>JAYDZK010000114.1:1690481-1707295 GCA_034509185.1 Euphonia xanthogaster | reverse complement strand
AATTCCTGAGGGAGCTGGGAAGGGGCTCAGCCTGGAGAAAAGCAGGATCAGGGGGACATTCCCAATGTCCACAAGTCCCCAGCAGGAGGGGACAGCCAGGAAGCTCCCAGGGGACACCAGGACAGGAGGGAGCTGCCCCAGGGTGCTCCAGGTAGGGCAGCAGCAGGAATTTCCTCCTGGAGAGGGTTGTTAAACCTTGGGAAGAGCTGCCCAGGGAGGTTTGGGGTCCCCATCCCTGGAGGTGGGGGTCAGGCACAGCCTGGGCTCGGTGATCCCAGAGCTCTTTTCCAGCCTCGGTGATCCCATGCTCCTGAATTTTCCCCCCTTTTTTAATCTCTTTGTGGGGCCAGTTAAGACTCTCACACACCTTCCTGATTTTTAGGAGCAGCTTTTCATGCTCTCAGTTCTCCCCCCATTCCTGAAGTGACCCAAATCCCCTTTTTTTTTGGGATTTTTATCCTGCAGAAATGGAGCTGCTCTGGCTCAGGAATCACGGATGGATCCCATTTCCCAGGGATCATTAAGACATTTAATTTTTTTCACTAATTGCCTGTATAAAATCGCTGATCCTGGAAGATTGAGGCCACTTGTGTAACACAAACCACATTGAAACAACCTCAGAAGTTGCTCTGAGGTGAAACAGCCACATTTAAACCCAAACCTTGCTTCCAAATCCTGGATATTCCTCTGGATATTTTCCTCCTTTCCCTGTTTTCTGTGATGAACTGCTGGAAGGAAAAAGGGGAATATCCCCTCCCTGGGGAGTGTTTGGTTTATCAGGATTGTTTTTGTGGGGTGTTTTTAGGGATTTTAACCAACTTGATACTTAATATTTTACTGGAGAAATTCCCAAATTGTTGGAGCAACCTATGGAATAGCTCTGCAGCCTTCAGCTGCTCCAAGAACACTGCAAAGCAAATCCCTGCTGGCTTTTCCAGCAGCAGTCCAGGAATCCCAAACCTCAGCATCCCATCTGGAATTTACAGTGTCAGGAATTCCCCTCAGCTGGATCCTCTTTCACCTCCTCTTCCCCTTCCACACAGTTGTTGGTGTGGATTTTAAAATTCCTGCCGTTTTTGGGATGTTCTTGGTGTGGATTTTAAAATTCCTCCCATTTTTGGGATGTTGTTGGTGTGCATTTTAAAATTCCTCCCGTTTTTTGGGATGTTCTTGGTGTGGATTTCAAAATTCCTCCCATTTTTGGGATGCTGGTTTGGATTTTAAAATTCCTGCTGTTTTTGAGATGTTGTCAGTGATGGAAGAGATCCCCTTTGGATCCTGGCAGAGGCTTTGGGCTGAAATAATTCAATAATTCTATGAAACTTCAGGAGCAGGGAAGGGGATTGGCCCTGGTTTGATCTGGTTGGAACCTCTGCAGGCATTTGCTAAAACCAGAGAATTTAAACACAAATTTAATTTTTTTATCGATGCTATTTTGCCCTCTAAAAGGAGGAAAAGGTGATTTTTTAAAATTCTTTTTGGATGAAAGGAAGCTGGAAAGTCAAAGCCATCCCTGGAGCACCCCGAGCAGGGGGAGCTGCTGCTCCGGCACAGTTTGTTCCTTTAGCCTGGGGACATTTTAAAAATCTCATTTTCCAAACAACTCCTGGAAATTGGCATCCCAGAAGCAAAAACTGTTTTAAAAATAGCTCTGAAATGAGCCCTGTTGCTTCCATGGCCCCTTGTCCTGAGGATCCCTGAAATTCTGGAGGGGTTTGAGGGGATTCACATTTCCTGAGGAATGGCTTTCTGTCAGGAATGAGCTCCTGCTGCTGGAATGCTCCTGTCTGCAGGGTTCATTTTAAACTTTTTTCCCCTTCTTTTGCTCAGAGGAAAAGCAATTCCTGGGCAGGAATGCCTGAGGGGGTTGGAAAAATCCCTTGGAATATCCCAGCTGGGGAAATGTGCAGCTCCTTTTCCTTGGATCCACGAAGCATTCCACATTTTAACTCCACTTCTGCATTAATCTGGTTGATTTCCCCTGCTTGGAATTTCACCTTTTCCCCCCACACAGATCCACCTGCTCCCAAAATTCCTGAGCCTCCCAGGGGCAGGATTTGCTTTTGGAAAGATTTTAAAATGCCAAGTGTGGTCACTTAAATCCTGTGCTCGATTTCCTGAGCTCACATCCCCGGGGGTGTGAATCCTGCAGACCCTTTTTTGCTTCCCTCTCCTCCAACTCTTCCCTTTTTAGGACTTCAAAAAAATATTCCAGAGCCAGTTGCCAGCACAGACTTCCCAGTGAACTTCCAACAGCAAATGAGTGCTGGCTGCAGGAAAAAAAAAAAACCAAAAAACCCAAAAAAACCCAGCTGGAAAAGGGCACAGGGAAAGAAGGATCTGCTCATCCCTTGGAAGAGCTCCCAGGGAAAAGTTCACATTTGAAGCTCTGCCCTGGATGTTTTGGGGTGGTTGCCCTGGTGCCATTGTTGGATAATTTGCTATTTATAGGGGGATATTTTTAGGGATGTGACAAGTCTGGCTCTGGACCCGGACCTGGGGATATTTATGGAGCACAAAGGGGCAGAAGTGAACCTGTGCTGCTGCTGCAAGGAGGGGATTTAATCCTGGGGGTGAGCTGAGCATCCAGAGAGACAGCCAGGGGTTGGAGCCAGGCCAGGGAAGGGGCTGGAGAATTCCAGGGGCACAGAATTCCAGGGGCTGGAGAATTCCAGGGGCACAGAATTCCTGCTGCTGAGCTGGAAGCTCCTCCTGGAAAGGCTCCTGCTCCTTCTCCCAGCATTTCTGGCCCCGTGGAGGGGGAATTCTGGTGGGCTGGGCTGCAGGATCTGATTTCCTTCCTGGCTCTGGCCCTCCAGGATGCTTCACATTCCCAACTGTTGGTGCTTCCAGGGAATTGGGGGAAGGAATTCCCCTTCCTGCTGCCCACACCCGCTCTGAGGCATCTCTGAAAGGGATGGGTCTGGCTTGGCAGGGTCAGGGAAGGAAGGAAGGCCAGGGAAACCTGGATAGAGCCAGGAAAACCTGGATACAGCCAGGGAAACCTGGATACAGTCAGGAAAACCTGGAGCAGCCAGGGAAACCTGGATAGAGCCAGGAAAACCTGGATACAGCCAGAGAAACGTGGAGCAGCCAGGATTTTGCCCCAGCTGTCAGTGTGACATTCCCAGCAGGAATTGCCTTTGTGGGGAGGGGGCAGAGCCTTCCCAAGCCCCCCCCAGGCCTGGAGCCAGGGGATGTTTCCCAGAGGGAATGGCAGGGTTACAGGGAAGCCTCAGTGTGCCCTGGGTGTCCCCAGTGTGATCCCAGCTGGGCTGGCAGCAGAGCAGGGCTGCTCCAGTGCCTGTAAACAGGAGCCTGTGGAATATCAAGTTCCAAACCTTTGCACCAGGACAGGGCTGGGAGGAAGGAGGGGGCAGAGTTGATTCCAGCTGAGGTCAGCCTTGTTTTCCCGGGCAGAGCAGGGATCCTGCAGGGCTGTAAACAACAATCCAGAGATGGGATCCTGTCCCTCTGGGAAGCTCTGGGGTTTGTTTTTCCCTTTGGTTGTGGTGTAGCTGCTGCCAGGTCCCCAGGGGGTCTCTGCAGGGCTCTGAGAGCAGCTCTAAACCTAAAATTTAAACCACTTGTAGTGCAGGAGCCCCTGTGTTGCTTTGGAAAGGAAAACACAAAAAGAGAAACCCAAAGCAGCCCAAAATTCCAGGGAAAACAGGCAGAAATAAGGCCCAGGTTGTGTTGTCCCTGCAGGATTTCAGCTCAGCTCCAGCTGCCTTGGCCTGAAGGGAAGGGATTTCTCATCACTGATTTAATCTGCCACGGATGGGTTCATTTTACCTGGGAAAACAACCTGGCTGAGGGGGTTTGGGATGGGATTGGGGTGCTTTGTGTCAGGCCCTCCTGCAGAGCGGGGCTGATTCTGGCAGCAGCTTCACCTCCCTGGAGCAGTTTGCCTTGGAAAATCCCTCTGAAGTCAGCATGGCATCTGAAGGTTGGCTCTTTTCCCAAAATTCCTGGTGGCCTTCCCTGCCCGTGGAGCCTCCCAGGTGCTGCTGCATTTTGTCAGCCCCACACTCCTGCTGGTGCCCCTGTTTGTTTATCAGCTGCACTGTGGTGATGAATTCCCTGGAATTTCAGTCCTTTTGGGACAATTGCAAGATTCTGGAGGGAATCAGGACTGCTCCAGCAGGAAGGAGGAGTGATCCTGATGATCCAGGTGCTTTTTTTTCCACCCCCCCATCCCAAATCCAGCTCAAGCCATTCCCCAGAGTCCAAGGACTTGTGGTTGGTGCTGTGGAAAACCTCCCTGGAGCAGTGGGAATGGCTGGAAGTGCCCAATTCCAGAGGCTTGGAGCAACCTGGGGCAGTGGGAAGGGTGGAACTGGGTGGGATCTGAGCTGCTTCCGGCCCAAACCATTCCAGGATTCCCTGAGTCTCAGGGATTGCCCATTCCAAGGCCAGTTCCAAACCTGGAGCTGTTGGAGGTGTTTGTGCCTTTATCCCCAAACTCCTTTTTGCTCTCCTGACCTGCCCCAAATTCAGCCTTTTTTTTTTTTTTCCCTGCCCTCACCTTCCTATTTCCACAGAGAGCTGGCCCTGGAATGTGAAAATCTTTGTTAAAAAACAAAACCAAAACAAGTTTAAACTGCTTTTTTTGGCTGTTCCTCATCCCTGAATCCACTGCAATCTGCAGAAGGAGGAGGTGAAAGGAGCCCTGGCCTGAACCCCAGCCCAGAATCACTGACGTGGGTTTGACTCCTTTTTAAAAAACAAACCAAACCAAAACAAAAAAAAAAAACCTGTTTGTGTTCAGCCAGCGAGCGAGGAAAACAAGCAGGGCTGGATTTCAGCTCTGATGGATTCTTGGAATTCATCCCTTCCCTGGCTCCTGCTCTGACTTCAGCTGGGTTGAGCAATGTTTTACTGGGAAGGGGACGTGAGGCACGAGGGGTTCTCGGGGGGGTTTTGGGAGCTCTCCCAAGGGCAGCTCGTTCCTGCAGCCTGGGACTGAGGTTTTCTTGGAAATTCAACCTTCCAGGATGTGCTCAGCCAGGGCAGGAAACTTTTTTCCTGTGCTGAAATGCTCAGAAACTTTTTTCAGTGCTGAAACCTCTTTCTTTTTTTTTTTTCCCTGTGCTGAAATGCTCTGTAACCATCCCTGGAATGATGCAAATGCTTCTTTTTTCATATTCCTCCCCCCAAAAAAATGGTGCAAACTCCTCTTCTTCATATTCTCCTCTAAAATGGGGAAAATTCCTCCTCTTTTTCATATTCCCCCCAAAAAATGGTGCAAACACTTCTCCCTCTCCTCATTGCCCCCTAAAATGGGGAAACACTTCCTGGTTTTAATATTCCCTATAAAAAATGAGGTGAGCAAACACTTTTCCAATTCTTCACTCCCCTCAAAAATGATGCAAACTCCTCTTCTTCATTTCCCCCCAAAATGATACAAACCCCTCTCCCTCTCTGCCTCTCCCCCCCCAAAAAAAATGCAATTTAGACCCAAATATTTCCCCGAGCCCTGATTTATCAAAACAAAGGAAAATTCCACGGCTTCCCTGTCATTATTCTGATTATTGATCAACGGATGTCAGCCCTGATTTTCCAGGGAATAATAGGATATTGATCAAACCAGGGGTGTCCCTCACCAGCACTGATTAATGCCATGATGGGGTAAATATCCCAAATTATAACTCCATTAATAACACAGCTCCATCTCCTTGGGCTGATGGATCTGAATTCCCGTTTTCCTTGGCAGGAGCAATCGAGGAATCCAGGAAAAAAAATCAAGGAATCCACACAAGGGAGAAGGAGGCTGCTCTGCAGTAGGAAGGTGAGCAGAGACCTCTTGATTTGTCTCATTTTTGATGAATTTCCCCTTAATTAGTTCATTTTATCTGGAAAATGGTCTGGGTGAGGGGTTTGGAATGGGTTTGGATTCTGAAGTGCTGACTGTGGGTGCTGCTGGTGATGGGGCCTCGTTATGTGCCAGCAATTACCTCATTAATTAGGGAGGGAGATCTCTGCATTCCAGAGGGGACCTGGAGCTGTGTGGGAGCTGCTGTTCCATGGGAAGCTCCTTGAAGGGGCTTTTTGGGGTGATTTGTGGTTATTTGGAGTTTACAAACCCAGAGCTGGGAATTGTGGCTGTGTTGTCCCAGGGCTGGATCATTCTCAGGGTTTTTGTTGGAATAACCTTGGGAATTCAATGGGCAGGAGGCTGAGCCCTCGCTGGATTTGGGAGGAGTTTGAGCTCCCCACAGGGGCTTTGGGACAGGAGGACATTGGGATGATGAGGATGATGAGGATGATGATGATGATGATTATGATGATGATGATGAGCAGCTGCTGCTCCTGGCTCACCCGAAGAGCTGAGATCCAGGTGGCTCCAGAGCTCTGTGTTTCCCCGTGTGTCTCAGCCAGGCTGTGGGAAATGGAAACGGGCTGATTTGGGCCATTTCGGGTGAAAAATCCCTTAAAATCCCATTTTTTGGGTGGGAAAAAATCTTCGATTTCCTTGCCTGCAGTTCCCCGCTGCGGCCGGCAGAGGGCGCGCTTGGGCCGCGCTTCTGGGGCTTTGCTTTTAATCTTTATTAATTGGATTTAATCTCATTATTTATCTGGAAATTCCTTAATCAAAACCCTCCCAAGTGCTTTAATTAAAACTGGAGCCACCAGCCGAGTGAGGTGAGACTCTGCAGGGCCACCAGGAGCACTGGGGCTTTCCCAGGAGGATGAGGATGAGGATGAGGATGAGGATGAGGATGGATTTTCCCCTACTCTTCACCCCGAGCCGACCTCTACACCACAACCCAACCCAAAAAATCACCCCAAAAATCAAAATTGCTGCCAAACCCCTGGGTGCCATCAGCAGGTGGCAGCACCCCCGCCCTGCTGCCCGTGTTATTCCTGGCTGGGAGATTCCCTGGATCCAACCCCACAGTCTAGACTGACTGACAGACGGGATTCCTGTGCTCTTAGGTAAGCACGGACAGACACCCATTATGCAAATCCCCAGCCGGAGCAGCCTCCCAAACATTCCTCGGATTGTCTAAATAAGGTGCTGTTTCAGACCCAAACTGCAGCCAGGCTTTTGGGTGCCTTCCAGCTGGAGGTGGGATTTTTTTTTTATTTTATTTTTTTTCTAATTCTTTTTTTCATCCCCTGATCAGCACAGCCTGAGTTTTGGCCTCAACAGCTGCCCAGATGTGCAGGGAGGAGAGAAAATTGGGCAGATAAGAAACGTTCAGGCTCCTGTGCCTGTTGCTGCTGGGTGCTGTTAAATCTGTTTTATATCTATTTTCTATTCAGATTGCACAGAATTCCTGGCATTTTTTTTTTGCTCTCTGAGCTGCAGGAATCAGCTGTGAGTGGGGAAGTGCTGGAGGGTGCAGTGACCCAGCCTTGCATGGAGGTGTTGCCCTGCTCAGGGCCTGCCTGACTCATTCCTGGGGCTGGAGGAGGTGGGGATGGATCATCAGGGATGATCCAGAGGCTTTGGAGCACTCGGTGGCATTTGCACTCTGTCCTTTTTGCACACAGAAATTCAAAGAGCCTTTCAAGCCCCGTGACTGCAGAGTTGTTTGTGCTGCTCTGGCTGTTCCACCATCCTGAATTTCCCAGGAATTTTCCTTCCAGCCTGCTTCTGTCCCTAAAATCCATCCCTAAAGTCTGTGGCTAAAAATCTCTCTGTAAAATCTCTCCCCCAAATCTCTCCTGCCCCAGCCTGGAGCTGCTGGAGCCTCCTTGGAGCACACAAAGAGCTCAGGGCTGAGCTCCTGAGCTGCTCCAGGAGTTGGGAATTGGCCCTTAGCCCTGCCAGGAAAACATTGGAAAAGCTCCTGCTCCTGAATCCACGTGATTTTCTGGGAATTCACTTGGAAGGGTGGTTCAGAAATCCCTGCATGGGGTGGTGCTGGCTCAGGGTGAGGAGTTTGCTCTGGTTTCTTTGTGGTGGCCTCTCAGCCTGTCAGTACCAGCTCTGCTCTTTTATTCCTTGCCTGAAAAAAAAGGCAAAAAAAAAAAGAAAAAAACTCTGTTGTGTTGTTTTTCTTGTTTAAATTGCATCATCCCTCCTGTTTTCCTGAGCGTTGTTTGTTTATTTAGGGGCACAGCTAATCCTTTAAGGATGAAAGGGAAGGGAAAGGTTGGGATGTTCAGCCTTGTTTTAGGGGGGAATGAGGAGAGGGAGAGGTGCTTGGCCCATTTTTGGGAGGGAATATGAGGAAGAGGAGGAGTTCCACCAAAGAGAGCCAGGAGGGAGACTCTGAGCAGGGTGGGATCCTCATTTCCCACCGTGGGAAGTGTGATTCCATCTTCTCCTGGGTGGGACTCTCCTTCCCACCGTGGGGGCTGTGATTCTGTGTTTTCCTGCTGGAAATTCTGCTTTTGGGGTGAGCTGCATCCCCCATTTCCATCCCCGCTCATGGCACCGCCTTTGATTGCAGCTGCATCCCAATTTCCCCTCATCTGCTCCCTCTGGCAGCAGGAATATCCCAAATCCAAGCCCTCCCTGCAGTTCCCAGCAGTTCTGGAGCCCTTTTCCAGCTCAGCTCAGCTGCTTTGCCCTTTCTGCTCAGAGATGGGAGATAAGGAAGCAGCCGAGCGCTGCTGACTCAGTCTGGGGTTTGTCCTTCCTGCCCTCCCACACTGCACCTGCACACCCAGAAACCTTCACCCCACAGCCCCCACACGGGTTTTCCAACCCCAAAAATTCCCTTTTCTACTGCTCCAGGAGCTGAGAAAACCCCTGGAGTCTGTAGGGGAGCATTTTAGGGAGATGTGGGCAGGACAAAGGGGTCGCCGGGGTTTGCTCGGTGCCGCCTTTTCCAGCCTGAGTCACTCGACCTTTCCCTGGAAATGCTGAAGAAACACCAGGATCATCCCAATAAACACCAGGATTATCCTGAGGAACACCCCCAGAGATCCCATTCCAGCTGCAGAGCTGAGCTTGGCAGGGTTTGCCTTGTCTGCAACCCAAACCTCATAAAGAGGAAGAGCAAATCCTCATAAATCCACACAAAACATCCCCATCCATAAAATCCTCCACACCAAACATCCCCCATCCATAAAAACCCCAACCCCCTGGATTTGGGATTGGGTTGGGGATTGTTTCCCAGCAAGGCAGAGTCACGTGTTCTCTGAGCTCAGGGTTTGGGTGATTTGTCAGAATTCTGAGAAGTTCAGAGCTGTCGAAGCAGAAAATGCTCATTTTTGGGATGGCTCAGCTGAACCTTTTTTGGGGAAATAGGAAACGCTGCCTGGAAGAGGTGCTGAACCCACGGAAAAGCTGAGGAAATTGCAGCTCTTGGAAGTGAAATCACTGATGGAGGATTTGGGTGAAAACCCCAAGTTTTCAGGGAAAACCCACCCAGCTGGGAAGGGTTTTTGGGCAGCAGTGAAACATCTGTGGTTTGTGAGAAACCTTTTCCTTCCTCCTGAGCTCTTGCACTTGAGCTCACCAGCAGAAAACTGATTTTTAAACTGTTTTTTTTCAACTTAAAACTGAAACCTGAAACTTAAAAACTGATTTTTAGTCAGTTTAAACTTTTTTTGATACCCTCAGGCTTTATCCTCAGTCTCCAAACACACATAACAAGCTGGAATTCCTGATCCTTTGCTCCTTCCCTCCTGGATGTTGATTTTCCTCCCTCAGAGAGTTGACACCTCTTTGTTTTCCCAGGTTTTGGGGGAATTTGAGCTCAGTTTTCCCACAGAAGGGGATCCCAGCCCCTGGGAAAAGGGCTTGGAATGTTTTTATCTGGGTGCACATCTGGGAAAGGCATCACAGGCTGGGAACGACTCCAGCCACAGTTCCCAGCCCCAGTTTCAGGATTTTGGAGATTCCCAGCGCAGCTGTGGCTGCCCCTGGATCCCTGGAAGTGTCCAAGGCCAGCTTGGAATCACCTGGGGTTTGGGAATGTGGAGGAGCTTTGGGCTGGGGCTGCTGGAGGAGGTGAAAGGGGAGGGACAGATGTGCAGGATGCCAGGCCAAGAACCCCCTGTCCTGTCCTGTCCTGTGCCAGGAGTCAGGACTGGTGGACAAATTATCAAATATCAGCATTATCAAATTATCAGATATCAGCATTATCCAATTATCAAATATAAACATTATCCAGTTATCAAATATCAGCATTATCAAATTATCAAAAATCAATATTATCCAATTACCAAATATAAACATTATCCAATTATCAAACATCAGCATTATCCAGTTCTCAAATATAAACATTATCCAGTTATGAAACATCATCATTATCAAACATCAGGATTATCCAGTTACCAAACATCAGCATTATCCAATTATCAAAAATCAATATTATCCAATTATCAAATATCAATATTATCCAATTGCCAAATATCAGCATTATCCAGTTATCAAAAATCAATATTATCCAATATCAAACATCAATATTATCCAATTATCAAATATCAATATTATCCAATATCAAACATCAGCATTATCCAGTTCTCAAACACAAACATTACCAAATTCTCCCAGATCAATATTATCCAGTATCAGCCGTGAGGATTCTGCATTACCAAGCACCAGCACTCCTGGAGCTCTGATCCCTCTGCCTCTCCCTCTCTCCTGCCTCTGGCATTCCCAGCCAGCACCAATCCCTTCCTCACGTGGCACCAGAGCTGTGCCACGCTCCTGCAGCCCCATCCAAAAATCCCCCTTTTTAACCAAAATCTGCATTTAAGGCTCTTTCCATGCCCAAATTTTGGCCTGTCCTTATTTCATCCCTCGGGACACGTTCCCACCCTGCAGCCTCCCCCACGGTGACATTTGGGAATTATTTGGGAATTTGGGATTGTGTCCCAGCTGACTCAGCCTTGTTTGTCCCCAGGGATGTGGGGACAGAGCAGGGTCAGAGCCAGGTTTGGGGCTGGAAGTGCTCTGGGATCCTCCAGCACCTGCCATGGGATCAGCTCCACCTTGCTTGGAATTAAAGGACATTTTTCCTGCTTTTTTTCACACCCAGAGAGGAAAACTGGGATGAGTGGGTTCCTCAGGGAACGTGACTCATGTGCCAGGGAAGGATTGGGAAGAGGAGGAGGAAGAGGAGGAGGAGCCACTCGGTGCCAAGGACTTCACTCCTCCTGCTGCCTCCTTTTTTTAGCCCTAGTAGCAGCTGAATTCCCAAACTGGAATTCCGAATTCCCAAACTGGAATTCCAAATTCCCAATTTTTTTTTTTTCACAGCCTGCTAAATCCTGCCTCTCCTCTCTCTGTTTTTAGCCCTGGGAGACTCCAGGTAGGAGCAGCACTAATGAATCTCAGCTGAGGGACTGGAGACAAAGTTGAGCTCCTTGGGTGCTGCAAAAAGCACTCAAAAGTGAATTTTGGGCAAATAAAACCTGAATTTAGGTGGTTGGGGGTTGGATTTTTGACCTGGAGTTTTAAATTCAACTGTTAAATGCAGATGGTTTTGCAGCAGGTTGGGTGGGTGGGTGTTGACTTTAATATAGTGAAATTTGAGATAAAAATACATAGAAATTAAGAGTTCACAAGCACAAAAAAAAAAAAAAAAAAGGGATTAAAAGTGGATGGAATGGGTGAGGAGGAGGGGAACAGGATCAGCTGTGTCACCTCAGTGTCCTGGCACCGAGCTCCTCCTAATTTCACCTGCTAAATGAAGATGCTAATTAGTCAGGGATTGCACAGGGCCAGGTCTGGCCAGCTCAGGTGAGCCTCTCCTTAATCCTTATCCCGGTTTATCCCAGTTTATCCCGGTCTGGCCGCTCCAAGGTGGTGCCAAAGTGTGGGCACAGCTTTTCCCAGCAGCACAGAAATGTTGTTTATCCATTTTTTTAAATCCAGTTAGAGATGGAAATTGGGATTTGCAGCTGGGAATTCCAAGCCAGCATCATTCTGCCACTTTTCACTGTCCCAGGTTGCTCCATCCCTGGAATTTCCAGGGATCCAGGGCCAGGTGCTGCTTTTCCTCCTCCACCCATCCCCGCAGTCCTGTGACTTTCCCTCCCCAGCTTTGTTTTTTTTCCTGCAGGAGCTCCAGAGGGTGACAGCGATGCCAAAGCCACCCTAAATCATCCCTAAACCCCACGAGGCCTCATCCAAAGCGGGATGAGCCCTTGGGTTTGGAGCCTGATCCCTCCTCTGCACTTGTTTGACCATCAAACCCCAGCAGGGGCCACAGCTTCTCCAGGAATCCCAGCCCAGCCCCTCCCCACCCTCACAGGCAGGAATTCCCTCCCAGATCTCCTCTTTTCCAGTCTGGAAGCCATTCTCTCCTGATCATTTTCTTGGCTTGATCATTTCCTGATCAAGCCATTCCCTCCTGATCTCTGCACTTGTTTCACCATCAAACCCCAGCAAAGGCTGCAGCTTCTCCCATTCCAGCCCCTCCCCTCCCAAAGGGAATTTGGGATTCCCACCCAAATCTCCCCTTTTCCAGTTTGGAAGCCATTCCCTGTATCCTGGCACCCTGTAAATAACCCCTCCACCTCCCTGCCAGCTCCTGCAGGGCTGTAATCAGCTCTCTCCAAAGCTTTTCTCCTCCAGGAATTTTACCTCTTTCCCCAACCTGGAGCAGATAATTTTCTAAATTTAAACCCCAGCCAGCCCAAAGCTGCCCGTGACCCCAGGGCAGCTCCCTCACGTGCCTCCCACCCCAAACCCTTTCACACAGTGGGGAAAATTCCCTTTTTTAGCCTGGCCCGGCCGCTGGCAGCAGCCCCAGCCCTGAGCTCAGCCCTGGAGCTCTGCCAGCCCAGCGTGACCGAGAGAAAAGAACCTTCAGCTTCCTCCCGTGGCAGATCCAGCCCCAGCAGGGAGCTGCAGACCCTCACATGACTCTGCAGTCATCGGCCTTTCCCAAAAAGCCGCGGTTTTGCGGGAAAACGGCCGCGGTCACGCGGAGCTGCCCCGCTCCTTGTGCTCAAACAAGTGCAGAGGAGTCATCAGGCTCCGAACCCAAGGGCTCATCCCGCTTTGGATGAGGCCTCGTGGGGTTTAGGGATGATTTAGGGTGGCTTTGGCATCGCTGTCACCCTCTGGAGCTCCGGCAGGAATAAAAACAAAGCTGGGGAGGGAAAGTCACAGGACTGCGGGGATGGGTGGAGGAGGAAAGAGCAGAGGGTGTCACTCATGTGATGGCCGTGCCCCAAAGGTCACTCACGTGGCCAGGGAACGGGAAAGGGCTGGGAATGAGCTGGGCCCTGATGCCAGCAGGGCCCTTTTGTAGGGAATGGGGATCCCAGAGCGGCTCCATGTCCCCATTCCAGAACAGGAATGAGCCCCAATCCCTGATGCCAGCAGGGCCCTTTTGTATGGAATGGGATCCCAGAGCAGCTCTGTGTCCCCATTCCAGCCCGAAGCTGGAGCTGGGTGTTCATCCCAAAGTTGTGGGGTTCAGGTTTTGGGATTTTGCTTCCCAGCAGGGCTGAGTTCTCCCCCTCCAGGTGAATTCCTGCCTTAGGGAAAAGATTCTCCCTTGGGGTTCTGAGGCTCCATTAGCAAAGGGTTGTTAATTATGAGGCTGCTCCTGGGAAATTGGGGAGAAGGAGATTCCAGCCAAGCCTGGGCTCCCTGAAGCAGGAGGGAAGGAAAGAAAGGTGAATTCCTGGGGGCTTCAGGCTTCCCAGGAAAAAAAGGGATGAATTCCTTGGGGATGCTTCAGGTTTCCCTGGATTTTAAGGTTTGAGTGGATTGAAGTGGGATGGAGCAGCTCCAAAGGCTCCGTGCATGCTGTTGGTGGGACATGGAGTGCCTTAAAATCCATTCCTGAGCAGAGCCCAGGAGTTTTTAAGGAGTTTTTAGGAAGTTTTCAGGGAGTTTTCCCACCCTGCCATGGCTCCTGGTCCCACGCCACCGAAATCTTGAGGTCTGAAAGGAGGTGAAGGGAGGGGGAAAAAAGGGAATAAAAACTTGCTGCAGTCAGGGAAAAATTCAATGGCTCATTGAGGCGCGGAGCTGCTGCTGCAGGAAGTGTGAAGGGAAAATGGAGCCGGCTTTGTTCTTGCCCAGACAAGGAGCGAGCGCCGCGGCCCCAACAGCCGCGCTCTGTTCCCAAAAACCATGAGGTCATCCCGAAAAGCAGGAACCGGCTCTGGGATAGCGATCCCGGCTCCCCCGCCGGGCTCCCCCCGCTTTTCCTGGCTCCGGGCTCACTCCAAGGAGGTGGCGGTGGCTCCTGGCCCCGCTCCAGCCAGGGGGAGCTGCTGCATCCCCGAATCCCAAAACCCTCGGGCTGCTCCATCCCAAAACACGGAGGGTTTGGAGACCCTCGGGCTGCTCCATCCCTCAATCCCAAAACACGGAGGGTTTGGAGACCCTCGGGCTGCTCCATCCCTGAATTCTCAATCCTGGTGGCTTTGGGGTTTTTTTTGCAGCTCCGTGTAATGAATGTGAGGCTGCTCTTTAATTAATAATAAAAGCACGATTTGCTGAAGGCTGAGTTCCAGGGGTGCATCCTCCATCCCCAGCACGGAGTGAATCCCAAATCCCACCGGGAAAAGGAGGCTGCACCAATCCCACTTTGGTTTTTTTGGGGGGGGGGGAAGGAAGACAAAAGCAGCAAAACTTCGGTCCTGGAAGGGTAAATATGGCCCTGAGGGGTTTATAGGGTCCTGGAAGGGTAAATGCAGTCCTGAGAGGTTTATGGGATCCTGGAAGGGTAAATGCGGTGCTGAGAGGTTTGTGGGGTCCTGGAAGGGTAAATGCGGTCTGAGAGGTGAATGGGGTCCTGGAAGGGTAAATGCCGCTCAGGCGCTGGGTGTTCGAGGAGTGGCAGCTCGCAGCTATGAGAGGAATGGGAGGAATTCCCGGCGGAGCGCGGGATCCGCGCATATTTCCGCGCTGCCGTCAGCCGTGCCGCGGCGGGCAGGTGGCACCGTGGGCTGGAGCTGCCCGGGAGCCGTGCCAGGGCCGATTCCCGGCGTGGCCGTCAGGCCGGGACAGGCCCGGCTTCCCGGCCGGTTTCACCCTCGTGACCGCGATCCCGGGGCCGCGTTTCGGTTGGGAAAGGCAGGGAGAGGTTCGGCTGAGGAGCCGAGGGAAAAGGCGGGGATGGGGATGGGGGATCCGCGCCTCCTCCATCCCGCCGGGAATAAATCAATGAATAAATCGATAAATCAATGGATAAAGGGCAGAGGCTGCTCGGAGCCAGCCCAGCTCCGTGATGGGAGAGGAGGAGGAGGCGTCTCCTCCAGCACGGAGCCGCTGCTGAGTCACGGCTCGGCAGAGCCAGCGCTGCTGTCACCGCTCTGTCACCGCTCTGTCACCGCTCTGTCACCCGCCGCTGCTGCGCGCGGCTGACTCAGGAGCTGCGCGGGTTTGCGCTGCTTTTTCCCGGGAAAACAGCCCAAATCGGGACTTTCTCAGCCTGCCGGGCACACAGAGGGAGCGCTCGGGAACAAAGCGGCGCCGTGGGACGCGGAGGGGCCGCTCCGGCCGTCACTCGGTGCTGCCGTGACGCGACACCGGGAGGGTGGCACAGCCTCGGCTCCCCGCGGTGCCACCCGCAGCATCTGGGGGAATGTGAGCACAAAACATGGGATTTGTGACGGTGTGAGCCTGGAAATGTAGGCATAGAACCCAGCAGAGATTTGGGGCTGTTCCTGAGTCAGACCGAGTGCTGAGGACGTGCCTCTGAGCATCCTGCTTTTAGTGCAGAATATCCAAACCGGTTTAAATCACCAAATCCTGACCATTCCAGGCTTTATCCTGACCTCAGTGCTTTCCCTAAGCCAGGCAGGAGTGCTCTCGGGGGGTTTGTGCCCCAGCCAGACCCTCCTGAGATGTGTTTGCATCATTCCAAAACCTCCTCTCACCTGCACTCCGGGATCCCGGATTTCCCAACCTCCCTCCCAGCTGTGTCCTTGCCCTCGGGCCACCCCGATGATCCCTCCCTGCCCGTCCTCTTGTGTTCCCTGTATTTGTATCGATTTCCCGTGGTTTTAGTGCTGCTGGGATATCTTTCTGTCAGTGTTCCCTGCGCTGGGATCTGCCAGATCCAGGAGGAGCAGGGAGAGCAGCCCGGGAGAGCTGCGGGGCGCGGTGACTCCATCCCTGCTGGAAGAGCTCCCGGGCACAGCGTGAGGAACAGCGCCACCAGAGCCATTCCCGAAAATCGCCTTGTCCCAAACGCTGCTGCCGGGATCAGCCGGGAAGTGCTGCAGCAGAATTCAGGAAGATTTGTTTGTGCTGAGGAGGGCTGGGGGTGACTCAGCCAGAGGAGAGCGGGGCCTGGTGCTGAGTCACGGAGCAGAGCCAGGCAAGGGAAGAGTCAGCGCTGGCCCGGCTCCAGCAGCAGCGGGAGGTGGGACCAGGCCAAGCTCCAGGGGTTTGCCTCTGCCCTGGCAGTAGGAATTCTGGCTCTGTGGGGGTCCTTTCTTCACTTTTGGTGGATGTGCAGGAGACCTGGGTGTCCCCGCACTCCTGTGCTTCCTGCCCAGGCCTGGCTGCAGATGTCACATCCCAGTCCTTTCCCAAACACTGATTTCCTTAAAAAATGGGCAAAGGGACGATGGAGCTGGATCCGAAATCAGGGCAGTGCTGGATCCAAACCAGGCCCTGCTCGATCCACATCTGGGCAGTGCTGGATCCAAACCAGGCCCTGCTCGATCCACATCTGGGCAGTGCTGGATCCAAACCAGGCACTGCTGGATCCACATCTGGGCAGTGCTGGATCCAAAATCAGGGCAGTGCTGGATCCAAACCAGGCCCTGCTCAATCCGCATCTGGGCAGTGCTGGATCCAAACCAGGCACTGCTGGATCCACATCTGGGCAGTGCTGGATCCAAACCAGGCCCTGCTGGATCCACATCTGGGCAGTGCTGGATCCAAAATCAGGGCAGTGCTGGATCCAAACCAGGCACTGCTGGATCCA
>JAYDZK010000114.1:1678268-1690381 GCA_034509185.1 Euphonia xanthogaster | reverse complement strand
CAGTGCTGGATCCAAACCAGGCACTGCTGGATCCAGCAGTGGATCCAAATCCAGGGCAGTGCTGTGGATCCAGCAGTGCCCTGGATTGGATCCAGCACTGCCCAGATGTGGATCCTCAGGATGCTGCAGGGACAGGGATGGGGGCGGGAGCAGCTCCCAGAAGTTCTCTGAACTCTCCCTGGGCTGATTCATCAGCCTCACTCCGTAAACAGGAAGCTGAGAAAGTACAGGCAGGTGATCCTGTGCTGCTGCAAACACTTGGAAACACAAATTCCTTGCATTTTTTCCCCCCCAGCTGCCTGCTAACTCTTGTCCAGGTGAACAGCGTTGTTCTGGCAGTGTCTGCAGCAGGAAGGGCTCTCGAGGTCATGGCACGGGGTTAGAAGGAGCTGGACTTTGCCACGGAGCTTTTCCCTGCTCCTAATCCCCTTGCAGAACCCGGGACTGGGAGAGATGCAGATCCCCCTGTGGGACTGCACCGACTGCTGCTTGTCTCTGCTCTTGGGAGGGGAAAAAGGCCCTGCTGGGAAGAGGGAAACTGGGATTCACTGGGATGCTGGGGAGCTGCAGCTGTGCTGTTTTTGGAGCTTTTTCCCCAGGGAACAGCCTCCTTCCTCCTCCCGTTTTCCACAGAACCGGACCTGATTTCACCCTGGCAGCTTCCCCGTGCTGGCTTGACTTAACTTCCAGGACGGGAGAGGCGGAGATTCCCAAACAGCCCCGCTACTTCAGGGAATCCTCCCTCCCGCGGGGGGCCGGGAACGCGGGGCTGCAGCGCCGCTCGTTTCCCCCCCTTCCCGCACCATTCCCGAGTGCTGCTCAGGGATTGAGGAGCTGAGAACACGCCGGGATGCGGCTGCCAAGCCAAATAATCCCTGAGAGTGCCCTTGTGGTCTGGAATAAACTCCTCAAATGTCTAAACATAGGCGAGACAGCGAGGATTTGGGATGGGACGGGCGCTCCCACCCCGGTCCCGCCGGGAACGCTCGGCTTTGAAGCTGCCAGGCCCGGGGAGAAGGTTGGAGGAGCCTCTAATTAAGGCATGGAAGGGCTGCAGTGGGCGGCTGGCGGGGCCGGGAGCGCCGTCGGGATCCGAGGCCGTGTTTGCTTTGGCTCCTTCCCCTCCTGGAATCGTCTCCGGCTCCGGTGGGGGGTGGGAGCTGCCCCCCGTGCCCTGGGAAGGAGCGGCCGGGCTGAGTCAGCGGCGGGAGGTGGCGGCTGTGACACCTCCACGGGGGTGGCACAAAGGGAACGGGCTGGGGGTGGTGTCTGGCCAAGGGATTCGGCGTGGCCGGAGCTGCCCCCGGGACAGGAGGGGATTGTTTGGGTCTCGTGGAAAAAATCCGTCAGTTCCTGCTGTGAAACCAAGAGGAATGGGGTTCAGGCACTGTCAGGGCATTGTGGGGGTGCAGGGACGCGACCTCATATGCAGGTGGGACACAAACCTCTTGGGCAGGTTGGACACAAATCCCATGGGAAGGTTGGACATGAATCCCATGGGAAGGTTGGACGCAAATCCCATGGGCAGGTGGGACACAAATCCCATGGGCATGTGGGACACAAATCCCTTGGGAAGGTTGGACCTGACCCACCTGCGGGTGTCACCTGCCCAGGTGCCAGGGACACCAAAGCCACCAGGGCTGGCCCAGAAGGCTCCAAGAGCCCCCCAGAGCCCCCCGGTGCCCAGCCCGGGGCTGTGCTGGGGCAGAGCTTCCCCTCCACAGAGCCCGGCTGGTTTTTCTGCTTTTAACAGAACTCCCTGGAAAGGGCATCCTGAGGGGCTCCTTCAGGGAAAGGGGAACTTGAAACAACCTCAGGAAGCATCAGCGGGGCCACCGGAGCTCCCTTTGCACGTGGCCGTGGGGTCGGTCCCGAGGTGGACACTGGGTGTGGGGGATGAGTTTTAAAGTCCCTTCCCAGGCATTCCATGGTCCTGGGATGGAGCCCCCGGCCAGAGCAGCTCCTGGCCCTGCTCCAGCCCCTCTGCGTCCGTGTTCCCTGCAGGATTCTGCTGTGCTGGGGCCCGGAGCCGATGGCAGAGAATGTCCACGACTAACAACATAGCTCAGGCCCGGAAGCTCGTGGAGCAGCTCCGCATCGAGGCCGGGATCGAGAGGATCAAGGTGAGGATGGGAGCGGGAATGTGCTCTTTGTGATAGGGATGTGCTCTTTGTCTTTGTTGACGGAGTGACAAAACTCTCCTTGGTCCGCTTAAAGAGGAAATTAGCGAAAAGTTTCTGTCCGTAATGAGGTGAAAAAGGACTTGGGGGGCTTCGGCTCATTAAGGACAGGTGATTGGACAGGAGGTAAAAAGTCTCGATGGGGCAATTTACTAGAAAAAGAAGAGAACAAAGACACTAATGGCTTTTGTGAAGAGGGCTTCTGGCACCTAGATTAGTTTTTCTCTCTGAAGAATTGGGTATTTTGCCTTTTATTAAAACCTTTTTGTTTCCAACACCGCCACGGAAGCCATCTCGCTGATTTTATGCCTCCTAAAGTAGCTGAGCTGTCTTGGGTGTGAAACAGATCTCCAAGAGCTTCTGAGACCTGGCTCAAACTAATTCAGATGGGAGTGGGAAGAGATCCTGGGTTTCCCCCAGCAGGATCTCCCCAGCATTCCAGGATTCCCTCCAAGGAAGCCAGAGAGGGTCTCTCCATCAGGATTTGGTGACAAGGACAAATGGGTTCGGATGGAAAAAGGGGAATTTTAGGGTTGGTGGACAGAAGGAATTCTCTCCCTGGCACAAAACAGCTCTGGCTGCCCCTGGATCCCTGGAAGTGCCCAAGGCCAGGCTGGATGAGGCTTGGAGGAAAAGAGGAACCTCCAGGTGTGGCTCCACCTCTGCCCTGTGTCATTAAGGAAATTGAAATTAAAAAAAAAAAAGGGGGATTGGGAAATCTCCTGAGCCTCCAGCAGCTCCCTGGGGATTTGGAGCCTCCTCTGATCCCTCCAAGCTCTGCCTTGCCAAAACCAGCTTGGAACTAAACCAAGCAGTGCCTTAAACAATGCATCCTAAAGTTTTCCAAACCTTAACCAGAGGCTGCGCTCTGGGAATCTTCTCCTTCACTTTTTCATCCCAAATCCCTGAAAAACTCAGCTACAATAATATCCCTTTTAAATCCTTAAGGGAAAAGTGGATGTAAATCCCCAAAAATCCTGCAAGCACTGGTGACTCTGAGCTGGGAATATTCCCATAAATTCCTGCTTTCTTCCTCAATATCCAGGTCTTTAAAGCATCCTCAGATTTTGGGATTTTCATCTTAAATGCCTGAAAAACATGGATACAATATTCCATTTAAATCTCCCAGCTGGGGCATTTCCCCACTCTCCTCACTGTAAACTCTGATTTTCCACCTCCAAAATTCCCATTTTTCTCCTCATCTCCCTAAAATTTCAGTTGGGAAAAGCTGGATGTCAAACCCCAAAAATCCTGGAAGTGCTGGTGACTTTGAGGTTGGATTATCCCCCAAATTCCTGGGATTATCCCCCAAATTCCTGCTTTTTTTTTTATCCCCAAAATCCAGGTCTCCAAAGCATCCTCGGAGCTGATGAATTACTGTGAGCAGCATGCTCGGAATGATCCTCTCCTGGTGGGAGTTCCTGCTTCTGAGAATCCCTTTAAGGACAAAAAGCCCTGTATCATCCTATAGCTCTGGATGCTTCTGGAAGGAAATCCCCATCCAGCCTCTGGATCCAGGCTCCTCCACACCTCCACCTGCACCCAGGGGTAAAAACTCAACGCTGGCTTCAAACAGAACTTAAAAATTCCTGAGAAAAACAAAAACAAACAAACAAAAAAACAAACAACCCGAGAAAAACAAAAAATTCCCAAGAAAAACAAACAAACAAACCAAAAAAACCCAAAAAAACATCCTGAAAAGAGAAATTTGGAAGCAGGGATTTTTAGGGAAGGGGTGGCTGCTTCCTGGGAAGGAAAGTGGAATTAAGAATTGGAATCAGGATTTTAACATTTACCCAGGGTTGAGGGAGGAAAGGAAGGGAGGGGGGGATTTTTTTATTGGGATATTTGGATTTGGGAAAGGGGTGGTGGAGGGGACATTCCCAGTGGGATGTGAGAGCTGGGCCTGGATCCAACCAGAGCCCAATCAGCAGGAATTTCCTCTGGGGAAGGGGTGAGGTGGGAACAATTTTGTAGAAAATCAGTACAAAAACAAAACAAAAACAAAAAAACCACCCCCAAAATCCCCAAATCCAGCTGGAAAAATCCCTATTGGGAATGGCCAAAGGGAGGCTGGGGAGGCTTTTCCCTGCCTCCCATGGCTCTGCTGGGATCCAGGGATGGCCCTGCAGGGGAATTCCCAGCTGGGAGAGATCCCAGGAGGAATTTTAGGGAGCCCCAGGGATGGGGGAGGTCGGGATCTTGGGGGGGGTCTCTGTGCTGTCCCCAAATCCGGGGAGGGAGGGAAGGGAAGGAGCTTCCTGGTGCATCCAAAATCTTGGAAAAATTGACTTTTGGGGGAGTTTCAACCCAAATCATCAAATTCTCGGCATTTTCCATCTCCCCTTTTCCACACTGGAATTCTTCCCACTAAATCCAGGGCCTGGGAAATGTCCAGGAGATTTTAGGGCAGGTGGGGAGGGGGAGTGGAAGGACCAGTTCTGTTCCCATCCTTTGGGAATCTGGAACTGGGATTGAACTGGGAGTGCTTGGATCTCACGGGGATGACCCAGCATGGAGGGAAGAGCAGGGAAAGGGGGAGCAGGAAAAGGGGGAACAGGAAAAGGGGAACAGGAAAAGGGGGAGCAGGAAAAGGGGGAGCAGGAGATGCTTCCATGGAGGCCTTGGGTGCTCCGGAGAGCTCCGGGAATTCCATGGAGTGGCCACCGGATCTGTGGGGAAGGGACAGATCCCAGGATTTGGGTGCAGTGTCCAAGCCCAATCCACGTCCCCAGGGCCCATCCTGGGGCTCAGCAGCTCCTGGGAGACATTCCCAGAATCCATGAGGCTGGAAAAGATTTCCCAAAACCACCGTAGGCAGAGGCCATTCCTGGTTATCCTGAGCACGGGTTTTTGGGAAGAGAAGGGATAAAAACAACCCAGCCACAGCTGATGTGAAATCCTGGGAGTTTCCCCATTCCCCCACAAAGCTTTGGATTGGGTTGGGAATGCCAGGGGTCCTGTCACGGGACAGGGAGCAATTCCCTGGATTCCTGCTAAATCCCCGCATCCCAAACTGGTGCTGCTGGGCGGGGTCACTGGTGCTGCTGGGCACCGGGAGCTGCTCCAGCCCTTTTCCAGAGGTGGATGGAATTCCCGGGGGGGCCGGGGCCGCTCCGTGTCCCCTCCTCGGCTGCAGGAATGTCGCCGTTCCTTGTTTTCAGTCCGCCGTCATTTGCCTTCGCGACAAAGCCGGGGGAATGCCACGTTTTTAACCCTAAAGCTGTGCGGCTTTTCCTGGGAATGCTCCCCGCTGTGTCCCGGAATTCCAGGGCTCGGGAATGTCCCCCCCATCCTTGGGGGAGGAGGGGGAGCAGAGCAGGGAAAACGGGATCATTTCCCAGTAATTTCCCTCCCTGTCCCTCAGCCCCAGCAAAGCCTTTTCTGGAGGGTTTGATCCCAAATCCCAAATCCCAAATCCCATCCCGCTCCAAGCTCCGCCCCCCGGGAATCACGCGGCCACTCCCGAGTCCAGCCCGGGATTCCTTCTCCAGGAGGGAATTCCCTCTTGTCCTTAATCTCTCGGACAGTTCCAGCCTTATTTTTCTACTCCAGATCTGATTCTTCCTCTGTGTTCGAGACCAGAGCTTGGTGCTATCCTTGGAGCCGGGGCTGGAGCCGGGAATTCTTCCTCCTCCTCCTTCTCCTCCTCCTCCTCAGGGGCTCCAACGCCCCCATTCTCGGAGAATCCCGAGGGATGGGAATCCCAAGGGATGCTGGGTCAGACTTTGGGGTCCGGGTGCTTTGGGATCGCTCTGCCTCCCCCATCCCGGGGTCCTGCCCGAGCCAAAGCCACGCTGGAGCCGGGAGAAGGGAAAAGGGAAAAGAGGTTGGGAGAAGAGAAGAGGGATTGGGAGATGGGAAAAGGGATGGGAGAAGGGAAAAGAGGTGGGGAGAAGGGAAAAGGGGTTGGGAAAAGGGAAAAGGAGCTGGGAAAAGGGTCAGGGAGAAGGGAAGAGGATCCAGGAAAAGGGGCAGGGAGCCAGGAAAAAGGCCATGGAGCATCTCCCATGGGATCCCGGAATGCTGAGGGGGTGGGAGCTGCTGGCAGGTGCTGGTGTCTCCATGGGTGACTCGTTTTTGTTGGGAAAAAAAATCCTTAATTTTTTTTTTTTCCCCACTTTTTTTCCCTTTTTTTTTTTTTCTTTTTTTTTTTTTTTTTCCCCAGAATTTTCTCCTTGTCCAAGTAAATCTGTGCTCATGCCGTGGGTGTTTTTTGTATGGCAGAAATAGAAGTGCAGATTCCCAGTAGTTGCTTGTACTTTGTTTAGTGCATTTGCCAAATAACTTTATTTAAAAAAAAAAATTAAAAGAAAAAAAAAAAAAGGAAAAAGGAGGGAAAAACACACCAAAAAAAGAAAAAAAAAAGAAGGGGGGAAAGGAGGGGAAAAAAACACAAAAAAAAAGACTTTTCAGAACTTTTTAAGTGCTGGAAGGGGGAGCAGGAGGAGCTGGAGTCCAGCTCCACAAAAGCCTTTTTTTTGGGATTTAACCACATGCCCAGATCTGTCCGGCCTTTCTTTATGGGATGTGGTGAAGCCAGTGCCAAAAATAGAAATCTGGGAATAAAAGGGCCAGGGAAACATTGCTCCTATTCCAGTTTTCCTCCCTTTGCCTCGCCCTCCCCTCCCTGTCTCGGGGGATGGAGCCGGGACACCCCGGAGCCTCTGGATCTCCCAAATGCCCCTTTTATTTTTCCCCCTAAAATCCTTGAAAATCCACCTTTATTTAACAAAATCCCAAGAATTCATTTACTCCCAGCCCTCGTGGGATCCTTGGCTCTCCTCGTTTTCTCCTTTTCTCTGGTCTATCATTCAAACAATCATCAATTATTCTTATTTGCCAAACTCCGATCTTGTTGCCAAACTTCAATCCAGTTTTTTTCCGGACTGTCCTTAGGAAGTGGTCGGTGTCTGTGCTGTAGGCTCCTCATCCGTCTGCAATTCCCGGGTTTTTTTTGGGTTGGTTTTGTTGATTTTGCCCTTTCTCGTGTGCCATAACCCCCGACCCCTCCTCGCACCGTGTTTAATATTTCGTGGAATCGTTGTTCCCAAGTGAATGGATAACACAATAAAAAAGGCTCACTTTGCATTTTGCCAATTTCCTCTGCCTGCCTGTGCTGCCCTCGGGGCATCGGGAATTCCGGATCCTCCCTCGGGAATCCCCTGTCCCCTTTTCCACCCTTGGGAATCCCTCTGCTCTCCTTTCCCACCCCCTGGAGCTCCCGTCGGGATTGGGAATGCCGATTCCCAGGAATTGCAGCCCCTCGAGGATCTCAGCTCCTCAGAAATCCACCCTTGGCAATCCCCCAGCTCTCAGGGATTCCCTTTTCCCACTCCTGTTCTTCCCGTCCCTGGTGGCTCCTCCACGGGGGCTCTTGGGAATCTCCTTTTTCCCGGGAATCTCCGGAGCCATCCCATCCCATCCCATCCCACTGGGAAAACCAAACCCAGCGCTGCATTCCTTCTTTTTTTTTTCCGGGAAAAGCGATCCCATCCCAGCTTCCTGCTGGAAAATCACCGGGATCCAGGCCGGGAGCGAGTCCTTGGAATGCGCCGCTCCCGCTGCAGCCGCGGGCCGGGAATTGTTGGGATTTTTCAGCGTCTGCTCCAAAAACGCCGCTGGGAAGGGCGGCATGGACAGGGGGACAAGGGGACAAACAGTGGGATGGCAGCAGGTCCGGTGTCACTGTCCCCCAGCCAGGTCCCTGCCACAGAATCCCAAACTCCCCCCAGTTCCCTTCGAAACCCCGGGGCACCGGGAGCGGCTCCTCCGCCGGGAATTGGCTGCCAAGCGCCGGAGGTGGCAGCGGGTGGCGGTGCCAGCGCCAAAGCGACACCGGCCGGGTGGCACCGGGCTGGAACCGGCTAAAAATAGCCCTTCCTCCTCCGCCCGGCTATTTTTAGCCCGGCTGCCGCTCTAATTAACTCCGTGCCGCCCTAATTAACTCCTTACCCTCGGAGCCGCGGCCACCGGGACGGCAGCGGGTGGCCCAGGGACAGCCGCGGGTCCCCCCGGAGCCACCGGGGCGGGGACAGAGCGGGGACCCCCCTCGGGGTCATCCCCCTGACCGCGGGGACTCCGTGGAGGATCCCACCATGTCCCCACGCGGGTGACACGGGGACACCCGTGACGCAATGGGGCCATCACGGTGACATCACGGACGGACTTCCCGCTCCGGGCGTCACCGGCGGGGGAGGGGAGGCAGCTCCGTGCCTCAGTTTCCCCCAATTTCCAGCGGTTGGGGATGTCGGGATGGGCCGAGCTGCTTGGGGGGTTTGGGGTGGGCGGTGCCCCCCCGGTTTCTTGTCCCCGATGTCGCTGCCAGGGTGGAGACGGAGCCCGGGGCCAGGAGCCGCCGGAGCCACCGGAGCCATCCAGGCCAGACTCATAAATCAGCGGCTCCGGCGCGGCTCCGGCCCTGCCCTGTCTGGCTGCGGCCGCCCCAGAGCCAGGAAGGGGCTCGGTGCCCCTCCCCGAGCCTAAACCCCCCCGTGTCCCCCCCTCGGGACCTCCCGCCCCCCTCGCGGTGACACGGCGGCTGCGGTGTCACCCCCGCGGGCACATTCGGGGTGGCATCTCCGCCCCCCGTGTCACCCCGACCCCCAAAAAACCCTCCCCCCGTGTCAGCTTTTCGGGGGGGGGGGTGCCCAACACCCGTCCTGCACCCCCAGGGCTAGCTGCGACCTCCTCATTAATTATTAATTACCTAATTATCGCCCGGGGTTTAATTACCCCGCGCTGCCGATGCGGGTGGTCGCGGTGGTGCCGGCTGGGTGAGCTCCGGGGGGGCTGCGCTCGGGGCTGCTCCGAGGGTGTCCTGACGATTTTGGGGGGGTCTGGGGGGGCTCTCACCCCTCCCACCCCCGTGACACAGCCGCGGCCTGACACACCGGTCACACGAGTGGCACAGCCGCGGTGACAGCGGCGACAGGAATGGCCTCGTGACCCCGCTGCCTCATCAGTGAAACGAGTTTGGGCGGCCTCAGCCGCCCTCGGGCCCTTTCCCTTTGGGATTTTCCCGGGGGGATCCCAGGGAAGAGCGCGACCCCATCGTTCCCCCCACCCGGAGCTGAGGGACCTGGGGGGGGGTCGCAGTTCGAGCCACCCAGAGGGTGTTGCCACCACCTTGTCCCCGCCAGGACACGGCGGGGTGGCGCTGCGGTGGCCTCCGCCAGGGCTGTCACCCGCCGCAGTCGCTCCGTGCCTCAGTTTCCCCCGCAATCAAAACCCCAAAGGAGGGCACAGGGCACGTCCCCAAGCCAGGCGACACTCTGGGATGGCCACCGTGTCCCCAGCCGGGGCTGGCCGGACGCCGTGTCCCAGCCGGGCAGGATGGGCCCGGCTCCCTGCCGGGGGCTGGCACCGCTCCCGGCCCGCCGGGGCCACCCCGTGTGACACCGCGCGTGTGACAGGGACAAGGTGAGCTCAGGTGAGCTCCCGCTCCGGGACGCACCAGAGCCGCTCCGCCGAACCCCTCTGCGTGTTCCGGGAAGGATCCCGGGGAGTCCCCGCTGCCCACAAAGGAGGGACCCCGCTGGCCTCACTTTCCCCGGAGCTCTCCCTGTCCCCAACCCCGGCCACCTCCGCAGGACAGAGGGAATTCCCCCCGGGGTGGGGGCGTGGGGGCTCCCCCCACCCCCGCGGGTAGCCCCGGGCCCGGTTCCCACGGGAGCCGCGGTTTCTGCGCGGGTGGGGGAAAGTGCCCCGAGCCTGGGGGGGGGCGTGCCTCAGTTTCCCACGGAGCTCGTGGGTGTTTTTTTTTGAAAAACCCTTTTTCAGAGAAGGGTGGGGTGGGAATTTCTCCTCCAGCAGCAGCAGCGAGGCCACACACGGGTGGGAACCCCCAGCCCTATAAAAGGCCCCCCCAGCGTATGCAGAGCCCCCAGGGGAGGTGGAGCCCACCCCAAAACCCACCCAGGAAGCGCCGATTCTTGCTCCCGCTCCCTTGGGAACGGCTCCAGCAGAGCACAGGGAAGAGCAAACACAAGTAACGTCAGACATTTTATTGCAAATAAATTTAGTTCCTCGCTCGGTAGAAGAATAAACTCTGGAAAAGATTCAGCTTAGGGTCTCCAAGTGCAAAAGCAGCACCCGGGAGGTGCAGGTCCATCCGTGCAGATGTCCATAATTGCTTGGAAAAAGCAGTTTTTGCACCAAAAAAAAAAAAATTAAAAATCCAGCTCTCTGCAGTCCTCGCCTCCATCAGGTCCCAGCTACCAAAAATCGCGACAGTGTCCAGCTCCGGGGTCACCCCCGCGCTCCGCAGCGCCCACCCGGGGCTCCCCAGCTCCGGCCCACGCTCCAGCACAACTCCTCGGCCGGCGGCTCCGGCCAGTGTCCATCCGGCTCCGGGCTCCGGCGTCCCCCTCCGGGCTTGGCACGGCTCCCTCCATTCCCACCGCAGCGGCCGCGCTCCCCCTTTCTCCTCTCCGGTTCAAAAGAAAAATAAAATCGGTGGGTTTTGGGGCATTGTGGGTTGGAACTGGCTGTTTCTCCTTCTTTTTTTGGTTTTTTTTTTCCTGCTGTTTAGCTTTTTTTTTAATGTTTTTAATCCTTCAAGTCCAGGCCGGGAAGGGGCCGGGAAGGGCTCAGCGCTCCTGCAGACACACGAACGGCACCCACTGGTTCCTGTCGCGACTCTCGGCGCAGTAACTCGCCACCTCCGCCAGCCCCTGACTCTTCCAGGCGTCCGTGTGCGGGTTCTGGGGGAGCAGGAGCACGAGGTTAGTGCCACCAGCGCCCCGACACGTGTCCCCAAGCGGCCCCGTCACCCTCCCCGGCCCCTGGCGCGGCGCCCGGCGGAGTCACGGGGCCACCGGCGCGTCAGCTCCGTGCTCACCGTGACCAGGAGGCAGTGCAGGTCGCGGGGCTCAGAGTCCGCCTCGGGCTCGCCCAGGATAGCAGCGAGGCGCTGCATGCCCGACACACGCAGGATGTGGATGTCGTTGTCGCAGCAGAACGCCTGGATGAGCGTGAAGTGGATCTGCAGGGCGATGTCACCTTCGTCCTCCTCGTCGGTGGCCAGCACGCACAGCACCACGCTGTCGGGGTCCCTGCGGGGCGAGGCGGGTTAGGGGCGACCGGGACAGCTCGGGATGGTGGAACCCCCTCCCGCGGAGCTCTCACCCCCCCTGTCGCGCTAAGAATAGGCGACAGACCCCCCCCAAATTCTGCCTGGTCCCCACCCCGTAAAACGCTCCAGCCCTGCGCTAAGCGGGCCGGGATGAGCCCCGCCACGCGAGCCAGACCTCCCACCCCCCCGACAGAACCATATCGCGATACTCACACATTCATCAGCTTGGCCGACTCGTAGACCCCCACGGTGAGGCGGTCCTGCCGCTGCGCCGCCACCAGCACCCGCTCCACCGCCTCGCTCACCGCCTGCATCCTGTCGGGAGGAACGGCAGAGCCGGTGAGCGGCGACGGCAACAACACAGATCCCGCCGCCGACCGCCCCGAGCCGCCCGACACTTACTTGCTGCTATCGCAAGGCACCAGCTCCTCCAGGGTCATGGTGTAATTGTAATCCGCAGGAGAAGAAGGCAAACTCCAAGAGCAATAATCCCGAGCGCGGCTACCGCGGGGATATCGCGGAGCTATCGCGGCGCTATCGCGATTCCCGGTCCCGCTCCGCTCCTGCTGCCGCTCCAGCGCGATCGCTCTGAGCCCGAGCCGCGCCCTGCGCCTCCTTTTATAGCCTCCCGCTGAGGCGCGGGGCCTCGCGCGGCGCCCCCGCCTCGCCCATTGGCTGGCGCCGCGCGGAGCCGCCCACGGGCGCGGCGCTGATTGGGCGCCGCCGGCGGGGCCCACGTGGGGGTGAAACGCGGGGGGGGGGGGGAAGAGCGCGGGGGAAACCCCCGCCCTGAAACTGCGCCCCCCCCGCGGGCACGGGCGTGGGACCGGCGGGACCGGCGGCGAACCGGGCTCGGG
>JAYDZK010000114.1:1644338-1659827 GCA_034509185.1 Euphonia xanthogaster | reverse complement strand
TATTTTATTTTATTTTTATTTTTATTTTATTTTATTTTCAGCCACTTCTGGAAAAAACATCTCGATGATTTTTTTTGTTGTTTTGTTTTGTTTTTGCTTTTTCCAGCTATTTTTGAACCTTTTTTTTTTCCTTTTTTTTTGGCTCCTTTTCCCTCTCTGGGGTTCCAGCCCATAAATAAAAATAAACCCAACATTTTTAAAGCCTTTTCGCTGACACTTCACCGGCCCTGCCAGAGCCTTTTCATTCTCCAGATGCTGAAAATCCGCCCCAAAATAATCTTTAAAAATAAGGAAAAAAACAAGGAAAAAAAAAGGAAAAAAATTCCTTTGGGAAAAAAAAAAAAAGTCTGGAAGTTTTGGTAAATATTTGGTGTTTTTCTCTTTTTCTTTTTTGTTTTTTTTTTTTTTTATTCTGTCACATGAAGGAAAAGTTCTAAAAGTGGAGCAGTTTTTTGGGGGATTTTTTGGGGGATATTTTGGGGATATTTTTCTGGGATATTTTGGGATATTTTGGGGGATTTTTGGGGTATTTTCTGGGATATTTTTGTGATATTTTTGAGATATTTTTGGGGTATTTTGAGATAATTTTGGGGGTATTTTGGGGGTATTTTTGGGATATTTTTCTGGGATATTTTTAGGGTATTTTTGGGGTGTTTTTGGGATATTTTTGGGATGGGCAGGGAGGAAGGTGCCCGGGCTCCGTGCCCGGTTTGGGGTGCCCGAGGGTCCCTCCCCGGATTTGGGGGTGTCACACCCGAGGAGGGGGGAAACTGAGGCACAGAAAGTAAAAAATTAAAGAATTTAAGAAAATTTCAACTTTAAGAAACTTTTTTTTCTTCGAAGAATTAAAGACAAATTAAACTAATTAAAGGAAGTGGAACGATGACTGAACCTCCCAAACGTGCGAAATTCTCCGAGCTCCTCGCCAAAATTTGGGATTTTTAATCCGCGAAAAATTTGCATATTCATAGGCTAATCCAACAGCCTAATGCATATTCATTACCTGGCCACGCCCACCCCGCTCCTTATTGGTTGGAAGCTGAAATTCGAGGAAATCTCAAAATTTTGGACAGGGACACAGGGACAGGGACAGGGACACAGGGACAGGGACAGGGACAGGGACAGGGAGAGGGACAGGGACAGGGAGAGGGACAGGGACAGGGACAGGGATGGGGACAGGGACAGGGACAGGGACAGGGACAGGGACAGGGACAGGGATGGGGACAGGGACAGGGACAGGGACAGGGACAGGGTCACGCCCTCGCTGCCCTGAGCCGCGGCCGTTGCACAAATCCTCGGTTTTTAACCCATTTCCGATAAATCCTGCCCAAACCCGCCTCGCTCTCGCCGCAGGGGACGCGGAGCTCCCTGGTGGGGACAGATGGGAACCTCAGTGTCCCAGCGGTCACCGAGGCCACCCCGGTTTGTCACCGCAGCTGGGGCAGAGCTGTCCCCCGTCCAGCACAAACAAAAACCTATTCTGGGCCCTGACCTGCCGCGAACCTCGGCCCACGCGCGACAATTACGGTGTCGCCGGCAGCGCCACCGCCACATCCCGGCACGGCCACCGCCGGAGCGGGTCCGCCTGTCCCCTCCTGTGCCCGCCTGTGCCCGCCTGTCCCCTCCTGTGCCCTCCGGTCCCCGCCTGTCCCCTCCTGTGCCCGCCTGTGCCCGCCTGTCCCCTCCTGTGCCCTCCGGTCCCCTCCGGTCCCCGCCTGTCCCCTCCTGTGCCCTCCGGTCCCCTCCGGTCCCCTCCGCATCCCTCCTGTCCCCTCTGTCCCCTCTCTCCCCTCTGTCCCCTCCTGTCCCCTCCTGTCCCCTCTGTCCCTCCTGTCCCCTCCGCATCCCTCCTGTCCCTCCTGTCCCCTCCACTCCCCTCCTGTCCCCTCTGTCCCCTCTGTCCCTCCTGTCCCCTCTGTCCCCTCTGTCCCTGCCTGTCCCCTCCTGTCCCTGCCTGTCCCCTCTGTCCCCTCCGGTCCCCTCTGTCCCCTCTGTCCCCTCTGTCCCTCCTGTCCCCTCTGTCCCCTCCTGTCCCCCCATCCCCTCTGTCCCCTCTGTCCCTGCCTGTCCCTCCTGTCCCCTCTGTCCCCTCTGTCCCCTCTGTCCCCTCCTGTCCCCTCTGTCCCCTCTGTCCCCGCTCCATGGACCCCGCGGTGCCCCGGGCCACGTTGAAGGTGCTGGCGCTGTGCGCGGCGCTGCTGCTGCTGGTGGCGGCGGTGACAGTGGCGGTGGCGCTGCTGCTCTGGCGCTCCGAGGCGCTGGGGAAGCTGCGCGGCTGCCGCGAGCGGGCGGCGAACGAGAGCCGGGAGCTCGGGACGCGCCTGGCGGAGCTGGAGCGGCACCGGGAGCGCCTGCGGAGCGACGGCGACGCGCTGCGCCGGGAGCTGGCACGGGCACGAGGGGACAGCAGCAGGGACAATGCCAGCCTCGTGTCCTGCCGCCAGCGGGCGGTAGGTGGCCGGAGGGATGGGGAAAAAAAGTCCCTTGTCCCCAGAGGTGGCCGGAGGGATGGCGGAAATGTCCCTTGTCCGCATAGGTGGCCGGAGGGATGGTGGAAATGTCCCTTGTCCCCATAGGTGGCCGGAGGGATGGTGGAAATGTCCCTTGTCCCCATAGGTGGCCGGAGGGATGGCGGAAATGTCCCTTGTCCCCATAGGTGGCCGGAGGGATGGGGACAAGGAGGGGTTTGGTCACTTTGGGGTGGCAAACAGGATGGGGACACCTCCTGTCCTCTCAGCAGTGTCACCTGTCCCCCCCTCGAGCTGGAGGGATGGCGACAGGGCGATGTTTGGTCACTTTGGGGTGGAAAATGGGATGGGGACCCCCCCTGTCCCCTCAGCAGTGTCCCCTGTCCCTCCCTCCCTGTCCAGCGGCCAAGCCCGGGGGCTGCTCCATCCCTGGGGGAATTCCCAGTTCCAGCCGGGAGGGTGAGCTGGGACACGGGCACAGCCACCTTCGGGGGGGGCACAGCCACCACCTCCCTGCGGGGACACCCCAAAAACGAGCCCTGGGTGCTCCCGGGGAGGGCAGAGCTGTCACCTCCCTGCGGGGACACCCCAAAGCCGAGCCCCGGCTGCTCCCCGCCCGTCCCGCCCATCCCGCTCCCGCTCCCGCCGGGGCCGCTGTTCCCGGCTCCATCCCGGTCATTACCGGGTCCCGAGGCAGCGGCGGGGCCGCAGCTCCCGGGTTTGTCCTTCCCGGGTATTTTTAGCTGCGGTCGCAGCCGGGAAAGGGCCCGGAGGAAGAGCCGGGTCCCGCCGCCCCTCTCGGGCTCATCCGGCTGAACAATGGCCCGGAGAGGCTGGAAAATGTCCCCGTTTCCCGGGGCTGGCGCCGGGAGCCGGGCAGGGCTGGGCTGGGCAGCTTCTTGGAGAGCTCCTGTCCCCCTGTCCCCTCCCTGGCACCAGCGGTGACACCCGCGGGGTGACTTGAGCCTGCTGGGACAGGTCACAGCTCCCCCAGGATGAGTGTCACTTCAGGGAGGAGGGATTGTCCCCAAAGCCACGTCCCCAATGCTTTGAGGGATGTGATGGGAGGGGGACAGGTACCCAAGGCCACCTGGAGCCACTTGGAGACATCTGGGGACATGGGTGACCTGTGTGATTGCCATGCTCAGGCTGAGCCATCCCTCCAGGGACCTCAGGGTTGTCCCCAAATCCGTGACATCCACGTCCCCACCCCTCCAAGGAACATGAGGGGAGGGGGACAGGCACCCAAAGTCACCAGGAGTGTGGGGACACTTGGGGACATGGGTGACCTGGGGCTCTCCTGTGCTGCCCACCCTCAGGACGAGCCATCCCTCCAGGGCAGAGGGATTGTCCCCAAATCCGTGTCCCCACCTTTGGAGGAGGATGAGGGGTACCCAAGGCCACCAGGAGCGTGGGGACAGCTCGGGGACATGGGGTGACAGCGAGGCAGAGGAGCAGGAAGGCTCTGGCAGCAGATGAAGAGTCGGGGGTGGCGGGGGGGGGAAGGGACACTGCTCACCGCTGTCCCCACGTGTCCCCTGTCCCCAGGCCAGGCTGGAGGCCAATGTCACCGCCCTGGGGGACGAGCTGGTGGCGCTGCGGCGCGAGCGGGCGCAGCTGGCCGGTGACAAAGTGGCGCTGCAAGGTGAGCTCTGTCCTGGCCCGGGGGGAGGCTGCGCTCCGCCCAGAGGTGACGCCGCTGTCGCCGCTGTCCCCAGAGGAGGTGGCGCGGGGCGCGGAGCAGGCGCGGGGGCTGCGGCGGCGGCTGCAGGAGGCGCTGGAGGAGCAGCGGGAGCTGCGGGAGCGCCGGGAGCGCTGCGAGGCGCGACAGAGGGAGCTGCAGGACAGCCTGTAAGGGGCCTGGCCCTTGGTGACACCCCCTGGCCCTTGGTGGCATCCCCCTGTCCCCCGGGGACACCTCCCTGTAAGGACCCTGGGGCTCGGGGACACCCCCTGTCCCTTGGGGACACCCCCTGTCCCTTGGTGACATCCCCCTGTCCCCAGGGGCCACCTCCCTGTCCCCCGGGGACACCTCCCTGTCCCCCGGAGACACCCCCTGTCCCTTGGTGACATCCCCCTGTCCCTTGGTGACATCCCCCTGTCCCTCGGGGACACCTCCCTGTCCCTCGGGGACATCCCCCCCGTAAGGTCCTTGTCGCCCTCCTCAGTGTGGGCCACCCCCAGAGCAGCCCACCCCCCCCACCTTGTGACATCCTGTCCTGTCCCTCCCTCCTCATGGGGACCCCCGTGTGTCCCCTCCTCCCCTTCCCTGTCCCCGTCCCGCCTTGGGGACCCCCGTCCTGTCCCTCCTCCCCTTGGGGACCTCCGTGTCCCTATCCCGGGTCAGGGCCACCCCCTCCCACGTGTCCCCGCTGTCCCCACAGCCGGGACCACGCGGCCGAGCTGGAGGCGCTGCGGCGGCGGGGCCGGGACAGAGGCAGCGGGCGCAGGTGTCCCCCGGGCCAGCGGTACTTGGGGGGACACGGGGAGAGGGGACAGCTCGGGGAGGGGGGGACAGCCCGAGGGGGACAGCCCGGACAGCAGGGGAGAGGGGGGACAGCTCGGGGAGGGGGACAATCCGGGAAAGGGACACCCCTGGAAGGTGTCACAACCCACGGAATGGGAAATCCCGCAAGGGGGGACATCCTGGGAAGAGGGGACACCCCCGGGAGGAGGGGACACCCCCGGGAGGAGGGGACACCCCCGGGAGGAGGCACAGCAAGGAGCGGCGGCTTCACCGCCACTGTCCCCGTGTCCCCAGGGCAGGGACTCACCCCCGCCCCCTCCCCCCTGCAGGAAGGGCTGAGGCCCCGCAGCCCCCCCGGCCCCCCCAGCGAGTGCCACATCCCCGGGGCCGCGGTGTCCCCAGCGCTGCCACCTGCGGGGCTGGCCCGGCCCCGGAGCCGCCAGCGCAGCGCGGGAGCCCTGGGGGCGGGACACGGGTCCTGATCCCACTGATCCCCGATCCCACTGTGATCCCTGTTTCCATTGATCCCCGATCCCATTGGTCCCTGATCCCACTGATCCCCAATCCCATTGATCCCTGATCCCACTGATCCTCGATCCCACTGATCCCCGATCCCATTGATCCCCGATCCCACTGATCCCCAATCCCATTGATCCCTGATCCCACCGATCCTCGATCCCACAGATCCCCGATCCCATTGATCCCTGATCCCATTGATCCCCGATCCCACTGTGATCCCTGATCCCACTGATCCCCGATCCCACTGTGATCCCTGTTTCCATTGGGTCCTGATCCCATTGATCCCCGATCCCATTGGTCCCTGATCCCACTGATCCCCAATCCCATTGATGCCCGATCCCACTGATCCTCGATCCCACTGTGATCCCCGATCCCACTGATCCCCGATCCCATTGATCCCTGATTCCATTGGGTCCCGATCCCACTAATCCCTGATCCCATTGATCCCCGATCCCATTGGGTCCTGATCCCATTGATCCCTGATCCCATTGGGTCCTGATCCCATTGGGTCTCGATCCCTTCCCTTGTCCCAGTCCTGATCCCGATCCCAATCCTGATCCCGATCCCGATCCCGATCCCGACCCCTTTGTGCCACCGTCCCGTGTCCCACTCCAGCCGTGTCCCCATCGCAGCCGCACAGGGGACTGGGGGGGTCCCTTCCCAGTTTTTTGGGGCAGTTTCGGCTCATCCTGGGCACGGATTTCCCGGGAATCCCCTCCGGGAGCTCCGGCCACATCCACGGCGCTCCAGAGCCCGGGAACAGCGGGAATTTGGGGGATTTGGGGGAGATTGGGCAATAAAAGCTGCGCTGCTCACCAGGACATGTCCCTGCGCCACCATCCCGCTGTCCCCTGCTCCTCTGACCCCAACTGTCCCCTCACCAAACCCAAATGTCCCCCCAAACTCCAGGGATTTCTCCCATCCCGGATCCCAACGGCTCTGCCAGGGACCCCAAAACACCCCGAGGGGGGACTGTGGGACACAGAGCCACCGCCCTGTCGTGGGGCCACCCCCGGGGTCTGTCCCCGCACGGGGACATCGCCGCAGCGGTGGCTCCGCCCAGCCGGGGTTGTCACCGTGTCCCCACCCCGATCCCGCTCCCTGCGGGTCCCTGGGGGGTCGCGGCGGCCTTGGGGACACCTTGGGGACATGGAGGGGACTCAGCGCAGGGAAAAGGGTGGAGTTTGGGGTGGCATGGCTGAAGGGGGGGACACTGCCCCTTTGTCCCTCAGTGCCACCTCGAACCGGGTGTCTGGGGGTGTCCAGGCCCTGGCAAAGGCCACTGTCCTCCTGTCCCCATCCCGTGGGGATGTCGCGATCCGCCAGCCCCGCAGGACGCCCGGGTGGCCCCGGGGGGTTCCGGGTGGCCCCGGGGGGCTCGGGGGGGCCGGGCCGCGGGGCGCCCCGGGCGCTGACCCCTGGCCGGTGGCTGTTTCCTGCCCTGGCTGCTCCGCGTCCCTCGGGGACAGGGAAGTGTCTGCGATGGCCCGGCCGGTGTCGCTGCCGGAGCCATTCTCAGCTACCGCCGCTTCCTTTTCCTGAGCTGCAAATAACAGTGAGTCACCCGCGGGGACACTGCCACCCCCCCCCGGGGGGACACTGCCATCCCTGACCCCCCCCAGGGGCACTGCCACCCCCACAAGGGGCACTGCCACCCCCGTGAGGGGACACTGCCACCCCCGGGGGGACATCGCCACCCCCCTGAGGGGACATTGCCACACCCGAGGGGACACTGCCACCCCCAAGGGGACACTGCCATCCCTGAGGCCCCCCCCCGGGGCACTGCCACCCCCGAGGGGACACTGCCACCTCCCCAAGGGGCATTGCCACCCCCCTGAGGGGACATTGCCACCCCCGAGGGGACACTGCCACCCCCGAGGGGACACTGCCACCTCCCCAAGGGGCGCTGCCACCCCCCTGAGGGGACATTGCCACCCCCGAGGGGACACTGCCACCCCCGCCCCCGTGCTGTCGGTGTCACCTTTGGGATGCCCATCCTGAGGGCTCCTCGCAGCCTCCCGGGACCCCACAGATCCCCCCCCCTCTGTCTCATTCCCAAATTTACCCTCCCAATTAACCCCCCGCCCTAATTAACCCATCCCCGCACTGTGGGAACGCTGGTCCCAGTTCGGGAATGCCGTTCCCAGTTCGGGAATGCTGTTCCCAGTTCGGGAGCTCCGTTCCCAGTTCGGGAGCTCCGTTCCCAGTTCGGGAATGCCGTTCCCAGGTCCCCCCCCTCGCAGGGCGGGGGGGGCGCTCTGGCCCCACCCGGGTTTGGGGTTTGGGATCCCCCCGCTGGGAGTGGCTCACACGGACACCGGGGTGTCACCTCTGTCCCCTCCCGGCGGGTCGGGGGGATCCCCTGAAGGAACGGGGGGCTCGGGGAGGGGGCGGGACACCGGGGTGTCACCTCTGTCCCCTCCCGGCGGGTCGGGGGGCTCGAGGGGGGCCCGGATGCGTCGCTGCCCTTTGCACAGGATGCGGCCGCAGGAAAATCCAACTTTCCTGGAAACCCGCTTCAAAGTGCGCCCGAGGATGCTGGGAAGCCACGGCAGAGCTGCTCCCGCTCCCTGTCCCCGTCCCTGCCCCGCCTTCCCACGGGGGCTCCGTCCCTGCCTCACCCGGTGCCACCCGAGCTGTCCCCGTCCCCGTGTGCCACCCCCGTGCCACCCCCGTGCCACCCTCGGGGTCCCCCCCGGCACCCCACGGGGACCCTCCCGGCACTCCCGGCGGGATCAGCGCTGCAATTCCCGTGCCCAGGGTGGGAGGTTTGGGGCGAGAGGCAATTCCCGACAATTCCGAACAATTCCAGGCAATTCCCGACAATTCCAAACAACTCCAGGCAATTCCAGGGGTGCAGGGCACCGAAATGGGGATGGGGGGAATCGAATCCCATGATTTTGGGGCGGGAGAGCAATTCCAGGGATGCTCTGGGCACCGAAATGGGTTGCAAGGAATGGAATCTCACTTTTTTTTCCCCCTCTCCACTCCAGGAACAACAGTCCCAGCAGAAGCTGCGCCCTGATCACCCGGCGGGATCGAATTCCCCGAAATTCCTGCGCCGGGAGTGGGAATTTTGGGGCAGGAAACAATTCCAGACAATTCCAGAGGCGTGCCGAGCACTAAAACGGGATGGAGGGAACGAAATCCCTTTTTTTTCCCACTCCACTCCAGGAACAGCAATCCCAGCTCTCCGATAACCCGGCGGGATCGAATTCCCTGGAATTTTCCCACGCCGGGAATGGGAATTTTGGGGCAGACACTTCCAGACAATTCCAGGGATGCGCCGGGCACCGAAATGGGATGGAGGGAATGAAATTCCATCTTTTAACCGCTCCACTTCAGGAACAACAACCCCAGCGCCCTGATCGCCCAGCGGGATGGAATTCCCTGCAATTCCCGCTCCGGGAGTGGGAATTTCGGGGCAGACAATTCCAGGGGCGCGCCGGGCACCGAAATGGGATGGAGGGAACTAAATCCTTTTTTTTTTTTTTTTTTTTCCTCCCTTTTCACACTTCAGGAACAACAACCCCAGCAGAAGCTGCGCCCTGATAACCCGGCGGGTCCCCGGGAGCATCCGGCACGGCAGGAAGGAGCCCGGCAGGAGGAAATATTAAATCCTGGGATATAAACACGGCGGCGGGAGCAGCCCCGCCCCGGCGCGGCCCCCCTGAAAAGCGCGGTCCCCGCGGGGTGGGGCGGCCAGAGCGGCGGCGAGGATGGAGAAGAGCAGCTTCGCCATGGCCAAGTTCGGGCTGGAGCACAAGGAGGCGATGCCCAAGCGCGATTGCGGTTTTTACGTCAAATACATTTTCCTTTTCACCTCGCTGATCCAATTCCTGATCATCCTGGGGCTCGTGCTCTTCATGGTGTACGGGAACGCCCAGGCGGGCACCGACAGCCACCTGAAGCAGCTGGAGAAGAAGCTGAAGGAGCACTACGGCAAGGTTCTCGCCCTGGGTGCCACCAACACCAACCTGAGCCGCGCGCTCAACGCCACCCTGAAGGACAGGGACAAGGCGCAGGGGCTGGCGCTGAAGGCGCAGAAGGAGCTGGAGAAGTGCAACAGCAGCCAGGCCTCCAGCAGCATCCCGCAGGTGAGCCCGGCCTCCGGGCAGCGCCGGGAATCCCGCGGGAGGCTGGCACCGCCTGCAGGTGACGCTGCTGTCGCCTGCTCGGTCCCTCCGGGTGGTGGCGGTGAGGGGACCCCAGAAAGTGCCAGGGGGGGTTTGGTCAAGGGGGTTCCAATCTCGGCGTTCTCTTCCTTCTCCCGTTCTTCCTCCCCGGAGCTCTCCCAGAGCTCCTGAAGTGGTGCCAGGGGATCCTTTCGGGATGTCCCCCTCTCCTCCTCCTCTTCCTCCCGTCCCCCCCGGAACTCTCCCAGCGCCCACGAGGGGATGCCAGGGGAGCCTTTTGGGATGTTCTCATCCCCTTCCTCTTCTTCCTCCTCTCCTGGGCTCTCTCTGTCGCCTGTGGGGACCGGGATGGTGCCAAGGGTGTTTCTGGGGTGTTCTGACCCCTCTCCTCCTCTTCCTCTTCCTCCCGTTGTCCTGGAGCTCTCCCAGCACCCACAAGGAGATGCCGGGGGGTCCTTTTGGGATTCTCTGACCCCTCCTGTCCTCTTCCTCCTTCTCCTCCTTCTCCCCCGGGCTCTCTCTGTCGCCTGTTGGGAGTGGGATGGTGCTGGGGGTGTTTTTGGGGTGTTCTGACCCCTCTTCTCCTCCTCCTCCTCTTCCTCCCGCGCAGCTGCGGGAGCTCCTGTTCCGGCAGGTGAGGCTGACCGAGTGCCAGGTGATCACCACCCTCATCAACAGCACCTGCACGGGTAAGAGACACCCCCAGTCCCAAAATACCCCTGGGGACCCCCAGCACCCCCTTCCCACCCCTTGGGGACCCCCAACTCTCCCTGCCCACCCTCCTGGGCACCCCCAGCCCCCCCCACATGACCCGCCCCAGGCAGAGGCGTCACCCCAAGCCACGGGGTGGCACCTGAGGGGACCCAAACCCCCGGATCCCAAATCCCCCAGAGCCAAACCCTGTCCCCCAACTCCCCCTAAGCCGAGAAGCTGCAGCTGCAGCGGCAGCTGGACCAGGCCAGCTCGTCCAAGAAAACCCTGGAGGACAACGGCCGGCAGAGCCAGGCCGAGCTGGCCAAAGCCATCCAGGAGAGGGACAAGTGCCAGCAGGACCTGCAGAGCGCCAGCACCGAGGGCCACCTGAGCAGGATGGAGCTGGAGGTGCACAAACAGCGCTGCAGCTCCCTGCAGAGCGACGTGAGCGAGAAAATCCTGAGGGTTTTGGATGTGACCAAGCAATACCAGTGCAAAGAAGCCGAGAAGGAGCTGGGGCAGATCCGGGAGCGCGTGGAGGAGCTGCTGCGGCGGCAGAAGGAGCGCGACTCGCACTTCGTGTGGAGGAGCAGCTGCGAGCTGAGCGTGCAGCAGTGCCGCCACAACTGCTCCCGGGACACGCAGGAACTGCAGCACAGGATCCAGGGGCTGGAGAAGCGCCTGAAGGACGGCGAGGAGGAGAGGAAGAGGCTGCAGGCAGAGAAGGAGAAGGTGGGGAAGGAGCTGGAGGAGCAGAGGAAGGCGGCGGCGGCGATGGAGGAGTCGCTGAGGCAGCAGCTCGGGGTCTGCATGGGAACCAAGGTGGGGACATGGGGACATGGGGACATTAGGGAACTGGGGAACTGGGGACATGGAGACACTGGGGAACTGGGGACATGGGGACATGGGGCACTGGGGACACAGGATATTGGAGACATCGGGACACGGGGACTCCTATGGGGACATGGGCACAAGCACCTCTGCACTGGGATTTTCCTTCCTGACACCGGGATTTTGTTTATGCGGGAATTTTTCACCCCTGCTGAGGGCGGTGCCACCCCTGCTGAGGGCGGTGCCACCCCTGAGCAGTGCCCGCTGTCCCCCCAGATGTCCCACCTGGACCTGCCGGGCTCGCGGGGGCCGGGCAGCGCCGCCCGCTCGGGCTCCTTCCCTGGCACGGGCGCCTACCTGGAGCTCCTGAAGAACCCGGCCAGCCTGGGCACCATGGGTGAGTCCCCGGGGGGACTGGGGACACGCCGGGGGGTCACCGTGTCACCTGGGTGCCCATGCCAGCAACCCCATCCCACCCCACCCCATGGACCCCATCCCATGGATCCCATGCCACGGATCCCATCCCAATCCCATGGATCCCAATCCCATCAATCCCTTCCCAATCCCTTCAATCCCATTCCATGGATCCCATCCTATGGATCCCATCCCACGGATCCCGTCCCAATCCTACGGATCCCGTCCCAATCCCATGGATCCCATGCCATGGATCCCATCCCATTGATCCTAATTCCATTGATCCAATCCCAATCCCATGGATCCCATCCCATGGATCCCAATCCCATGGATCCCAATCCCATGGATCCTATCCCATGGATCCCAATCCCACGGATCCCATCCCATGGATCCCACCCCAATCCCATGGATCCCAATCCCACGGATCCCATCCCATGGATCCCAATCCCATGGATCCCATCCCATGGATCCCACCCCAATCCCATCAGGAATGCAGAACCCGGCGGATCTCCAGCAGATGCTGCAGCTGATGGAGCAGTACACGGCCACCCTGAAGAACGCCGGGTGAGGGGACAGAGGTGACACCGGGCCACCCTCCCAGGGCCACCCAGGGCTCCTGGAGCTGCCCCCGACCTGATCCCATTTTCCCACAGCGGATAACGCTGGAAAATCCCACGGAAAACCAGGAGAGCCGCCCAGGAGGTGCTTCCCGCAGCACGGATGGCAACTCCTGCCCCGGGGCCACCCTCCCTTTGTCCCTTTGTCCCCGTGTCCCCAAGCCCACCCCGCATGTCCCCTCAGATGTATCCCTGCCTTTCAGCTGGAGCGGGACAACAGCCGGCCCCGAATCTGGGGACAACTTGCTGCTGGTGTGGGTGGAAATCCATGGAAAAAATCGGGAATTTTGGGAGCGGGAATTCCGCACAGAGGGGTGGGACAAGCCCAAGGACGAGGCACAGGGATGTCCTTGTCCCCAAAGGAGGGAGGACAGCGCCGTCCTTGTCCCCCAGCCCCAATTCTGGAGAAAGCTCGCCGTTCATGTGGATGGAAATCCATGGAAAAGTCGGGATGGGGAGCGGGAATTCCATCCCAGCTCTGCACAGAGGGGTGGGAAATGCCCAAGGACGAGGCACAGGGATGTCCTTGTCCCCAAAGAATGAGGGACCGCGCTGTCCTTGTCCCCCCGGCCCCCCCGGAGAGGGGCAGGGATTTATTCCCAGGATTTATTCCCGGGATTTACGGCTGCGTTTCCTGTGGAAAATCCTTTTCCTGCCCCGCCGCCCCTGCCCGCACGCCAGGCGCCACCGAGGCCTCCCGGAGAGTCCCTTGTCCCTTTCCCCATCCCGAGTGTCTCCCAAGCCGTGTCCCTGCCGGGAGGAGGGCACTGCCACCTCCTGCCACCCCTCCAAGGATGGCGATGCCACCTCCCCCCCCCACCTCCTGCCCAGCCCCAGGGTGGGACCCTGGTGACAAAGGTGACAAAGTCTCACTGTCCCCGAAGGGCTGGGGGGGCTGGGGGTGGCCTCAGGCACTGCCAGAGGATTTCCTGGAATTCCTCCATGGATAATCTCGGAGTACCAGGTGCTTCCCGAGCTCCCGGCTGGGTGGTGGCACAGGGGGGTGACACAGGGGTGTCCCCAGGAGATGCCACCATTTTTGGCGTGGCAGAGCACCGGCAAGACCCCACATCCGCCACGGCTTGGGGGAATTCCGTGGACTGGGAGGGATCCCGGGGCTCCCAAACCCCTCATGCTGAATCCTTGGGGTCAGGGGGGCACAGGGATGTGCCCCGTGTCACACTGGGGATGGGGACACCCCGAAGCAGGGACACCGGGGGTGGCTTTTCCCCTTCCAGCTCCTCGTGTGTCCCCCCAGCCCGGAACTGGGACTTTTTCCAGGGTTTTTTTTCCCAAATTTGGGGCTTGGGACACACTTCCATACACGGCCAGGGGACAACAGCAAAGCCACCAAAGGCACCACGGTTTAATCCTGGTGACACCACACCCCGCGGAGTGCCACTGTCACTTCCCGACACAAAAATCCCTAAAAATGATATCCAGGACATCCTCGGCGCCCACGTGCCCGGTGATCCTGCCCAGCTCCCGCCGCGCCAGCCGCAGCTGCTCGGCCGCCACCGCCAGGTCCCCGCTGTCCCCAAGGTCCCCGAAGCGCTCCAGGGCCGCCGCGCACGCCCCGAGGTGGCGGCTGTGCCTGCTCTGAGTCAGGCTGGGAGAGCCCAGGAGGGGATCCCCGCACCTGGAAAGGGATTGGGAACGGGAAAAGGGATCGGGAATGGGAAAGGGAACGGGAAGGGGATCGGGATTGGGAATGGGAACAGGAATGGGAATGGGAATAGAAAGGGATTGGGAAGGGGATTGGAAATGGGAAAAGGGATCGGGAATGGAAATGGGATCGGGAAGGGGAAAAGTGATCGGGAATGGAAAGGGATCGGGAAGGGGATTGGGAACAGGAAAGGGAAAGGGAATGGGAATGGGAACGGCAATGGGAATGGGAATGGAAAGGGATCAGGAATGGGATTGGGAACGGGAGAGGGAAAGAGATTGGGCAGGGAAAGGGATTGGGATCAGGAACAGGAAAGGGATTGGGAATGGGAAAGGGGATTGGGCAGGGAAAGGGGATTAGGAACGGGAAAGGGATTGGGTAAGGAAAGGGGGATCAGCCAGGGAAAGGGGGATCAGCCAGCCCCAAAAATCAGGATGAGGGTTTGGGATCCCCCCCCGGACTCACAGCTGTGCCAGCTGCTGCGCCAGCAGCTCCAGCAGCGCCTCCAGCCCCTCGCCCGTCTTGCAGGACAGGTGGGTGGCAGGGGGTCCCTGGGCACCGGTGGCACTTGGGGACCCCCTGCAGGACAGCAGGGTGGCAGGGGGTCCCTGGGCACCGGTGGCACTCGGGGACCCCCCGTGCCCCCCCAGCAGGTCGGCCTTGTTGAGCACCAGCAGGCAGGGGGTGCCCGGGGGCGGCTCCAGCGCTGCCAGCGCCGCCCCCAGCGCCACCGGCGTGGGTGACACCGAGGTGGCATCCAGCACCGCCAGCACCAGGTCGGCCTGGCACAACCTGGGGACACACACAGCAATGTCACCTTCCGGGCTAAGCTGTGGGGACACCCCAAAACGCCCCCAAACCCCCCCAGGGCTCACCGGGCGCGTGCCCGGGCCACGCCCTCGCGCTCCACGGGGTCGGTGGCCTGGCGCAGCCCCGCGGTGTCACTGAGCACCAGCGGGTACCCCCCGATGTCCAGGGCCACCTCCAGCACGTCCCGCGTGGTCCCCGCCGTGGGGGACACGATGGCGGCCGGGCGCCGACCTGGGGACAGCGGGAAAGGTCCTGGGGGACTTGGGAATGATCCCAACCCCTCCACGCCCGTGGGTGACTTGGGGACACCAGGAATGGTCCCTGTTGGATTTGGGAATGATCCCAACCCCTCCATGCCCGTGGGTGACTTGGGGACACTGGGAATGGTTCCCTGTGGGATTTGGGAATGATCCCAACCCCTCCATGCCCGTGGGTGACTTGGGGACACCAGGAATGGTCCCTGTGGGATTTGGGAATGATCCCAACACCTCCACACCCAGCCCCTGCTGTGGGTGACGTGGGGATACTGGGAATGATTCCCGCTGGAATTTTGGGAATTATCCTGGCCCCTCCCTGCCTGGTCCCCACCCCGGGTGACCTGGGGACACTGGGAATGGTTCCCTCTGGAATTTTGGGCATTATCCCAACCCCTCCCCGCCTGGTCCTCACCCCGGGTGACACGAGGCCTGGGGACAGTGGGAATGGCTCCCTCTGGAGCCCGGAGCGCCCCCGTGTCCCCCCGAGCCCCACTCACAAAGCAGGTTGAGCAGGCTGCTCTTGCCCACGTTGGGGGGGCCGGCGATGACGGCCCGGACCCCCCCCCGCAGCAGCTCCCCCCGGCGCCCGTCCCGCAGGTGGCCCCGGAGCT
>JAYDZK010000114.1:1546638-1557147 GCA_034509185.1 Euphonia xanthogaster | reverse complement strand
CTGCCGTCCCCGCCGTCCCCGCGGGGCTGCGGGGACAGCTCGGGACCCTCGGCCACCAGCGGGGCCGGGGGCAGAGGGGGCAGCGGGGGCACGGAGCCACCGCCCTCCTGGGAGGGGGTGTCCCCGGAGAAGTCCTCGGTGGCATCCGCGGGTGGCCTCGGGGAGTCCCCACGGGCGCTGGCGATGTCCCGGTGGCCCCGAGCGTCACGGGGAGTGGCGGGGGACGGGGACGGCACGGGCTGGGTCCCCGCGGGGGTCCCTGAATCCCTCGGGGCCGGCGAGAGGACCACCGGGGCGGTGGCCGGGGCCACGAGCCCTGCAAGAGACGGCACCGCCACGGGGTCACCGAGAGGTGACAGCGCCAGCACCCCCGGCCGTGTCCGGTGTCACTCACCGGGGCTGTCCTCCTCCAGCGCGTTGGGGGACGCGTGGGGACCCTCCCGCCGGGGGCTCTCGCTGCCGCCTCGGGGGGGGCTCCACAGCTCCACGGCGTTGGCTGCGGCTCCCCTCACCTCCTGCGCCAGCACGGGGGCCTGGGTGACAATCCCCGCTGTCACCGCGGTGTCCCCAGCTGCCACCGCGGGGTCCCGGCTGTGCCGCTGGAGCTGGAAGTAGCGCCCGTTGAGGCCGGGGTAGCTCCGCCTCGGGGCGCCGGAGCTGCCCGGGGGGGTGCTGGGGGTCTCCGGGGCCGCGCTGGGGACCGTCCCCAACCCCGGCGGTGGCAAGGACGAGCCGGCGGCGCTGCGCTCCAGGGCTGGCCTTTGGGGAGGTGACGGGAGGGTGGCCGGGGGTCCCGCGGGGTCTCCTTGGGCCGGGCTGGCGCTGGGAGGATCCCGCCGGGAGCTCTCCGCATCCACCACGTTGAGAGCCTCCTCCTCGTGGGGCCACGCCAGCGCGGTGGCCGCGGTGGCCGCCGGGGATGTCGCACCGCCCGTGCCCAGCCCTGGAGCCGCCGGTGCCGGTGCCAGGGCGGTGCCCGGGAGGTCACCGCGCTGTGGCACCGGACTGCCGCTGGCCGGCCGCAGCTGCTCGTCCTCATCCTCGCCCAGCCCCGCGGGCCCCGGCGGTGGCAGGAGGTCGTGGCGGTCGCGGGGGATGTCGCGGGTGTCCCCCGATGTGCCCGGGTCCTCGCTGTGCTCCACCAGCACGTTGTCGCTGCCCGGCGGGTCGGGCGTGGGTGGCACCGGCAGCACCGGCTGCTCCGTGTCGCCGTGCCCCGCGGCTGTGGGGACGCCACGAGCGTCAGCGGTGCCACCGAGGGCACCCGGGGGTCCCGTAGCCCCCCGGGAGTGGCAGCACCGACCACCGCATCCCCCTCCCCGCACCCGGGCGGAGCTGAGCTCCCTCCCAGCGCCTCTCCCCTCATTTATCTCATTAATTCCCCAATTAAATATTCATCCGCAGCAATTTTCCCGGCCTCACCCACCGATCCCCGCGGGAGGAGGGAGGCGCGCGGGGGTCCGGGGGGGGAGCTCGGGAGATCCCCCTCACCTTTGTAGCAGTAAGCGTCGAATTTGGAGGCGGCGGGGGGGAAGCCGGTGCGGTTTGGGAACTGGTAGAGGGTCCGCACCCCCGGGGCCTCGCCCCCGCACTTCCTGCGCGGCTGCCGGATGGGGTAGCGCACGCTGCCGTCGGCCAGCCAGCCCGGGTCGCACTGGTCCAGCCCCTGTCGCCAGGCCAGGTAGAGCTGGCCCGTGGTGGCCAGCGACGCCCCGCGGCTCCGGCAGTGCCTGCGGGCGCCCTGCCAGGTGAAGCGCCCCGGCACCGAGGCGTAGAACACGGTCCCTGCGGGAGAGGGGAGCTCTTGGGGACACGGCGACAGGAAGGGATGGCTCGGGGCGGAGCGGCGCTTTTGGGATGGCCTCGTCGCCTGAGCGCTCGGTGGCGGTGCCGAGGATGGCACGGAGCGCTGGCACCCACCCGCACCGCGGCTGGAGAGGGATGCACGGAGGTGTGGCCGTGGAGGGACATCTGTGGGCACCCAGCCGTGCCATGGCCGGGAAGGGACATCCCTGGGCACCCAGCCGTGCCATGGCCACGGAGGGACATCTGTGGGCACCCAGCCGTGCCATGGCCACGGAGGGACATCGTGGGCACCCAGCCGTGCCATGGCCACGGAGGGACATCGTGGGCACCTAGACGTGCCATGGCCGGGAAGGGACATCCCTGGGCACCCAGACGTGCCATGGTCGGGAAGGGACATCCCTGGGCACCCAGCCGTGCCATGGCCACGGAGGGACATCCCTGAGCACCCAGCCAGCCACGCTGTGACCGCGGAGGGACAACGTGGGCACTCAGACATGTCACAATCACGGAGGGACATCCCTGAGCCACACCATGGCCAGGGGAGGACACCCCTGGGCACCCAGCCGTGCTCGTGGCCGTGCCGCGGGCACCGAGGGGCCCCCTGGGCACCATCCCGGCGCGCAGCCCTTGCCTCGCAGCTCCCGGGAGTAGCAGTAGACGTCGTAGAGCTCGGCGGGCTCCCTGCGGCCGTAGCTGCGCACGCCGGGGAGGCTCTCGCGGTCTCCGTAGCAGCCGGGCCGGGACAGGGTGATGGGGTACCTGCCGGGAGGGGCACGGTGGGCGCTGAGCTCCGCGGGCAGGGCTGCCCGGGGGTTCCCGGCGGTTCCCAGGGCTGCCCGGGGGTTCCCGGCGGTTCCCAAGGCTGTCCGGGGGTTCCCGGGGGGTTGTTTGGGGGTTCCCGGGGGGTTGTTTGGGGGTGGCCCGCCCCGCGCACTCACCGCACGCTCTGGTCGCTCAGCCAGCCCGCGTCGCAGTTGTCGTAGCCGTCCTCGAAGGCGGCCTGGAGGTGCTGGGGGGAGGCGATGACGGCGGAGTTGTCGCGACAGGCGCGGCGGGCGGCGGAGAAGCTCAGCGCGTAGCGCTGGCCCGCGGGCCGGTAGTGGAACACAACGCCTGGGGACACCGAGAGGGGACATGGGGCAGCAGGGCACGGCTCGTGTGGGCTCCGTGGGGTGCAGGGCTGGCACGGGGTGCAGGATTGGCATGGCATGTAGGGCTGGCACGAGATTTAGGCCTCAGACAGCTCGCAGAGAGTCCACAGGGCTATGGAGTGCAGAGTTGGCACACGGTGCCACAATTCGTGTGGGGCGCAGGACTGGCACTGGGTCCATGTAGGGCTGGCACGGGGTTTCGGGCTCATGGGGTGCCCGACTGCCATGGGGCACTTGGGACGCAGCTTGTAGGGTGTAGGGGGCACACGGGGGCACAGCTGCCATGGGGGGCACACGGGGGCACAGCTGCCATGGGGGGCACACGGGGGTACTTGGGGTGCACAGATCCTATGGGGTGCAAGCAGCAAACGGGGTGCCCAGCTCTCATGGGGTGCCCAGCTCACCCACCCCCCCTCGGCCCCAGGGGGCTGCACGACCCCCCCCCACAAGCGCCCCCCTGGCCGTGCCCCCGCCGTGCCCGGCTCACCCGTCACCTCCAGCGGCAGCAGGTCCTGCTCGTCGTCGATGCCCGCCACCACCTCGCAGCGGTAGAGCCCCGCGTCGCTGGCCCGGGCCGCCCGCAGCTGCAGCGTGGCGTTGGAGCGGTCACGGGCGTAGCCGGGCAGCGACACTCGGCCCTCGTAGGCTTTGACCACCTTCACCGCGTTCTCCTTGGCCACCAGGATGGGCACGTCCTCCCGCTGGCCGCTGGCCGAGCGCACCTTGCTCCATTTGACGCGGGGCGGCTCCGGGGGCTCGTTGGGCCCCAGGGAGGCGGAGGGGTGCAGGAGGAAGAGGCAGGGCAGGGTCACGGGCTCGCCCAGCCCCACGCGAACCGCCTGGTGCTGCACCCTGGTGATGTGGATCACCTTCCCCTCGTCCTGCGAGCCTGCGGGGACAGCGGCTCGGCTGCCTCGGGGGGGTTTGGTCACAGCACGGAGGGTTGGGGGGCTCCGCTCCCGGCACCCCCGAGCCCCCCAGGAAGAGCAGGAATGGGAGGATGGGTTGGGATAAAGCGTGGCCGCCCCATCCAGTGGTTGCAGCCCGACCGCGACCCCTCTGGGGCTGAACCCCAACTCGGACGGGGTCCACGCCCCTCCCTAGGATGTTGTCCAGCCCCCCGGGATGTCCCCAGGGTGTGGGCACTGCTCTGCACCCGTGGGTGCCACACGGCTCCCAGGGGACACAAGCACGCCCTGGCCCTGCCTGCAGAGGGGGATCCCTCGCCAAAGACGCCACCAACCCCGGTGGCACCGGCGGAAAAGCCACCCCCGTGCTGGGATAAAGTGTGGCAGGACCGTGACCACCCTCTCCTCCTCCTCCTCCTCCTCCTCCCGCACTAATCCCGTCCCAGCCTGTGCAGGCTCCCAGCGCCGCCGCCGCAAATCCCCCGCGTCTCGGACCCCCCGTGGACCCCCCAGTGGGGTCAGGGACCAGCTGGGGGCCGGGGACAGCCACTAATCCCCCCCCCCCGGGGCCTTCCTCCCCCACCCTCGCCGCCCCCCGAGCCCTCGGCTCATTGGGGTGCAGGGAGAGCTCCAGGGTGGGGTATCCCAAAGCCCCCCGATCCCAAAGCCACCCGATCCCAAAGCCCCCCGATCCCACAGCTCCTCGAGCTGCGGTGTCCCCGCCGCGGGGGACAGGGGGGGACACGGCTCAGAGCCACGGCAAATCCCCGGGGGGCTCAGCTGGGCCGTGGGGAGGGGGATTAAGGATTTAAGGTCTCGCCTGCAGCGATCCCAAGGCGGAGGGAGGGGGCACGGCCGCCTGGGGGCTTCTCCCTCACTAATCCCGCCGCAGCCCGAGCCTGCCCGGGTTTTTTTTTTGATGAACCAGCTCGGAGTTCATCATTTATCGCTGTTCGCTCTCTAATTAGCCCCGGCCGCCGAGCACTTACCCAGGACGGCGATGGGGAGGAGGGAGAGCCCGAGCAGGACCCAGCAGGCGGCATCCCCCATCACAGGGACCATCCTCGACCTGCAAGGACAGCGCGGGCTGCCAGGCCGGGCTCGCCCGCCCCGCCGTGCCCCCGGGCCCGTTAGCCCCGGGAGAGCGGCGTTTCAGCCCTGGCAGCGGCGCGGGATGGGCGGGGATGTCCCTCTGTGTGCCCGCCGCCGGTGGTGACACCCCCGAGCACCCCGAGCACCCCCGGGGGTCCCGCGGCCCCCCGGGCAAAAAGCCCCGGCCCCACCGCCGGCAGCCCTGGCCCGTGGAGGGTCTCGAAAGCACCTGGGAGGTGGGACCAGCGGGAGCCGGGCAGGTGACACAGCTGGTGTGGGCACGACCCCTGGCTGGCACCTGTCACCATCACCCGGCTGCCACCACAAGCAAAAGCTGGCACGGGCATCACCCAGGGCCTGCCACCATCACCCAGAACCTGTCACCATCACCCAGAACCTGCCACCATCACCCAGAGCCTGTCACCATCACCCAGAACCTGCCACCATCACCCAGAACCTGTCACCCTCACCCAGAGCCTGCCACCATCACCCAGAGCCTGCCACCATCACCCAGTGCCTGTCACCATCACCCAGAGCCTGCCACCATCACCCAGAGCCTGTCACCATCACCCAGAGCCTGTCACCCTCACCCGGAGCCTGCCACCATCACCCAGAGCCTGTCACCCTCACCCAGTGCCTGCCACCATCACCCAGTGCCTGCCACCATCACCCGGAGCCTGTCACCATCACCCGGAGCCTGCCACCATCACCCAGTGCCTGCCACCACCACCCAGGGCCTGTCAACATCACCCAGAACCTGCCACCATCACCCAGTGCCTGCCACCATCACCCAGTGCCTGTCACCATCACCCGGAGCCTGCCACCATCACCCAGAGCCTGTCACCATCACCCAGTGTCCATCTCCACCACCCCGTGCCCACCACAGCCACATTCCAGTGCCCACCACCCCCACCCAGTGCCCACCACAGCCATCACCCAGCCTTGGGGTGCCCAGCCGGCCGAGCAGAGGCAGCAGGGGCACCCCCAGCACCCCCGAACAAACCCCAAAGTGCCACCACGTGGGCACGAGCCCGAACCAAACCCCGAGTCACCCCCGCCCCCCCATCAGCTCCATCCTGGAATTCCCTGCTCCTGCTTTTCTCCCATCCCTGCCCTGTGCCAAGCATGGATTTGGGGGGCACCAGGAGCCCCAAACCGAGTGTGCCTCGCCCCCCACCCCCGATGCTCCATTTTCCAGCCCTCGATGCCTCCCCCTGTCCCTTCTGTGCTTTTATGGGACGAAAATAGAAATAAAGAGAGAAACGGCGACAAAAAAAGGAGACCCCCGCTGGCAAAGGGCCTTTTTGGGGATGCAAAACCTCGTTTTATCTGATTTCTCCTCAAGAAAAAAGCCTTGGCAGCCCCTTCCCCCTCCGCGGGGCGCTCTGCCCCCAAAGCCAAGAGCTGGGAGGGGACAGGGAGGTGACCTGGGGCATTCCCGGCCTCAGGAATGGGCAGCGGGGATGCGCCTTTGGCCGGATAAATCTCCCAGGAGCTGGAAAACGCCAAAGCAGCCCCGAGGCACCGCCAGCGGCTCCTTCAGCCCCGCTCGGAGATGCTCCGGGAAGGGAATTCCGCCAGGTCAGCCTCGCCAGCACCAAACTGTGCCCGTTTTTCCCGCTCCAGGGGGAAAATATAAATTCATTGGCAAAAAAATATAAATTTCTTGGCACTTTGGGGCACGGGACGCTCCGGCTCCTCCCGTGGAATGTTGATTTTGACTTTCCGGGGTGTCCAGGAGCTTTCCCAGGACAAAGCAACAGCGCCGGGACCTTGGTCCAGGCACCGCTGGGGACATCGGGTGTGGCATGGGGACATCCAGGGCACCCAGCGCCAGGCGCCAGGGGTGCCCCGGGCTGTGCTCACACGCATCCCAAGGCTTCGGACCATTCCTGTTGGGTTTTCCCACTTTTTGAAAGATTTTTTTGGGATTTCCACCCATCTTCTTGTTGTCCCCGCTGCAGCCTCCAGGCGATTTTTTCCCGCCAAAAAGCAAACGAGGAGACTTGGCGGGGACAACAGCGATGGGATCTCGCTCCCTGCCACCTTCCCGCGACCTTCCCCTTCGCCATCCTCCTCCTCCCTGCCCGCGGGGTACCCAGAGGAGCATCCAGTGACAACTCAGGGCCACCAGCCCCCAAGCGAGGGGTGCCAGGCGCGGTGCCACCCCGGGCTGGCGGCAGGGACAGCCCGTGGGGAGCCGCGTGAACACGAGGAGTAGAAATCCCGCGGGGAGCAGAAATCCTCCTCGGAGTATTTACCCAGAGCCGGCTCCTCGCTGAGCAAACAGCCGGGATTTCTTCAAATGTTAAACACAAAAGTCGCTCTTTGGATTTCCAGCCTCTTCCCGGGATTTGAGGGATGGGGTGGAGGGGTGGGAGGGGGGTCCCTGCCCCGGTGGGCGCCGCTGAGGGGTCGGGGTTGGGGTTTTGGGGTCACACGGCTGAGCCGCGGCTCCCCTGGCATCAGCATTCCTGCAGGATTTGCTTTCGCAGCAGGAAAAGTGGGAACGGCCGGGCCGGCAGCACCTGGGGAAGCTCAGCTGTCCCCAGAGTCCCCCCGCAGCAGGGACAGGACACAGCTCTGCTCCTCTGGGGACAGCCGGCTGTCACCGCTGCCCTTGGCACACGCAGGGGACACATTCCCGTGGCTCTGCTCCGGTCCGCGCCCGCAGCCCCTCACCGCCCCCCGGCAAGATGCTGAGCCAGCGAAAAGTTTATCCCAGGATCAGGACAAGCGACACGGGACGCGCCAGCCCTGCGGTGGCACCGCCACATCCCGACCCTGCGGTGGCACTGCCACATCCCGACCCTGCGGTGGCACCGGGATCGGCCCGGGGTGGATCCCGGATCCCAGGCAGGATCCAGCCGGGATTCCCGGGGAAAGCAGCGCGGGCTGGGCCATGCGGGTGTCACCACGCAGTGCCCGGAGGTGACAGCGAGGCGAGGGGGGTGGCACAGGGCTGGCGAGGGGACGGAGGTGGCCACGGCTACCAAAGCCCGAATTTCACAGCGGGGGTCTCTCTCCGCAGCCAGGGCGGTGTCGCCGTGACGTCCCCAAGGCCACGTGGCTCGGCCCCCTCGGGGACAAGGAGCGTGTCCCTGTCCCCCCGACGCCCCGGCCCAACCGGGGGAACGGCAGACGAGAGAAATTTAAAATAACGCCGGTGCAAAACGCCCCCCCAAATCCCCCCCAAAGCCGGGCGAACATTTTCACATCTGTCACTAGCTGTCACCTCATGAATAATTCATCATGCTCATGAATATGCAAAGCCGGGGCTGGTGATTAGCTTGAGCTGAAACCGAGCTTAATTCCACACAGGCCGCCGGGACCACCCGGTCAGTTCGGGGGTCACCTGTGCCCCCACCCTGCCCCGATCCCGGGCTGGGACGGGGGAGGGTCCCGGGACCCGCACGGAGCAGAGGGGACATTTGGGACAGCGCTGGGGACACGGGAGGGGTGGCAGGACAGAGGGGGCACTGCCCACCCACCCGGGCAGCCCGGATGCAGCGGGATATTGGTGTCCCCACCCTGGGGACACGCCAGCCCTGGGGGTGCCACCAGCTGTCCCCACGCCCACCGTGTGCCCCATGACCTCTGATATCCCCGCGGGTCACTCCGGCCAGCGGTGCCACCAACGCACACGCGACATCCCGGTGCCCACCCCCTCGCCGTGTCCCCCCCTCACCGCTGCCAGCACCGGGGCTGCTCCTGCACCCCCAACCCCAACCCCGAGCCCCCCTGACGCCCCTTCCCCCCAGCACCCACCTCCCTCCCAGCTCCGCGGTGTCCCCGCCGCCCCAGCGGGGACCGGGGTGTCCTGCGGGGGTGTCCCCGGGGCTGCGCGGCCGCGGCAGGAGCCCGGCGGCGGGGCCGGCTCGGCGTCCCCTCCTCTCTGCCCACAACAAAGGAATTCTGCAAACCTCGCTGCCGTCACATCTCACAGGCAACGTGATGCTCCCCGCTCCCCCCAGCCTGCCGGAATAAATTAGCACCTCGGGAAACTGTGATCCCGGCCAATATGGGCCCTTTGCCGGGTGCGATTTTTATTAGGCAGACAGTCTGCAGCCTTTATTTTGGAATTTGCTCCTCTTTTTTAAATTAAAAAAAAAAAAAAAATTATTCTTGTTGCCCCGCTTTCTGCCTCTCCCTGCAAAGCCCCAAGCGCCGCGGGAGCCCCAGAGCCGGCGCAGCGTCGCTCCGAGCCCTCGGCTCCATCGCCAGCCCTGCCGGGGGCTCGGCCACACGCTGGGAGTGACTCCCGACACCGCGCCCGGTGACAAAACCGGGAGGAGACCCCCGGGCCGGTGGGCCTGGCACGGATCCAGGCCGCTGGCACCGCCGTCCCACCGATTTTGGGGCTGCCGAGCCCCTCACCCTGTGTGCACCCACATCCATCCATCCATCCATCCATCCATCCATCCATCCATCCATCCATCCATCCATCCATCCATCCCGGCTGCTGTGTCCCCATGCTGGGGACATCCTGGCCATGGCACTGCCACCCCGGGACAGGGACATTCCCAGCTCCCGACCCGCCAGGGAGCCACCAGTGTCACCAGCAAGGAACTGGGCGGCCCAGGCGCACCCGGCTGTGGCAGCCCAGGGGTGACACCCTGGTGGCACTCTGTCCTGCCACCCCTCTGCTTGTCCTCCGTCCCGCTGCCAGCTCCTGGGGGGCTCAGGGCACGGTGTCCCCTGTCCCGTCTCCTCAGTGCCGGTGATCCCCAGCCCTCCTCAGTGCCCCCAGCCCTTGAGAGCTACGGTCTTCCCGGTGTCCCCCTGTCCTGGTGTCCCCACAACGCCAGTGACCACGCCCCCATTGTCCAGCTGTCCCAGTGCCCCGATCCCCGCAGTGTCCCCTCCTGCCCCACTGTCCCCAAGCCCTGCACCCCCATCCCTGACAGCTCCCTGTCCCCCTCAGTGTCCCCAGCATCCCCCCCACGCCAGGGCCACCATCCCTCACCCCGGCCCCCACAGTGTCACCCCACACCGAGTGTCCCCCATCCCCGCTGCGTCCCCAGCCCGGATCCGTCCCTCTCCTGCCACAGCCCCGCCGGTGTCACCGTCCCCATCGCCGCCACCGCCACCGGGACCCGCGGGCCCCCCCACCCCCGCATTTCCCAGCCCGGCTCCATCCCGCTCCTGCCGTGGTGGCGCCGGTGTCGCTGCCGGTGTCACCGCCCCCATCCCCGTCCCCGCAGCAGTGCCGGTGTCACCGTCCCCATCGCCGCCACCGGGTCCCGCATTCCTGCAGCCCCCGCAGCCCCGCCGCGTCCCCAGCCCGGATCCGGCCCGGATCCAGCCCTCTCCCGCCGTGGCGCTGCCGGTACCGGTGTCAGTGTCGCTGTCACCGTCCCCATCGCCGCCACCGGGCCCCGCACCCACCGCGCCACCAGCGCGGATCCGTCCCGCTCCTGCCACAGCCCTGCCGGTGTCACGGTCCCCACGGCCGGCCCCGCAGCGGGGGCGGTGCCGGTGCCGGTGCCGGTGCCGGTGCCGGTGCCACACGTACCTGGTCCGTGCTCAGGGCGCGCCGGGACTCATCGCCG
>JAYDZK010000114.1:1413924-1424108 GCA_034509185.1 Euphonia xanthogaster | reverse complement strand
CTCACTTTGGCTTTTGGGGCTGGTTTTGGGGCATTTGTTGGGGTTTGGAGCACAGAGCTCTGCTCACTTTGGCTTTTTGGGCTGGTTTTGGGGCATTTGTTGGGTTTTGTGCCAGCTGGCAGCCCCAGGCCCCCCGTGCTGTCACCGAGGGGCAGCAGGGACCCCAATTTGGGCCATTTCCCATCCCTGAGCTCCTCTCCCCCTCCTGCTGAAGGGGCTGAGCTGAGCTTTGGAGCCCAGCCCAGCTGAGCTGAGCTTTGGAGCCCGGCCCAGCTGAGCTGAGCTGGCCCTGGGTGTGGAACCAGCAGAGCACCCAGAGGAGGCTTTTGGGGCAAAGGAATCCCAGTCAGACTTGAATTTTTCCTCTTTATTTTTGAACTGTGAAGCCGTAGTGCAGCTTTGGGGTCTTTTTTGCTGTTTTCTCTTTGAGCTCCGATGGTTTTCCCACCGGGCACCTTGGGATGGTGATTTTTTTTTTGTTGTTTTCACACCCAAACTGTGGAGCTGAAGACCCAGCCTGGAGCAGCTTTAGCTGAATTCCCATTCCCAAATCCTGGTGTTTCTCTCCCAGCCCTGCTCTGCTCCATTTCAGTGTTTAAAGGGCTTTAACTCCAGCCAGCAGGAGCCATTGAATTCTGATTTTAGACGGGCAGAGGAAGAAAACCCCGAAGTATTCCTGGGTTTGTGGCCACCCAGGACAGGACCTGGGCTCACCCTGGCCTGAGTTTGTGCCCAGGGTGGTGCCAAGGCCAGGCCTAACCCCCCCCAGACCCAGCTTTGAGCCCCCAGCCCTGAGCCTGGCAGGGCAAAGCCATTTTTGTGTTTCCTTCCAGGCCGGGAGCTTTTCCCAAATCCCGGGGTTGGAAGAGAGTGGGGGCCCTTCCCAGTATTCCCAGTTCTCCCAGTTGAGTCGCTCACCCCTCTGCTATGCACACCCCCACTTTTGTACTAGTCTTGTGTTTAAAAAAAGTAATAAACTTGAAGTTTATACAATCAGACTAAAGCTTTAATGAACGTTGCATGGTTTCCTCATTGAAACTTAAGGGCCACCTCGAATGCAAGAGCTGTTTATTTATTTATTTTTTTTAATTGATGACAAACAGGTTTTAAAACAAAACTGAGACAAAAAAAATTAATTCATTAAAAAAAAAAAAAGAAGAAAAAAAAAAGAGTTTTAACACCGTGCTAGCACTGATGTCTGGATTTGTAAAACTCAAAAAGAGTTTGAACTGCTACAAAGGAAAAAACCAGCACGAAGCAGAGGCAAGCATTCCCAGCAGTGAAATCAAGGGTGAGGGGAGAGGAGGGGGCTACATTACTCATGGAAAGCTTTGCACAGAGGGGTTCAGCTTAAACCTACCCGAAAATCTACGCCACTATGCAGCCTACCAAGGAAAAGAAATTAAAAAGCCCTTCGGCAATGTTAATAAATAAAACAAGTCCATCTCACGAGGAAGGAAGGTGGCCTGTGTCTCCATTCTTTCACTGTTTTAGAATCTAAACTCTGGAGGCTTTGGATGAGAAAAGAATGGGTTCTGTGAGTTGAGTTTGTTGTGGTTTTTGCAGTTGCTGCAGCTCCCCCCGGGGCTGGGGGAGCAAATCCCTCCCGGGCTGGGGGTGTTCCACACCAGGGGCAAATCCAGGGCAGGGATCTGCAGCAAGGACAGGAATGAAAGGGTTCCCCCTCCCCGGTACAAACGGGGGCTGAGCTGTTTGTTTGAAGTACATTCAGATGAGAGGTATTTGGAGTTTTTCCCCCCCCAAAAAAAAGGACTAGAAACACTTGGAGCCCTTTGAGTGTAAAGCTTAACTCAGGCTGAGGAACAGCCAGGCTCTGGATCACTCTCTGCTGCTGCTGGCCAGGTGGGAGGCAGAGGCCACTCTACTCCAGGATCTGCTAAGAACGGGGCTGGAGGAATCCATTCTCTCTGTGCTGCTCCTAAGAAAGGCTCTGACAGAAATGAAAAGCTCCCAAGTGCTCCCCTGTGAGTGTTTCAGACACGGCTACAGCTCAGAGCGTGGATGGCTTCTCCTGCCAGCCCTGATCCCAGCTGGGCTCAGAACTCTGCTTCCACAAAGCAAAGCTTGCTCCAACTTTCTTCCCCCTGAAAACTTGGCTTCAACACCTCACTCTGTCCCTCTCCTGCCTTCACCACCCAAGAAGCCACCCCAAAGCCTGACCCATTCTCCCAAACCAAACCCAGCTCTGTCTCTCAGAGGCCACCACCTTCCACCTCCTGCCTGCTTTGTCCGTTTGTCCATCCTGCTCCTGAGTGGAGCCTTTCCTTCCATCCAAAATAATCCCCAATTTCCACCACTCCTCCCCCAAAAGCTGTGGGGACCAAAGCAGGCCTGGCTGCACCTTCCCTCGGGGGCCGAAGGGCACAGGAACCCGGCCCCTTTCAAGCAAGAAGTTCATCTTTTACAGAAAGGCTTTTTTTTATCACAGAGTAGAGTCCAGACAGTCGCCAATTAAAGCATACAGAAAACACTTTGAAACCCTCCTGCTCGAGCACGCAGGCTCCTCTCACTCTAAACCTATCCCACCGTAGGAAGAAGAGGCTGATTGCTGCAACTTGAAATCACACTGAAAGTTCTCAAGGATGGTGCTCTAATTTTTGTTTGAAACATATTTTTTTTTGGTTTTTTATAGTTTTTTTTTTGTAATATAAGCTTCTCAGAACAAGGATCTAAATCTCCCAGGTCCACCACTAAGAACTCAGAGACAAAACTTCTTAAAAAAATTCAGTGCTCTTTTTGAAAGAATCTCTTTTAAAACCACCTCGTTCAGAATGCGGGCGACACGATGACAACAAATTTCAGAGCCAGTGTTGGACAACAAAACCTGCACCTCAGAGTTGAGCAGCAGCTGGATTTCTGCTTGGCTGGCTGTCACCCAGGCAGGGACTTTCTCTCTTTTTCTCCCCCTCCCCTTCTCTCAGATACTCTGCTTGTCAAATGTAAACAGCTCCTGCTAAAATACGCTCAGTACCCCTCGCAGAACGAGCCCAACTCTGAGATGAGGGTTTTCCCCTCCCCATCTGCTCTGAAAAGTCTGAATGCCCTGCTCGCCAAGAGAAGGATGGAATGAAGTGAAACCTGCTTGGTTAAGGGCCTCCTCGGGAGCCGGGGGGACGGGGGAGCAGGGACTCAGCTGGGCGAGTTCCCCCCCTCCTGCCGGGCGCCAGCCGGTCCTCCCGGGCTCTCTCTCCTCTCCTCTCCTCAGTCTCCGTGGCTCAGGGAGCTCCAGCAGTGGCTCTCTCGTGCTCCTCTCTCTCTCTTTCTCCTCTCCGTCCGTTGGTTTCTTTCTCCTGTTGCTCTCTCACACAGTGGTGCTTCAGTTTTAGCAGTGGAAAACAGGTATCCATTTTATTTTATTTTTTTTATTACCCAGAATAAAATGCTGATGAACTAAGCTCCACACAAGCTTAGCTCTTCTTCCTCAACCTGGGGGCAGAAGGAGAGCTGAGTTAGGGGAGGCCCTGCTCACCCAGGCAGGCCTAAACCAGGGAGGGACAGCTTAGATCAGGGAGGGACAGCCTAAACCAGGGAGGGACAGCTTAAACCAGGGAGGGGACAGCTTAAACCAGGGAGGGACAGCTTAAACCAGGGAGGGACAGCTTAGATCAGAGAGAGGGGACAGCCTAAACCAGGGAGGGACAGCTTAAACCAGGGAGGGACAGCTTAAATCAGGGAGGGACAGCTTAGATCAGGGAGGGACAGCTTAGATCAGGGAGGGACAGCTTAAACCAGGGAGGGACAGCTTAAACCAGGGAGGGACAGCTTAAACCAGGGAGGGACAGCTTAAACCAAGGAGGGACAGCTGAGCTCAGGGGAGGGGCAGCTTAAACCAGGGAGGGACAGCTTAAACCAGAGAGGGACAGCTTAAACCAGGGAGGGGACAGCTTAGATCAGAGGGAGGGACAGCTTAAACCAGGGAGGGGACAGCTTAAACTAGGGAGGGCTTAAACCAGGGAGGGACAGCTTAGATCAGAGGGAGGGACAGCTTAAACCAGGGAGGGGACAGCTAAAACCAGGGAGGGGCAGTTTAGATCAGAGGGAGGGGACAGAGCTGAGCTCGGGGGAGGGGACAGAGCTGAGCTCAGGGGAGGGGACAGAGCCGAGCTCGGGGGAGGGGACAGAGCTGAGCTCGGGGAGGGGACAGCTGAGCTCGGGAGGGGCAGGGGGTGCTCACACTCTAATACTGTGACAGTCCCGTCACTCCACCATGTTGATACGCTCGTTCCCCCTGGTAAGTTGAGTCCTGTGACAGCGCCACGTCAATCTGGGATTTAAACTCATCACCAAGGTAACTGTCCTGCAAGGGGAGAGGCGAGGGAAGCCTCAGCATCAGAGTCCAGCTCCAGTGCAAGGCAGAACCAGGTTAATCATAACGCTGAGAGCGTTTGGGTTTTTTCAATCTGCTTTTTTTTTTGATGCAGAATTTCCCTAAATCAAGGGGGGTTTTTGAGCTGTTTATCAGCTGAATGCTGCAGCTGAGTCACTGAGAGCAGCTTCAGTTTCCTTTCCCTCAGGAGGGAGGAGGTGCAAGCACAGAACACCAACGGAAACCCCAGGAAAAGCTCCTGACATCCCAAAACCCACACTCACCTGGGATAACTCCGGCTGGGAGAGCCCAGGCTGACTCATCTGGGAGGGCTGGCTCATGGAGATGTAGCCCTGGGTCAGGGGGCCCTGGGAGAAGGGCTGGGACACCACGTCCTGGCTGGCCTGGCTGTTGGGCAGGTTGGACTGGCTGGTGCCAGGAAGCCCAAATCGGTTTTTCTGCCGCCCGCCACGGCCCGTCTTCCCTTTGGGAGCCCCACGGCCTGGAAAAGATCCATCCACCCCCAGCAGTGAGAACTCTGCCAGCTACCAACACCTCTTCTGGGGGAATTTGATCCCTCCCAGAGGGCTCCTGGGCTGGTGTTTTGCCCTTTACCTGCAGCGGGGCCGTTGGCCTGGCCGAAGTAGCCCGGGGGTGGCATGGGGGGCATGACGAGGTTGAAGGGGATGGGGATGTTCATGGCAGTGACGTGGCTGGGGCCAGCACTGATCATCCCAATCTGGTCGTGGGTCTGGAAGTACATGTTGGATGGACGTCCTGGGGAAGGGGAAAAGCACAGGGACTGCAGCAATTCTGGCTGTTCCAGGATCAATCCCCAGCCCTGCAGCAGGAGGGAAAAGGACGAGCTCCCCCTGCCAGGGGCAGCAGCGTCTCTGCCTCGCTGCTGATTCCACAGCTGGAATTCCATAAATCCATCTAGCACAGGCTCACGCCACAGCTCCTCCTCACAGCACCACCTGAGATCCCTGAAATGCTTCTCATGCTCCTTTTCCCCTCATTTTGCACCTGCTCTGCACATGTCAGGTTGGGATTCTATTTACCAAGAGCAAAGTCCAGGCTCAAGACTTTCAGCCCTCAAATTCATCCCAAACATTTTCAGTTGTTAAATTAAATCCCAAACATTTCAGCCTCAAATTCATCCCAAACATTTTCAGTTGTTAAATTAAATCCCAAACATTTCAGCCTCAAATACATCCTGAACATTTCCAGCCTCAAATTCATCCCAAACACTTCAATCTCTAATTTACCCCAAATATTTCAGCCTCACCTTCATCCCAAATATTTTCAGCCCTCAAATTTATCCCCAAAGTTTTCAGCCCTTAGATTTACTCCATTTTCAGCCCTTAAACTCATCCCAAACATTTTCAGTCCTCAAATTCCATCAGTTCCAGCTCTCAAATCCCATTTCTGTAATTCGAAGCTTAAATCTTTAACAAATTCCAAATTTGCACAAGTTGAAAAGCTTTTAAGAAGTTTCAAAGTTTGAAATGCGTAAGATGTGACCCCTCAGGGGGCTGGTTAGGGGAAAAAGAAACCCCTAAAAGGGAAATTTTGGGGATTTCCTTTACCTTGGCTGCTGCGGTCGTAGACAGAGCCAGGGATGATGGCCTCCCGTGCATCATACATGGCAGTGGTCATGAAACGAGCACCCTGCAGACATTTTGGCAATTAGACATTCAGCCTCATTTTTTCCCCCCCCAGAAAACCTTGCACTGCAACCTCAGCGGAAGCGATTCGGGGTAAAAATCCAAAAAAACTCCACAGATGGCACAAATGGTGTGGAAATGAATTCTAACTCACAGAAAAGTTTTCATTATTATTTCAGCCACATCCTGAACACCAAAAGTAAGATTTTCCAGCAGCCTGTCCCAAGCTGTGAGACATTTGATGAGTTTTCAGTCTATTCTGAGGCCCTGGCAATTCCCTTGCTCCACTCAGTGCCCCGTGGTGGCTGCCAAGCTCCCCCAGCAACAATTCATGTTAAAAATCAAGCATAAAACTGGCAGCTGGAGGGTTAAAAGTGAGTTTTCCCTTTCTACACAAATCAGTTCCTTCATTTCATTCCCCTCAAGATTCACCCCCAATCAAATCCTGCAATTAAAAAGAAATGATGAAGTTTGCTCAGCCCGGGGCCAGCAGCAGCTGCTTCCCCCTGAAGTCACGCTGCACCAAAAGGCAGCAAAAATGGAAACTTGAGGGGGTGTGAGGCCGTGTGGGTGGCTCATTGCACCCATTTAGGATGAATTAACCCATCAGGGGCTAATTGGCTGCTGTCAGGAGCAGGGGTCACTCACAGGGTTGATGGTGTTGACGAGCTTGCGGGGCTTGCTGAACTGCATCAGGCTCTCGCGCAGGTTGTTCAGGGGCCCCTCCACCAGCACCTTCTGCTCCTTGTAATAATTCAGGAGGTGATTCCAGAGGGGCTGCTTGGACAGGGCCTTGGGGTTCCCCACGATGATCACCCCGTACCTGTGAACACAGAGCAGCCACAGTGACCCTGGGGATGTCACAGCCACGGCGATGCCAGAGCAGCCCCTGGGCTCTTCCCTCCGGGAGCTGATGCAGCTGGAATTGTTCACAGCCACCATTCCAGATGTGGCTCAACACCTGCAGCAGGCAGCTCCTGCTTCAGGCTTGCTCTGTGTCCCACCAAACCCCCCTGTGCTGGTTCTGGAGCTTGGGAACACCAGGGAAGCCAAGCAGCACCGTGCTGGACTCCACCTCAGCCTCTCTGGAATCAAAGGCACCAAAACAACCCCAAATGGGCACAAAGTGGGGGCTGGAAGTGATAAAGCAGCAGATGAAGGGAAGGGATCTGTGCTGAAAATGGGAAGGGCACGGTGACTTCCCAAACTTACTGATGCCAAATGGTGGCAGGGGCTGAGATGAGCAGACAAAAATGGCACAGAATGGTTTGGAGGGACCCTAAAGCTCCTCCAGTGCCACCCCTGCCACGGCAGGGACACCTTCCAGCTGCTCCAACCTGGCCTTGGGCACTTCCAGGGATGGAGCAGCCACAGCTGCTCTGGGAATTGCACCCCAACCCCTCCCAAGCCTCAGAGGGAAGAATTCCTGCCCAGGATCCCCCCCAAGGCTGCCCTCTGGGAAGCCACTCCCTGTGTCCTGTCCCTCCACCCCTCTCCCAGCTCCCTCCATGCCCAGTTGCCCTCACCTGGCTCTGGTCAGGGCCACGTTGAGCCTCCTGGGGTCGTTGAGGAAGCCAATGCCCTGGTGCTCGTTGGCCCTCACACAGGACAGGATGATGAAATCCTTCTCCCTGCCCTGGAAGGCGTCCACGCTGGCAATTTCCACTTCCTGGAACACAGGAAAACACCTCAGGCACGGAAGCAAAACAGCTCTGGCACCAGCAGGCACTGCCAAAGGGGCTGGCCACGCACAGAGCCTTCCATCAGCTGAGAAAAATGTTGTTTTTGGAGGGAGGAGTGATTTGGTAACTCCTCTGGGCACTGAGCAGCTGCCCCAGAGGGGAACAGGGAGTCTCAGTTCAGGAGAAATTCCTTTCATGTTCAGCTTTATGGTTCTCCCGTTTCCCCAAAACTGTGCAAAGCAGCTCTCTGCTGGAGGATGTTGCCAAAAAGCTCTGACTGTTCCAAAATGCTGTAGGATGAGAGGTCCAAATTAGCTCTGAGAAACCTCAGTGAGAGGGACACATCATTCCTGGCACGGGGAAAAATATTTCCACCAATTTCCCAGCAGTGAAAACACTGCTCAAGTTCTCAATCTTGCAAAACAAGATCACATTAAACACAGAACTGTGCTGTTTGCAGCTGCTCGTTTTTCTGTTTGGTGGAGGAGTTCCACTGGTGGCAGGATGTGTTCCCAAGCAAATAAACTGTGTGGCCACCAGGACTGATTTGTTTGGTTTCCTGCACGTCCCTTGGCACGGAGGGCTGATGAAGGCACAAGGTTTTCCACAGTGACCTCTCCCTTCTGTGTCCCACAGGATTTGCTGCAGCCTCTTTCCACACAGATTTTAGCAGGCCTTCCTCCTTTCCCTGTTCCCACTGGTACCTCCTAACTCTCCTTGATTTTAACCAAAACCAACCCAAAAACTCAAAAAAAAAAAAAAATTTGATATTGACCAAAACCAACTCAAAAATTCAAAAAAAAAAAATTGATATTAACCAAAACCAGCTGAATAATTCAAAAGACTGAGCCTGAAGATGGAATAAACATTAGAAACCAGTGAGAATTTCCCAATGTGTGACTTTGGGGCTGGTGTGCAGCCCAGTACCTGGTAGAGCTTGGTGTGCAGGGAGCCACTGAACTGCATGTACTGCACCAGGTAGGAGCGCTGGCCCTCGTAGGGGGTGATGATGCCGATCTGGTCGGGCTTGGCCCCAGCCTTGAGCAGCTTGGTGGTGATCTTCTCCACGTTGGCAGCCTCCGTCCTGGAGAGGCACACGGGGTCAGCCAAGGAGGTTCAGGGCGTGGGGGCTCGGTTTTTAGCGAGTTCATGGGATTTAGAAGCCTCCCACGTGAGGGTGCTTCAGTGGAAAGATCAATTTTGCTCGAGCACTGCGATTAATTCAGCTCGAGCTCCTCACTCTGGACAGAGGAATTTGGGCCAAAACCAACATCCCAAAGGCCTCAGCACCACAGATTTCACCTCCACCTTCTCAGCCCTGCACAACAAACAGCAAAACCTCCTGGATCCCAAATGGGATTTCTGGCTGGAGTGAAATGTACACGTGGAACTTCTACAATCAACATCGTTCCCAACGTCCCCCAGATCCTTCGGCTGCTTTATCTTCAGGCTTTAAATAGAGAATGTTTTGGATGTCAGTGCCCCCTCTCAGCCAAGCACTGTGCTGTTTGTTTGTGCACAATCTGCTCCTCTGTAGCCAGTCTTGCACATGCTGCTCAGGAAACAGACTGAGATTAAAAATATCTCAGCTGATGTTTTGTTCACAAGTTGGGCTGGTTTCCCTGCCAGGCACGTGAACAATTATGACCCAGGAGGAGCAGATTTTACATTTATTTGTTGAAAAATTAGGTTGAATGTGCAGAAAAAAGGGATAGGATAAAAAAAGTGCATTTCCATCCCTTTTGAAGTAAATCTGAGATTCAGGATTCTGCTTGAGGAGTTATTGGAATTCAAAACGTGACTTGAGCAGCAATTCCTGCTGGCCCAAATTCCTCCACATCAGGCATTTTATCATGGCCTGCTCCTTCCTCACCCAGGGAGGGTGAACTCCTCCACACAGCAACCCCAGCCCCGAGCTGCTCCCTCCTGGTGCCTTTTCCTCCTGGTTTGCCATGAAAGGAGCCCAGGGAAAAGCAGCTCAAGCTGCAAGCCCTGATGGAGGCTTTAACAAAGCCCAGGTGAGGATTCACCCATGAGGAGCCACCAGCCCTGCCCAGAGGGGCTCAGGTAGCAGAGCTGTGCTCACCTGTTCAGGTAAGAGGTGCCCGAGCTGGCAATCTCCTCCTGTCCCTGGGTCACGTAGAAGAACATGGGTTTGTCAGGCTGGGGCCACTGGAAATCAAAGCCTTTCTTCACCCTGTCAGCTGAGGAGCACAGCAACAGGGAGCAGAGCAAATCAGCAACACCACTTGGCAATTTCCATATCAAAGAGCCTCAAAATGAAGCGTGAGGCAAATTCTTTTATTAAAAAACCAAAGCCAGATGAGAGAATGGCTGCTTTGATCCCTGCTCAAGATTTGCAGCTCTCCCCAAAGGCTCAGACACCTTCAGTGTCACTCTCCTTTCAGATGATCATTTTAATAGAAAATCTCATTCACTCCCCAGATTGTTCCAACAGCACCAACACCCTCCAGGCCAAGGACACAGAAACTAGCAGGGCTAACCCCA
>JAYDZK010000114.1:1399454-1413611 GCA_034509185.1 Euphonia xanthogaster | reverse complement strand
GCTCAGATGATGATTTTAATATAAAATCTCATCATTACCTGCAGCGACCCCACTCAGATGACCATTTTAATATAAAATCTCACTATTACCTGCAGTGACCCCGCTCAGATGATGATTTTAGTTCAGAATCCCCCCCTTACCTGCCGTGACCCCGTTCTGCAGGGACCCCTCGTAGAAGATGTTGGAGGGGAAGGCGCTGAGCGCGGGGTGCATGCGGTACTGCACCTGCAGCCGGATGGGCCGGATGCCCAGCACCACCAGCCTCTCAAACAGCGACTGGGACAGCCCAGCCTTGGCTGCCTTCTTGCACATCACCACGGGCCCCAGCTGGCAGTGGTCACCCACCAGGATCAGCTGCGGGGAGAGGTTGGGGATAGCTCAGTTTGGTTGCTGGAGGTTGTTTGGAGGAACAGAAATATCCTACAGGAAAATGGAGGGTCTTAAATCCCACCCAGTGCCAGCCCCTGGGGCGCTTCCCACCATCCCAGGTGGTTCCAACCCGGCCTTGGGCACTGCCAGGGATCCAGGGGCAGTCACAGCTGCTCTGGGAATTCCCTCCCAGCCCCTCTCCACCCTCCCAGCCCAATATCCCACCCATATCTCCCTTTTCCCAGTTTAAATCCACGCCCTGGGTCCTGCCCCTCCATCCCTTGTCCCCAGTCCTTCTCCAGCTCTCCAGGAGCCTCTTCAGGCCCCAGAAGGGCTCTGAGCTCTCCCTGGAACTTCTCCAACCTGGCCTTGGACAGCCCCAGGGATGAGGCAGCCCCAGCTGCTCTGGGAATTCCATCCCAGCCCCTCCCCTGCCTCACAGAAACAATTTCCCCTAAATATAAAATCCAAACCCACTCTCTGTCAGTTTAAACCATTCCCTGACATATCAGGAATTAATCATTCTAACTTGTGAGAGGCTCCAGCTCTCCCCAAAGGCTCAGACACCTTTAGTGCCACTCTTTTTTCAGATGATCATTTTAACAGAAAATCCCATTCACTCCCCAGATTGTTCCAACAGCACCAACACCCTCCAGGCCAAGGACACAGAAACTAGCAGGGCTAACCCCAAATGAACAGGACTGACCCCAAATGAACAGGACTGACCCCAAATGAACAGGACTGACCCCAAATGAACAGGACTGACCCCAAATGAACAGAACTAACCCCAAATGAACGGGGCTAACCCCAAATGAACAGGACTGACCCCAAATGAAGTCAGGTAAGTTTACGTTCTGAAAAAGGAAAAGTGTTGTGTGCCTGCACTGGGACTGTGGCTGCTCAGTGCTGCTTCCTGCTGTGTTTCCAAGCTCCTCCTTAGGGAACCCAGGGCTTTACCTGCTTGGCCCCCAGCACCACGGGCACCATGCACTCGGGCTCGGTGGCCTGCGTGCTCTCGTCGATGAGGATGGAGCGGAACTGCATCTTGGCCAGCCGGGGGTCTCCAGCTCCCACACAGGTGCAGCAGATCACATCAGCGTTCTGGGACAGCCAGGGAGCAGCATCAGCACTGGGACAGGGCACTGGGATGGGGGCACTGGGATGGGGGCACTGGGATGGGATGGGGGCACTGGGACGGGGGCACTGGGACGGGGGCACTGGCACTGGGATGGGGGCACTGGGATGGGGGGCAGCACGGATTTGGGGCAGCCCCTGGGATTTGGAGTGGCTGCAGGGATTTGAGGGGCAGCCCCAGGGATCTTTGGGGATCAGCCCCAGGGATCTTTGGGGATCAGCCCCGGGGATTTTTGGGGATCACCCCCAGGGATTTTTGGGGATCAGCCCCAGGGATCTTTGGGGATCAGCCCCAGGGATCTTTGGGGATCAGCCCTGGGCCCTCACCATGAGCAGCTCCCGCTCCGCCGTGCGCTTCAGCGCCCGGTAACGCTTCTCATCAGCAGAGGAAAGCTCTCCAGTCTCATCCTTGAGCTGCTGCAGCTTCTGAAGCTCTGGCATGCTGAAAAAAACACCGGGAAATTTTGCTTTACAGCCCCACCAACATTGCAGGATTGCAGCGAAAGTGCTTTGTAACTAAACCAATACAAACCCATCAAGCAAACAATGGTGCCCACCAGGAACACCAAGAATGGAGGCTTTTCCTCACTCCTCACCTGTCCATGTTCCTGATCTGGTTGTGCAGGGCCAGGAAGGACACGGGGGAGTCGATGGCCTCGCGGCTCTTGGCACACAGACGAACCACCTTGAGGCCAGTCTGGTGGATCTTCTCTGTCAGCTGATCCACAGCGATGTTGCTGGGGGCACACACCAGCACAGGCCTGGGAGAATCAGCCAAAAATCAGCCCAAAATCTCAATAAACTGGAATTTTTTTCTACTAGACTTGCAATAAAATATAAGTAGGAACACATCCCCTAAAAATATGCTGGGGAAGGGTATTTTGTGCAAGGAGCCCAAGTCTCCCCAGCCAAAACAGTTCAATGACACAAATTATTTTTTGCTTTTAAAATCCAAGTGATTCTTTGCATGAATCAAACTCATCCCTGAGGGCTCAGAGAGAGCAGCTCTCACCCATTGCCCTGTCTGGCCAGGTGATACACGATGGTGGCTGATGTCACTGTTTTCCCAGTGCCAGGGGGACCCTGGATAAGGCTCAGAGGACGCTGTAGGACAGTCTTGACAGCATAAACCTAAAAAAAAATAAAAATAATTAAAAAAAAATTGTTATTTAACATTCCCAGCACAGGATTTCAGTTGTTTAACCTCTATTTATAAATCCTTTCTGTCACCCTGGGCGGAGAGAGGAGATGAGGTTACCTGAGAGTGGTTGAGATCAGGGAGTCCCTGGGCTGTGAAGCGTTTTGGCAGCTGGCATTTGATGATGACATCTTCCACCTCGTGGCCCAGCAGTTTGTGGTAAATGTACCCAGACACTGAGGTCTCATCCACTGCAAACGTTTTCAGAGCACTCTGCATCCTGAAATGAAGGAAAAGCAGGAAAATGATTCCTGAAGATCAGTGTGAAGCACCCCCAGGTGTCCTCCAGCAGGTATCAGGCACAATGGGAAAGAGAACAGCCAACACTCATTACCAGAATTAAAATCACAGAAATCACACTCAGAACACAGATTTTGCTTTTTGCCCACGTGAACATCACAAGGTATTCCCAGAAAAATGTGGAGAGGAACAGCAGCTTTGGTGACAGAAGCTGGGACAGTGATTTGAGGTGCAGGAAGCTGTGATGGGAATTTGGGTGCAAGATTTGAAGAAAATTTGCAGCCATAATGAATAAAATAACAGGATAAGAGGAGATAATAATAATAATAGGATATATTACTAATAGGAAATTCTAATAACAGGATAAGAAGCCAACTCCTGTCTTACCAAACACAGACTTGGCTGAAGCCTGTGGGCTCCACAGCCAAATTTTGATATTTTAACACTTTAAAGCAATTTCAGGAAGCTCAACTATAAAACTGTTTTTCTTCTTCTGTTTCAAGTACTACTAAACATAAGGTAAATTTCTCCCTCTGATGTCTTTGCAACAAACCCTTCAAAATGAGAACAATTGGCCATTTGGTGCCATTAATTCCATTTCTGAAGCAGGTGTTCACCACACACTGAGATCTCTGATGGGTGCTGCCAAACCAAGACAAATTTTTTGGGTTGAAAAACGCTCAGCGAAGGCAAAGAACAAAACTCCACAGTGAGTTCATGCAGTGCCTGCCAAGCTGGGAGAGGTGCTGCCTCAATACCTGTCAAAGGAAGTGGATTTCCACACAAAATCCACCTGGAAGTTGTGGGTGACCTCCACGGGAGCTCCCACGCTGCTCCTCAGCTCGATGGCGATCTCATCACCATAATCTGTAGAACCTCGTTAAGTAGTAATTTCGAGCAAACATTTGAATTTTATTCTCCCCAATTTTGGTGATTTTCTTCAGCGGATCCCCCGGCCCCCCTGCCCACCCCGAATTTTTAATTAGCAGAGAATTACTTTTGGAGATAATGAATGAGTTGTTAACGACTCCAGCTTGGCCAGCCCTGCTGAGGGCTCTGCAGGTAAAGGATACTGTCAGGAACTTTGATCACGTGCCCAATTCCTTTCCAGAGGGGGGCCAGGTCTCCCTTGTACCTCAGGCAGATCTCATCTCCCTGCATGAGGCGCATGTCTGCAAAGAAAGGGGGAGAAAAAAAACCTCTGAACAACCACAAAAACCTTCCAGAGCCACCCCAGAGTGCTCTGAATGCTGCTTTTATTCAGAAGATACAAAAACACCCCTGGCAAAGAGACAGTCCAGGTGTCCTTACCTGAATCAGTCTTTGGCAAAGTGAAATAAGCAATTCTCTTCTTGTTCAAGCCCAGGTCCCACCTGACTGTGATGTTATCTTGGGTCTGAGGGTAAAAAAAAAAGAGCAGCTATTATTTTCTTGAAGGATTGTTTTCCAACCACCACAGTCCTGTGCTTCAAAACATTGCAGAAATGACAAAACTTGCTGTTCTAATGGCACAAAAATCTGTCTTCATTCCTGTGGCTGAGTTCACAGCACCTGCAAAAGGTGAATTCTGTTCTGAGAGTTAATGATGAGAAACAAAGTCCTGCTCACCAGCTGTGTAATTCTCCCCCACTTCAAACAGCCATTAAATGTTCCCAGGAGCTCTCAGAAGTCCCATTTCCCTGCCAGGGAACTGCAGCTTCTGAGGGCAACAAACAGCTGCACTTCTGGGGCAGAAAGTGGTTTTTGGAAAGAAAAACTTGACCACAGAAAAGGTGAGAAGTTCCCAAGTGTTTTAAGCTCTTAAAACCCCTCACTGTGAGGGTTTTCCTCTCCTCTCCCTGCTATCACAGCACCACCACTGCTGGAATCCCAGTGGGCTACACCACAGCAATTCAAACATTTATTTATTTATTGCACTCAAGGTTTTGGTGCTGTGATCCCATGTTTGACCCCAGGACTGTCAGGAGTCCCTCAAAAGGCAAATCTCACACGTTTTACCTGAGATTCCTTGAGTTTCTTGTCATAATCTGCCTCAAGCTTGACCAGAGGACCAAATATATTTTGGTATTGATAAGCATCTTCATATCTTAGCAGGACATGCTGGGGTTCCTCATCAACACCAGGTTTTTCCAAGTCCTCGAGGGTTGCAGATGGATTTTCCTGGAAATAAAAGCAGAGATGTTTAGTTTCACAGTCTGAAGTATAAAAATTGACAGCAGGACAGGTAAAACTGTGTTTTACTGATACAGGGAGTGGTATCAAGGTGAAACCACCCTTAAAGCTACACCAGGGCATTACAAACTGTACTAAACCCAGTTTGAATTTTAAAGGAGGCACAAAACACCTCTCAAAACCCCCATAACAACAATTCCCTGCTCTGCTGGGCACCACTCAAAGCAGAAATATTTGGAAGTCTTGATATGAGCAAGGGAAGTTGGTTTTCAGCTCGGTGAAGCTTCCAACAATTTCCTGAATCCTCTGACCACTGTGGCACCGCAGGATTTAAACCTTGGGTGATTTCTTCCTTGAAGTCTTGTCCTCCCTCAAAAACAACCTCAGACCTGGTAAAATAAACCCCAGAAAGTCCAGGCTGTACCTTCCAGAGCTCCTCCAGTTTGTTGATCTGCTGGGCCGTGATCTGGCGGGCGCGGAGCTGCTCCTGCTCCGAGGGGATCTTCACCAGCCAGGAGAGGAAGCAGCGGTCCTGGATCAGGGGCTGCCACTGGGAGCTGTCCCAGTTGATGTCCTTCAAGCTGCTCTGGCTGGCACAGGGCTGCCTGCAGGACCAAAACACAGCCAGGAGATGTGAGATCAGACCAGAGTGAGGGACAGGCTAGTGGAGGGTGAAAACTGGGCTGGTGTGCCCCTGAAAGTGCTCAAAACCCAGGGGAAATCCAAGCAGAACAACCCCAGGCTGCTGGGAAAACTCATTTTTTAGTCCTTCTTTCAGGAGTGTGAGAAGCGTTGCTTGCGTGTTTCCAGGACTGAAAATGCATTTAAAATATTAAATATGACACCTTTGGAGGTGGCTATAACCTGTGAAGACTGTGCACACACAGAGCAGAAAAAGAGGTTCTTTCCCAAACAGAACTTCCTCCACAGAAATACAATTCCTACAATTCCTATAATTGTGTGTGTTTTAAATCAGTGCTGACCACACAGTGACAGCACTGAATTAAAACACACACAATTATAAATTTTCAGTTCTGACTTAGCCTGTCAGAACAATTTCTGATTTATTGTGGCCTCAAATGACTCTGTGAGCTGAGAGAAAAACACCCTGAGTGAGAGTCACTGTTCCAGGGCTCCAGAGTCACTTCCTGAACGGAGCTGTGCCTCTTCCAAAGCTCCAAACAGAGGCAAAAACACCTTTCTTCCATTAAGGAATGCAGAATTTAGGAAAGAAATACTTTTCTACAGAACTAAGATGTTCTCCCAACACAAGAGAACTCCCTTTGCTGCATTATCCATCTGCATCCCTGAACTCTGTGCAACCGCCTGAAGGAAAAAGGGCGGCAAAACTAGAAAATAAAATGTGTTTTGGGCCAAAATGCAAGCAAGAGCTGCTTTTTAATAAAAGCAGAGGGTGAGGAGAGCTGGGAGCAGAGCCCTGTCTGACCTGCACAGCAGAACCACCACGGAGTCAGCCTTGGCTGGGATGAAGCCCAGCAGGAAGACGTTGCGGCAGCCGCAGTTGTAGCACTCCAGGACGGTCTCTCCCAGGGGCCCATCCTTGTGCAGGGTCACCTCCTTGCACTTGGCTCTCACCAGGTGGTTCACAATGTGGCTGCAAGCAAAGAGCACAGGTTTACAGCTCAGGTTCACCTCTGAGAGCAATCAGTAGCACACAAATAAATCTATTTATCGTGGCACACATTGGAAGGGTGTGGCTCCTTCCATCCATGCAGGGAACACTGCTCAGTGCATGGGTGCTGTGAGAGTGAAAATGAGAAATGGGTGCAGAGCTGTGTCTGGCTCTTTCCATCCAAGCAGGGAACCTCCCTCAGTGCATGGGTGCTGGGAGAGTGAAAATGAGAAATGGGTGCAGAGCTGTGGCTCCTTCCATCCATGCAGGGAACCTCCCTCAGTGCATGGGTGCTGTGAGAGTGAAAATGAGAAGAAATGGGTGCAGAGTTGGCTTTTTTGTTTCATGATCTCCTCCTTTACCTGCCAGAGGTGTTCCCACGCCCGTTGCAGAACCATTTCTTGCTGGTGTTGCAGTAAACCACACAGGCAGGGTCGTGGATCCCACAGTAGCTGCAATTGCAAAGGGAAAAGCAGCAAGTGATTGGTTATTGCTGAGAGGAAAATCCAACCCCAAGCTCTAACTGGACTGACAGGGCACAAAAATAAGGGGAAGTGGAAAGTGGGGAACATCAGTGCTGGGAGAAGCATCAAACAGGAGCCAAATTTCTGTTGTGAGTCACAAATATTTTAATATTTAATTAATATTTTAATATTAATTGTTCAATTCTCAGTATCTAATATTCCCATCACTGGGGGGGCTGAGCCTGGGATTTATTCCCCAGGGAGCTCTGAGCTGGCCAGAGGTGGATGTGGCAGCTCCCAGTCTGCTCAGGAGCAGCACAGGGAGCTGCTCCCCCCTGGAAGCCCCACCTGCAGGCGTGCACAGGCAGGTCCTTGGTGTAGTAGGTGTCCTCCTCATCCTCCTCAAAGTTGAGCTCTGCCAGGAGCTGGCTGGTCTTGGCCACGTTCTCATCCACAGCTCCATTCTGCAGGATCCCATCAGGACCGTTCACCTGGCATTGGGGTGCACACCCAAAATGAACCCCAAAATCTTGTGTGGCCCTGAAAACCCCCCCAGAAAAACGCTGCCAAGAGCAATAAACACACCCCCATCTCCCAGGGATGAAAACCAGCATCTGCTCCATCAGCTCCTGCTCCCAGCATTATTCCAACTCCGACTGATAAATTGGAATAAAAGTTTCCAGGAGGAGATTGCTTTCCTGCAGATTGTATTTTCCCACACGATCCCACAATCAATTCCTGCTCCATCACCTCCTGTTTCACAGGATTATCTGAACTCCAACTGATAAGCAGGAAAACAAGGAGATGGCTTTTCTGCAGTTACATTTTTCCACAGCCTTACGTAACAAAATTCCATTTCAACAATTCCAGCAGCTGTTCTCTCACCTTTTTTTTTTATTCCAGGGATCTACCTGGGAACAGGAATTTCCCCCACCAATTCCTGTATCCACCATGGACTGCCACAACCACGGAATTCTGCAACATTTGGTGCTGTCTCAGCAACTTTCCCACCCCCAGCCTTTCTCCTGACCAAAATAACTCCATTTTTTGGGCACTTTTACCACCAGGAGGTGTGGATGTCACGCTGGGTTTGTGGCATGGCCACTGCAGGTGCTGCCCCTTGGGCTTTCCAGGTGTCCTGGTTTAATTTCTCCAGCCCTGAGGGGCTTTAGCACCTCAATACTGAGTTGGGAAAGACCCCAAAATTTGGTTTATTCTCTGCCTTCTTTAGCCAAGTTCCCACCAAAAGCTGAACAGGGATAAGTTTATCTTAATCCATGTTAATTTTGAGTGGAAAATGTGGGAAAGGGGCCACCAAAGTGACTGGAATATTCACAACACAGCTGAGGGAAGTGCTGGGGTCATTTCCCTACCAAAGGGATAATTAACATCCCCCAATGTCTGTAAAGCTGAGATTTATTTATAAATTTTAACCAACCAAACAGGACAAAAATCACTCAAGGCCTTTGTCTCTGAACACAATATTTTAACAACTTGGATTTAATGTGATTTCTCTGGGAGGTGCAACTTAATTCTGACAGAAAGCTGAGAATACAAAACCTTTTGTAAAAGACATCAAAAAAGAAAAAGTTGCTCTCTTCAGGCTGTAATGAAGCAAACTCAGCTTGTTCCTCATTTAGAGAGAGCCACATTAAAAATTGAACAGCCAATTGCAAGAGTTAAAGTCCAAAGCCAACTTCCCACTAGCCCTGAGCCATCAGGACCTGCCCTCAAAGCCACCAGCTCTGTTTCCAGCCCTGCAAATGAAATGATTTATTTATTAATTTATTTTTAAATAAAATCAAATAAATAAATGGGCTGGCTTTTATTGGTGTTTAAATAAAATAAAATAAAATAAAAAAATAAATGGGCTGGCTTTTCTTGGTGTTTAAAAAAAAATCAAATAAAATAAATAAATAAATGGGCTGGCTTTTCTTGGTGTTTAAATAAAATCAAATAAATAAATGGGCTGGCTTTTCTTGGTGTTTAAATAAAATCAAATAAATAAATAAATGGGCTGGCTTTTCTTGGTGTTTAAATAAAATCAAATAAATAAATAAATAAATGGGCTGGCTTTTCTTGGTGTTATCTCCAAGCTCTGCCTTTTAATAGGAACAATCAGCCCAAAGGAACTGAAAGTGCAAAAGGGAAGATGGGAAAAGGAATGCAGCCCCACAGAAGGAGCAGCAGCACAACCCCATTAGTGGGGTGAGGGCAAATCCCACCAGCTCCCTGTGGAACAGACTCTGCACAGGTGTCAGCACATAAACATCCACTTCAAATCTCCATTTCCAATGACAGAGCCACTGCAGGAAAGGTGAATATGGCACAGTGGCATCCCAAAGCCTGGGGTTTATCTGAACTCCTCACCAGCATTCCCAGCATTCCCAGGCATTCCCCACAATGTGTCATTTTAAAACGTTTTTTGGGTGCTCATACAAAACCACCCTCCTGGTTTTTTTTTTAAAAAAGCATTCCAGTTTGGGTGCAGTTTGGGTTTTTTTAAGGCAGAAATGCCAAGGGCAGGAGTGGCTGTGCTGTCCCAGCCCTCGGGGAGGCAGCAGTGATGTCACCTGGGCTGTGAAGCGCAGCCCCAGCCCTTGGCAGGCTCTGGATCAGGAAGTGGTTGCTCCAAACCCTCCTGTGATGTCAGCCCGTGAGCACTGGATTAAAAACCTGGCACGGGCAGCTGGGGTGGCAGGGGGGCCACTGCTCTGCTCGAAAAAATGTTGGCTGCAACTTCTGGCACGGCGAGTTTGGCAGCTCCGGGCCGAGCACTGAGGTGCCACAAAACTACTCCCAAAAACTGCCGGGCCTGCCTGGCTGCTCTGCTGCCTCCAAACATTCCCTGGGACACAAAACAAGGCCAGGACGGAGCTGAGGGGCAGCAAGCAGAGGGGAACAGGGAGCTGCGGCTGCTCCATCCCTGGGGATGCCCCAGGATGGCCTGGCTGGGGCTGGGAGCAGCCCGGGACAGCGGGAGGTGTCCCTGGGATTGGGATTTAAGGCCCTTCCAACCACCCTGGCGGTCCCTGATCCCATGGAGGAGGTGACAAGAAGGTGTTAAGCAGGCTTCCAGCTCCTGAGGGATCCAGGAGAGCTGGAGAGGGACTGGGACAAGCTGGAGAGGGACTGGGGACTGGACCCAGGGAGTGGCTCCCACTGCCAGAGGGTAGGGATGGGTGGGATGTTGGGAATTAGGGGTTGTTCCCTGTAGGGATCCAAGGCCAGGCTGCAGGAGGGAAGCTCCAGGGAGAGACCTTGGAGCCACTTCCAGAGCCTAAAGGGGCTCCAGGAGAGCTGGAGAGGGATTTGGGACAAGGACTGGAATCCCAACACAGGAAATGGCTTCAAAGTGGAAAGGAGAATCTGGGTGGGATATTGGGAAGGGATTCCTGGCTGGGAGGGAGGGGAGGGGCTGGGATGGAATTCCCAGAGCAGCTGTGACCACCCCTGGATCCCTGGCAGTGCCCAAGGCCAGGCTGGACAGGGTTTAGAGCACCTTGGCACAGTGGAAGGCATCCCTGCCTCTGGGACTTTTAGGATTTAAGTTTTCCAACCCAAATCCTGCTGCCTGTGAGTCCCAGATCAGGGCTAATGGAATATTCCCAGCCCCCACACCCCAGAGCCCCAGGTGAGCACACCTGCAGCCTCCTCACCCAGCTCTGCTTCCAAGTGCAACAAGAACTGTCACTGCACTGGAACTCCAGCAGGTATCCTGCTGGAAAAGTCCTGCAGCGAGGCTTCAGCACCACCCTGCTGATGGATTCTCCCCGCCAGCCCAGGGAATCCCCCAAACCCCACATTTGGGGTGGGGTGGCAAAGGCAGCTGCTCTGGTTTGTGACTTTCCCTTCGGGGCTCTGCTGGCATCCCCGGGGAGGGTGATTTGCTTTCCCTTTCCCGAGGAGGAAGTCGGGAAAGCCTCGCCCCTGGGAGGGAGCGGCGCTTCCAGATGGGACCTGAGCAACAAGGACTCGTCTGGCCCGGACAAAACAGCCTTTGTTAGCACTGGAAATTAAACCCAGCCTGCCTAGGCCAGACCGCCAGCCTAGGAGCTGCCCCAGCCTCGCTGAGCCATGCCAGGGGCTGAGCTCACCCACACCCAGGCTCCAGCAGGGGAAAAGGAGGCAGGAGGGAGAACTGCAGGGAATCCCGGGGTGCTCTGGGGTGGGAAGGGGCCCTAAAGCCCAGCCAGGGGCACCCCTGTGATCCCAGGGTGCTCCTTGGACACTGCAGGGATCCAGGGGCACCTTCCCTGATCCCAGGGTGCTCCTTGGACACTGCAGGGATCCAGGGGCACCCCCTGTGATCCCAGGGTGCTCCTTGGACACTGCAGGGATGGTTTGGGGTTCCAGGGGCACCTTCCCTGATCCCAGGGTGCTCCTTGGACACTGCAGGGATCCAGGGGCAGCCACAGCTGCTCTGAGGATTTTAAATTCCTCTTAAAACACTTCAGAAAATCGATTCTTATGTTTATTTAATTTTAGGAAACAATGGAAATGGAGTGTTCTATAGAAAATGTTTGGGCTCTACTCCTACTTTGGGCAATTGGCCATTAATCACTTGTAGCACCATTCAACTATTAATTAAATATATTGGGAAAGGACATTCTTTTAAACTAAATACATCAAAGTTTCCTACAACATGAGGTGCCCTGCATTGCTCAACTCATCCTTTTAAAAAGACCCCAGAAACAGCAGAGCAGAAGTTTCCACCTCCAATATTCCTCATCTCCAAATAAAGTTTTTTATTTAATTAGCTTCAATTATAATCACGGGGCTAATATTTCATTAAGCAAAACCTGATCAATTGGAGAAGTCATTATTTAAGATGCCTCCTGCCAAAAAGAACAACAAATTTCAATTATCTGGTGAGGGCAGCAAAAATTTTGCCCAGAACCTTTTAAAAAACCCCAGATCTTGTGATTTTATCAGCCCTGAGCCCGCTGAGAGGGGCAGGTCTGAGCAGATCCTGGGCTTTGTTTTATTTCACTCCACCTCTGAGAGTCCCTCCCCAAAAATGACATTTCTAACGTCAAAAAGAGCACCAGGATGACCACAAAAGTTTGCAGAAACTCAAAACCACCCTGATTCTTAAAAAAATCCACATAAATTCCCTTTCTTTCAGCCAGGAGACAAAACCAGTTCCTGAAGGTGCTCTCCAGAGTTTTTTTTTTTTCTTACTTTGACTTCAAAGGTTTTTCAAACGTGTTTAGACAAAAAAAAGAGGCCAATTAATAATCCTCTTGTCTGGACTTTCAGCTTATGAGGCTGATTTTGGGGTGGTTTTTCTTCTCCTTGGCCACAAATTCCCTACTGGGAGCTCTGGAGTGATCACAACCCATTAAAGGCTTAAAATTAAATGTGATTAAAATTCTCTTTTAATGGATAGTCACAGAGATTTTACTGCTGGTAGCAAATCATTCTGATCTCTCAACGCCCAAACTGGATCAATTCCACCAAATCCAAAAGGTGCAAATAAAGAGAAAATAACCCAACAGCTCTGAGCTCTCTGACTCACAAACCTGAGCACATGAGTGACCTGAGCACATCCCTGCTGTCACCGAGCACTTTCAGGCATAAAAATTGATTTAATTTGTGTCTGGAAACCCCCACGACAGGAGAAATCCTGCCTCAGTGCTGCCCTGGACACCTGTGGAGCTGGATGTGCTCCCTGCTCCCCTCACAGACCCAGCTGGGGCAGCTTTTGCAAAGAAAAGGACAAAAACCAGGTCCAGGATGTTTGGTTGGGGATAAAAATTCACCTACAGCTCTCAACTCCTGTCTAAACTCATCCCTCAACACGTGGGTGATGTACAAGCATTTAATGGTTAATAATGGGATTTCTGTGAGGAACCTGAATATTCCACGACCTTCAAATTGGAGAAAAGTGTGGCTTTTTTAAAAATACGGGAGAGTTCTTCGGTGTTTTTGTTGTTTACTACGGGCACACTGAGATTGTTATCTTCATTTCCAGCACTTCTTGGGAGCTGTAATCCTAATTCCTCCCCTGCCTACGAGCTGTGAATTGCTAAATAAATACAATTTCATTCTTTTAGGTACCAACCATCGACTGTAATAATAATAATAAAAAACCCAAAACTAAAACCCGTTTTTAAGCCACGAGGAAGCAGAGGTCAGAACTTGTCTCAGGCCTGTCCCTGCCACACAACCCCCAAACAAACCAGCCCAACAACCGCGCAGCAAAGAAAGCGGAAACTGAAACAAAAAATTTAAATTTAGAGTAGCAACAAGAAGACATTAAAGCGTATTTTAGCGAGGGGAAGTAAAAAAGCCGAATTTCCTCAGCGCCCAACTTCCGATAACCAAACACCCCCCAAACCCCGCGTTTGTTTTAAGGAGAAAGAACCCGAACTGACACCCAGCCTCGGTGGTTTTTTCACCTCCCTATCGCAACGACACAACTATCGCGACTCGGCCAGCCGGCCGCAAGTTCCCTGCCCCAACAACTCGCTCCGATTCCGCCTCCCTCCCGGGGCTCCCGCACACGCGGCTCCCGCTCCCCGCCCGCCCCGGGAGCCCCAGCGCCCAAGGCCGCCCGCCCCTTCCGGAGCCCCCGGCTCCCCGCCGCCTCCCTACCCCCTCACCTGCGCTTCCAGCGGGCCCGGAGCTCCCTGCCCCGCGCCGGGGGGCCCCTGGCCCTGTGCCGGCCCCGCCTGGCCGGGCCCGGGCGGGGTCTGGGTCTGGCTGGGGAGGGTGAAGTCGGTGAACTCGAACTCGGAGCCCTGCGTGTCGGCGCCGAGCAGCTCGGCCTCCTCGGTGTCCAGGAAGGTGAGGGTCTGCGAGCTGGGGCCGTACGCCTCCACGCTCATGGCGGCGGCGTTTCCTCTGGCCGGGAGCCTTCGTTCCCAAACCCCCCCCCACCCACCCCCCCCAACCCGGGCCTCCCCCTCAGCGAGCCCGGGCGGCCGCGCTACGCGAGCGGC
>JAYDZK010000114.1:1358525-1369667 GCA_034509185.1 Euphonia xanthogaster | reverse complement strand
GCCGCCTTCCTGCGGGGCTCTCTCCGCGTCTCTGGGAGCTGCGGGGCAGGCTGCGGGATGTGGGATGCTCCGGGGGAAGCGGGGCAGGACGGGCTGAGGGCCGGGCCGTGAGCGGGCGCGGTGCCATCAGTGCTGCAGCGAGAGCCCCGTGACGGTGATAGCTCTGAAACCCCATGGGAATCCGGAAATGCTGCTGAAATGTCTCCTTATCCCTCTTCCCTGCCGTGTTTTCCCCATTAAATAAAACACCGGCCGTGCCTTTGACCGGGTATCGTTGATTCAGAGTTCTGAGGGTTTGTCCCGGGAAGAGCCAGCCCCTCGCTCGGGCTCTGCTGGGCATTCGAAGGTTCTGCACCGAAACGAGCTGTGCCCTCTGTCAGCAGCAGGACACGGAGGTGGATCCAGCCCGTCCCGGCACCATGGGCTCCAAGCAGATCGCCCAGGAGACGTTTGATGATGCGGTGCAGGAGAACATCACCGAGTTCGAGATGGAGCCCGAGGAGGCCGTGAGAGAAGCCGTGCTGCAGTTCGAGTCCCAAGGTACTGTGCACTCTGCAGGCTGGGCTCTTACGAATCCTCAGGGTTTAAAGGAGTGCTGCAGGCAGAGGTGGGTCATGCAGCACTGGAAAGGAGCCTTTGTGAAGTGGAACAGAGACACCATTAATGCTGACCTGGTTTTCTGGATTAATTATGACTGTAAAACTGCTTAGAGGGAAGCTGGAGGGCAAAATTTGGTCAGTGAAATTAAATTCCTTCTTTTTCCCCCCCCTCAACTGACATCTAGCTTTGTTTCTGGCAGAATCTGACCTTACAGTCAGAATTGAACATTTCAGCTTCTTTACAAGTTCCTCTTTGTTCTCTGTGGTTACCTTGGCAGCTTTTCCCTAGAACTGGAACTAACACTGTTTATTTGACTCTAGTTATCCTGGAATCAGTTTTAAACTTGGTTTTCTTTCCCCCTTTTAGGTGTGGACCTGAGCAATATTGTGAAAGCTGTGAGACCCCCTTCCTCTGAGAACGGGCAGAGGCAAAAGCATCAAATCCTGCTGGTAGGAGCACAAATGGCCGCTCTCTCTTTCTCAGGGTTATATAATAATAATAATAATAATAATAAGAATAATAGTAATAATAATACAAATACTAGGCCAACTTCTGCCTCTGCCCCATTTCTCTGGGAGCTCTTCAGGCAGTTAATCCCATTCCTTCTGCAAATATAAAACATTCCAAGAGCTCCTTGCACTTGGCAGGGAAGGCTCTGTGTAGGTGAGGTGGGGTCAGGCTCTGCTCCCGGGGCAGGACAGGAGGGAACAGCCTCAGGGTGTGCCAGGGGAGGCTCAGGTGGGACATCAGGAGGGGTTTCCTCATGGGGAGGGTGGTCAGAGCTGCCCAGGGAGGTTTTGGGTCCCCATCCCTAGAGGTGTCCCATGGGTGTCAGGATGTGGCTCTGGGCTGGGGACAAGGTGGGGATCAGTCCCACTCACCCCCGGTTGCTCCAAGCTCTGTCCAGCGTGGCTGTGGACACTTCCAGAGCTGGGATGAGCTGGTTGGACCCCGTTCAGCTGGTACTGGTGCCCCGTGGAGCTGTGGCAGTGGTGGCACAGGGAGCCCCTGTCCCTCCAGGGACTGTGTGCACGAATCCCAATCCCCATAAACGGCACAACCACCTCTCCCGTTACCCCAAACCGATTTCCAACCTCAAAACACCCCCCTTGCTGTTCCTCCCGCACACCTCAGGTGCAGCACTAACCCTTGGTGTGTCCCTCAGACCCTGGAGAGCCTGGCCAGAGCCGTGGCAGAGCAGGACGTGGCCCAGCTGCCCCAGGAGCTGTCGGCCTTCGCGGCGCAGTGCAAGGAGCAGCTCGCCTTCCGCTACCTGGCCGGCCGCAACGGCGCCTACCCCGCCGTGCTCTCTGCCTGCCAGCTGGCTGCAGGGGACAGGGATCTGCTGCTCCAGGCCTTCTCCACGCTGGCTGCCCTGCTGGATGGGCAGCCAGACCTGCTGGACGCCCCGGGGCAGGAGCTGCTGCTGCGGAGCCTGCGGGAGCGGCGCGAGGACGCCGAGGTGACGCTGGCCGGGATCCGCTGCGTGCGCCATGCCTGCCTCAAGCACGAGCACAACAGGCAGGCCTTTGTCAAGGGGGGCATCCTCCCTGTCCTCACTGGGGCCATCACCCAGCATGGCAGCAGTGCTGAGCTGGTCAGGACGGCAGCCTCGGCCCTCAGGGTCATGACGTTTGATGATGACATCCGTGTGCCCTTCGGTCACGCCCACGACCACGCCAAGATGATCGTCCTGGAGAACGATGGGTTGAGAGTCCTCATTGAGGCTGCAAAAGGTAAAATGGACCCTGGGGATGCTGATCCTGGTGGGGAAGCACCTGGGATTTCTTCTCACTGTCTCAGGAATCACTCGTGGTTTCTTCTCCCATTGTCTCAGGAATCCCTTGAGGTTCCTTCTCAGGAATCCCTTGGGATTTCTTCTCAGGAATCCCTTGAGGTTCCTTCTCAGGAATCCCTTGGGATTTCTTGTCTCATTGTCTTGTTTCTTCTCTCATTGTCATAACTTGAAGCTCCTCGGAGGTGATTTAAGGATTTGTGACTCAAATGGGGTTTAGTTCTATCCATGAAATGTGCCCTGAGAGAGCCAAAAAGTGCCACTGTGGTGCTGCTGTGGAGCAGTCAGATGATCAGAGCAGTTTTTCAGTGTACTTAGGAAGTGTTTTAGAGGTTTAGGGCCCTCTTGTCTCTGCTCAGCTGCTTCTTGCCCACAGCAGACATTGTGAACAGAGTGAGCAGGTGTCACCTCCCCTGTTTTAATACCTAAAACAAAAAGTGCTGTTTCCTGTGGGATTAATCAAAGTGAACCCTGTTAATTGTGCAGTAATGACTCCATCCCTCTCTCCTCTGCAGCCTTCACGGATAACTCCGGGGTTCTCAGCGAGCTCTGCGCCACCCTCTCTCGCCTCTCAGTCAGGAATGAGTTCTGCCAGGAAATCGTGGACCTGGGGGGCTTAAATTTCATGGTGACTCTGCTGGCTGACTGCATGGAGCACCCTGTGAGCAGTGGGAAGTGTTTGGGGATGGCTGGGGGAACATCTCATCCTCAGCAGTGGGGTTCATGTTAATGAGTGAGCCTTAGCCTGGGCTATTTTCTGAGTTCCCCAGATGGAGGAGGAATGAAGGAATCTGCCTCCATGCTCTTAGAAGGCTGATTTATTATTTCATGATCTATATAATGTTAAAGAATGCTGTACTAAAACTGTACTAGAGGATAGAGAAGGGAGACAGACAGAAGGCTACAAAGAATGAGGATGAGAACTCCTGACTCTCTCCAGAGTCCAACACAGCTGCTGTGATTGGTCATTGAGTTAAAACAATTCACATGAAACCAATCAAACAATCACCTGTTGGTAAACAATCTCCAAACCACATCCCAAAGCAGCAAAACACAGGAGAAGCAAATGAGATCACATTGTTTTCATTTTTCTCTGAGGGTTCTCAGCTTCCCAGGAGCAGCAATCCTGGCAAAAGGATTTTTCAGAAAATATGCCAGTGACACTCAGTCACTGTCCTGACTGCCTTGTGCTGCATTTTAAGGGAGAAATGTGGGGATATCTGAGCTGCCAGCAGCTCCTGGCTCGAGGCTGGGGCAGTCAGGGCTGTCCCTGCTTTGGAAACTGAGCTGATCACAGCCGGCACCAGAGCTGCTCCCAGCAGCCAGGAATCCCAGCAACCACCGCCCCCACACCCTGAAACCTTTGCTTTAGCCAGGAATTCACCCCCTGGATTTTTGTGGATCCGCTCTCCCCTGTTTCCCAGGGATCAAGAACTCCATGGACAACTGCAGGAGAGTGCCCAACCCTGACCAGAGGGACGGGGACGGGGACGGTGTGGGGGACGCCTGTGACAGCTGCCCCACCCTCAGCAACCCTGACCAGGTAGGGAGGCCAGGCTGAGCCCTGCAGGGCCCCCCAGCCCTGCCCGGGGCACTGCCAGGGCACAGCTCAGGCTGCCACCCTCCTGGGCCACCGAGGAAATTCCCTTTGGAGCAAATAACGGGAAATTGGGCACTCCGGGCTCTCCCTTCCTGCCCTGCCCCACTGCTGGAATTCCTCAGAATCCCCCCAAAAAAATCCCACAGGAAGTTTCCTGCTGTTGGCAGCTCTTTGTTCTCTTCCTTGCCTTTTATTAAAGGAATAAATTAAATTTTCTTTTTATTGAAGGAATAAATTTAAATGATTCTTCCTTTATTTCTCTAGAAAGACACTGACCATGATCTGGTGGGAGATGTCTGTGACACCAACCAGGACAGGTGAGCTGCAGAAATTAAAAATTCTATTTATTTGCATGAAATCCTGGGAATGAAGGGACCAAAAAGGCTGTGAAAACCTGGCTTGGCCTTATCCTATAAAAAATGGAGGTTTAGAGGTGGGATTTTCCTCAGACCTCACAAAAAGTGACCACTGGAAGGCAGGAGCACTCCAGAGCTGTTTCCAGCAGGAATGTCACTGGCACACTTCATGAAAATCCTTGCACGGGGATTTTTCTCCCGAGAAGCCTCAGGACAGAAATGTAAACAGGAATTATCTGCTGGCTTGGGATGCTCTGGAGATGGCTCAGCAGCAGGGCAGCCTCGAGTGCTCTCCCGTGGATTGTTTGGGATGAATGGCCAGGCCCAGTCCGGCGTGTCGGGCTCTCTGGTCAGCCACAAGATTTTCTTATTTGTTCTTTTCTGGCCTTCCGAGGTCTCCTTTCTCTTTCTGTAGGGCAGTTTTAGTACAGGATATAGAACAGAGTGTGACATAGTGTGATGTGATTCATATAACATAAATTAACATAAATTAACATAAATTAACATTTACTATACTATAACAATATATAATATAAATTAATAAAAATATTATAATATATAATATAATAAGTATAATATAATATAATTAATATAATGTAATTAATATAATTAATATAGTATGATTAATATAATATGATATAATATAATTAATATAATATGATATAATGTAATATAAATCAGCCTTCTGAAACATGGAGCCAGTTCTCATCTCTTCCCTCGTCCTGGGGACCCTCAAACATTCCTGACCCATTCCTGGGGTGGCCTTGAAGGCTGAAATCACCGATCCAGCTGCAGACCCCAGCCCCGGGACAGCTCCCGGTGCTGGCGGCCGTGGGTGACGTGTCCCTGTGTCCCTCTGTCCCTCTGTCCCCGTGTCCCCGTGTCCCCGTGTCCCTCTGTCCCCCTGTCCCCCTGTCCCCCTGTCCCCGTGTCCCCGTGTCCCTCTGTCCCTCTGTCCCTGTGTCCCTCTGTCCCTCTGTCCCTGTCCCTCTGTCCCTCTGTCCCTGTCCCTCTGTCCCTCTGTCCCTGTGTCCCTCTGTCCCTCTGTCCCCCTGTCCCTGTCCCCGTGTCCCTGTCCCCGTGTCCCTGTCCCTGTCCCTGTGTCCCTGTCCCTTCTCCCCCAGTGACGGGGACGGGCACCAGGACTCGCGGGACAACTGCCCCACGGTGCCCAACAGCTCCCAGGTGGACACGGACGGCGACGGGCTGGGGGACGAGTGTGACGAGGATGATGATGATGATGGCATCCCCGACTTCAGGCCCCCCGGCCCCGACAACTGCAGGCTGGTGCCCAACCCCGGCCAGGAGGACTCGGATGGTGAGGGAGGGAGGGGGGGGGGTCCTCTGGGGGCTCCCTGGGGTCGCTGCAGGCTCTGGAAGCCGCAGGAGTTTGGGTTTGATTGGCACTGACTCGTGCCAGGCCTGGGACATTGGCAGGTGTCCACTGTGCCAGTCCTGGGGTCAGGTTTGGGGTCAGGTTTAGGATCAGGTTTGGGGTCAGGTTTGGGATCAGGTTTAGGATCAGGTTTGGGGCCGTGTTTGGGGTCAGGTTCAGGATCAGGTTTGGGGTCGTGTTTGGGTTAAGGTTTAGGATCAGGTTTGGGATCAGGTTTAGGATCAGGTTTGGGGCCATGTTTGGGTTAAGGTTTAGGATCAGGTTTAGGATCAGGTTTGGGGCCATGTTTGGGGTCAGGTTCTCTCTCCCAGAAGTGTCTGGGGTTTGAGGGGTTTCTCTGCCAGCAGGAGAAGCCTCCAGGTTTCTCTGCAGCTCCTCGGGGTGTCCCAGTCCCTCGGTGCCCTCAGCTGCCCCTGGTGCTGAGCAAAGCCAGGGCAGGAGCTGCTGTTCCAGGCTCCTTCCTCCTCCTCCTCCTCCTCCTCATGCCCAGGGGACGGCGTGGGGAACCTGTGTGAGGATGACTTCGACAGGGACATGGTGATCGACAGGATCGACGTGTGCCCCGAGAACGCCGAGGTGACGCTCACCGACTTCAGGGCCTTCCAGACCGTGGTGCTGGACCCCGAGGGGGACGCCCAGATCGACCCCAACTGGATCGTCCTCAACCAGGTGGGGAGAGCTCCAGCTGGGAACAGTCCTGGGGGGCTTTCCCTGAAAGGCTCCGTGGGTCTGCAGTGCCCAAATCCTGGAGTCACAGGCCTGGAGCAGCACAAGAGGGAGTTTGGTGTGTCTGGAATTGCACTAAAATGTCACAATTCCTCTTTCTCAGGGCATGGAGATCGTCCAGACCATGAACAGCGACCCTGGCCTGGCTGTAGGTGAGGAATTTCCCTTCTCCCTTTGGGAAATCATCACTGGGTGCAGCTTCCATCAGCCACTGCTTCGTGACTCCATCCTGTAGTGCACAGAGTCCAGATTGCCCCTGGCAAAATCCACCTCTGCAGCTGAATCCTGGCTCTGTTCTGCTGCCCCTGACAGGGTACACGGCCTTCAACGGGGTGGATTTCGAGGGCACCTTCCACGTCAACACGGCCACGGACGACGACTACGCCGGCTTCATCTTTGGCTACCAGGACAGCTCCAGCTTCTACGTGGTGATGTGGAAGCAGATGGAGCAGACCTACTGGCAGGCCAACCCCTTCCGGGCAGTGGCCGAGCCCGGCATCCAGCTGAAGGTAAAGGAACCCTGCGGAAGGAATTCCCTGCTGGGATTTTGCCTTGGGAGAAGCGGCTCTGTTGAATCCTTTGTGCACACCCTGAGCAGGCTCTCCTCTGTCCCAGGCAGTGAAATCCAAAACGGGCCCCGGGGAGTACCTGCGGAATTCCCTGTGGCACACGGGGGACACCACGGACCAGGTGAAGCTGCTCTGGAAGGACCCGCGGAATTCGGGCTGGAAGGACAAGACCTCCTACCGCTGGTTCCTGCAGCACCGGCCCCAGGTCGGCTACATCAGGTGAGGCTCAGGGCAGGACCATCCCCAGCAGGGAAATCAGCCCCAGGGAGCCCCAGAACATTCTGGAAGGGAGCTCATCCATGGGCAGGGACCCCTCCCGCTGTCCCTTGGGCATTCCCAGGGATGGAGCAGCCCTGGGCCCGGGGCAGCTCCTGCCACTCCCTGCCCTGCTCCCCTCCAGGGCTCGGTTCTATGAGGGCCCCGAGGTCGTGGCAGACACCGGAGTTGTCCTGGACACCACCATGAGAGGGGGGCGCCTCGGGGTCTTCTGCTTCTCCCAGGAGAACATCATCTGGTCCAACCTCCGCTACCGCTGCAACGGTGAGTTGGGAAAGGCCAACTGGGAATTCTCCTCGGTTTCCCGGATGCCTGCACAGCCACGGGAGCGGGGCAGCAAACAGGACCCGAGTCTGTTTTCCCTGCTGTTCCTGCCCCTGATCTCTCTTTGCTTTAACGCTCAGACACCATCCCAGAGGACTACGAGACGTTCCGGTTCCAGCAGGACTAATCCCTGCAGCGCCTCCTGCCCCCAGCCCGTGCTCGGCCGCCCCGCTCCCGCTCTGGAATCCCGCCCCAAGAGCTGTCAGCACCTCCCACCCCGCCCTCACAGCCTCCAGCTCCCCTTCCCCGACAGCAAATCCCTGAAAATGTTACACAAATCCTCTGGGAAGGGCAGAGGTGGAGACAGGGAGTGAGACCAGAAGCCTGAGCTGCTGCAAGCCCGGCTCAGGGCCGTGCTGGGAGCTCCCTGCAGCAGCTGGGATGGTTGGAGCTCCTTTGGCGTGGATGATTCCCAGGAATCTTCTCCCTGCTCCAAGGCTCCTGAGTGTGAATGTTGTTTTCCTTTACAAGACCTGATGCAAAGCAAACTCAGCACGAGTCTGAGAGGGACATGAGGAGCAGCCTCGGTACAAGTTGCTCATTTTAATAAATGAAAAAGCACTTTAAGGAGAGTATCTTTGTTCTGGGATGTTGGAAAATAAACACTTGGAATGCTGGATAATAAATTCTGGATTTCTCCTTGGTCATGTCTGTGTTCTCTCCACTCTTCTGAAGCTTTTCCCTTGCAGATGTGGAAGGGAAGAACCCTCCAGGGCTGAGCTCAGTGGGGCTTAGAGAGCCCTGGGCTGGACTGGGAATTTTCTTGGAAATGCCAATGCATGGAGGCACCTTTTCCTCAAGAACCTCCTTCTCCTCAGCCCCATCCTGCCTGGTTCTTGCTGGAACAATTAAAGCATCTCCCTTTTTTTTTTTCACGGGATTCTCTCCCTTTTTTCCACGGGATTCTCTCCTTTTTTTCCCACGCTTTCCCCATCCCACCCCTCCACCCCCTGAAGACAAGAGCCAGTGGATTTTACCCCTTTCAGGCCTTTATTTTGATAAAATTGGTCAAGCCCACATAAGGCAACGCACACACGGCTCCGCCCGCCCCCCGCCCGCCCCGGAAAATAAATAACACAAACCAAGAGAGGACTCCATGTAGTGTTTGGCTTTGCAGTATAGAAATTCCACACAATGATTCTGTTGTGGTGTTGTTATTTTTTTTTTTTTTGTTTTGTTTTGTTGGGTTTTTTTTTTCCCCCTGTTTAAAAAGGTAAAAATGATTTATAATACACAGTCAGAATGTCGTGGTGCCCGCATAGAAAACCGACATGCAATCCATGCCTACACTGCGCCGTATAAATAAGATGCAACTCAAAATACAAAGAACAGGAACACTACAAAGTTTAATTCTAAGAGGGAGGGAGGGAGGGGTTTTTTTTGGGTTTTTTTGTCTTTTTCCTGGTTGTTTTTTAAAAAGGACAGACACACGTAACAAAGGCTACCTGCGCTTTCACATTGCCATCACAGTGACGGGGGGGCCGTTGCTCCGAGGAATAAACGCGCTGGTTTTGGGGTTTCTCCCGAAAAAAAAACAGCCAAGGTCGGGATCTGCGGGGGGAGGAGGGGCCTTCCTGCTGCCTTCCTGTCCAGAGGGGGTTTCCAGGGTCTTTCCTTCAGGGAATTAAGGAAATTAAGCTCAAACCTTAATTGTTGTTTTGGCAGAAATTCAAGGTTTTAGGTCCGAGGGTTCGTTTTTGAGGGGAATTTAGGTAAACTGCTTTTAGATAAACTCAGGGCAGAGTTGGAATCACGGGATTGAGGTTGGGACAGAGCCACTGAATCAGGGCTGGAAAAGAACCTGAAGTTCAAGCTCGGAACAGAATCACCAAATTAGGGTTGGAAAAGAACAACCAAATCAAGGTGGGAGGAGAAAAACCAAATTAAGGTTGGAAAAGAATTCTGGATTGGGAAGGAACGACCAAATCAAGGCTGGAAAAGACCTCGAGGACCATCAAACCCAACCTCCCTCTGAGCTGAAGGGTCACCCTGAGCGCTCCTAAAAACGAATTCACCAAACAATCCAGGGAACCCCCCCGGCGGCTCCCGGGGCGATTCCCGGCTGCTCCCGGAAAGGTTTTCCCCTCTGGAAAATGAGAAATCAGCCCAGGGGGGCAGAGCCCATCCCAGGCCGTGTCTGGGGGCACAGGGGGGGCTGGCAAGCGCTCCCTGCCATGCAGAAGCCGTGGGAATCTATGTACAGGGAAAGGAGCCTCCCCCAGCCCCCCAGCGCCAGGGCTGGGCTGGCTGCTGGAAGAGAAATCACAGTTTTGGATGCACCGAGGGTTTATTCCTGCTCTTCCCCATTGTATTGGCAAATGCAACAGTCTAGAGCTTGGGAATTGGGGGTTAATTCCTTCTGGAGATAGAAAAACACAGAGGGAGGGGGGATGGGGAGGGAGGGTGGGACAGTCACCCCTGGAGACACCAGACAGCTTCACCAGCACTGAAATCAAACGCAGCAATAACAGCAATTCACACCATCTTCTCCTTGACTTTTCCTTGTTTTTTACTAGGTGATGGTTTTCCCTTTCTGCTCCCACTCGTGGGGAGGGAGCCCCAGACACTGGAATGGGCACGGGGCTGTTACACTTGGAATGGAAGCAGATTATTTGTTCTGGGAACACTTGGGATCTGCTCCACGCTTCTCTCTGGGTTTGCTTCCAGATCAGCCTGATGCCACAGAAAGTGGAATTTGAAGGTGTGAGAAAGTGGGGATCCTCTGGGGCAGCTCCCACAGGAAAGGTTCCCCTGGGGGAAGGGAAAGGCAGGAGCTACTGGACCCCCTGGATCTCACAGGGTCGGGATGAGAAGCAGCTTCTCCCTGGCCACAGCTGGAGCCCATCCTGTCACACCCAGCACTCCCACGGGGACATCCCTGCCCCTTCCCTCTCCTGAGGGATCAAACCTGGATTTCTCCCAGCTGGAGGGTCCCTAACTGTGACAGTTGCATCCAAGGTGTGTTAGTTTGCAATTAAGGCGATTTTCAAGGTCTGCTTACAAGTCTAAGAAACACAGAGCTCTTATTTACACACGGAGTTAAAAAAGCAGGCAGGAGCTCCCTGCCCCAGCCTCCCTCCCTCCCGTGAGCAGCCCCAGCTCCTGCTGGTGCTCCCCAGACCCAGCACACACCAGGACTGCACGTGCACGGGAGCCATTCCAGCAGGAGAGAGGCACAATTCCCACACGGAGCTGCACAGAGCTCACTGCACCTTCAGCAAAGGGCTCCGAGTCACCTGGGCCCAAATTCCTCCTGTTTTTTTCCAGGTTTCCTCCTGTTTGAGCTGCCTTTTATCTCCTCCTTAAACTGAAAAAGCACGAGGGATCTGAGAGGAGCAGCCACCGGGAGTGAACGTGTCCTACCGAGCTCAAACCCTGCCAAAAAATCCCCAAGCATTCCCAAGAGATGCCAGGAAACCTCTGGAGGGTGTGGAGAAGGATAAAATTAAAACAACAACAACAAAAAACAAACGAACAAAAAAAACCCCACAAAAAACCAA
>JAYDZK010000114.1:1316613-1350589 GCA_034509185.1 Euphonia xanthogaster | reverse complement strand
GGATCCCAGAGGGCTCAGGGGATCCCAGAGGATCCGCAGGGAGCAGGAATGGATCCCAGAGGGCTCAGGGGATCCCAGAGGATCCGCAGGGAGCAGGAATGGATCCCCAGGAGTGCTCGGGGACAGCAGGGCAGCCCCCAGAGGGCTCTCCCAGCACTGGGATTCCCCCCCAGGGCACGGCGCTGGGAACTGGGAATGGGCAGGGAGAACAGAGCAATCTCTGCTCCCTGGGGGATCCTGGGGTGTTCCCCCCACCGAGGCTGCTCTGGCTCTGGCTCTGCAGCCCCTAAGGGCAAAATTCCCAATTTCAAGTCATTCCACGGGAGCTGCAGAGCAGGAAGAGTCAGGGGGAAGCCCAGTGAGAATTCCAGGAGGAATTAATTCCTCAGCCTTGCTACTTCACTGTCCAGTCCCTCAGTTGTTCTCCATCATTTATCGATTATTCCAAAGGGGACCAAGAATTTGAGGTCCGTGTTTTAATCCTGATTAAAAATGCCAGATCAAAATCAGCATCACTCCTGATTTAAAATTCAAAATTCTGACATTCCAGCTGAAAATAAAAACCGTTAACTGACAAAGGGAACATCTCCAAAAGACAATTTCCATGGAGTGGTTGTCTCAGTCTTGGAAAACAAAATTCAGTTGCTGGTTTATCCACATGGCAAAAGCAGAAGGCCACAAATTTCCTCCTTAAAAACTTAAGCACAGGAAATTCAGGAAAAGAATCAGAACAGGCACGGATTTTAGACCCTCAAAAAAAACCACCTTGTATGAAAAAAGAATTCAAAAATCACCCGAATTGCCCCTTCCATGAGGGGAAAGAAGAAGCACCAAGATATTCCTTAAAAACCTCCCCACTTCCAGGCAGACCCCTGGGCTGTCACATCACAGGGTGGAAACTTTTCCAATTTATCACCTGGTCATCAACACTCCAGAGCTGCTGGATCCCAGGAGAAAGGGATCAAACACCAGGAGAAAGGGATCAAACACCAGGAAAAAGGGATCAAACACCACGAGAGCCACTGCTAAGATGCTGATAAGAGAAAAGCAAAGCACCCCTTAGAGCAATCTAAAGATAATTTGGGGTTTTTTAACCAACCTAAATCCGGTCCAACCTATGGTTTATAACCATTCCCAAGGAAAATCTGAATTTTGGGATGGCACAGACTTGACAGGAAGCAAAACCAACACTAAAACCCAAAGGATATTTGAGAGCTCCAAAGAGGATCGAGGTATTTTGTCCCTTTCCCTCCTGTGGTTTCATTCCACAGAGTGGGAATGAGAGGACAATTCCCAAAATGAGGACAATCCCTAAAATCTTTGCGCTTCACCAAGCACTGTTTCCATCCCAAAAAACTTTGGGGAACACGAGAAGAAATCGAGAGGAGAGCAGGATGTGCTTGTGCAATTCCAGGATCCTCAGGGCCTCCCAGCCCAGCCCAGCCTGGGTTTGCTCCTCCTGTGACGTGTGCTGGTCCCTACAGCTGCAAGCACAGGAATTCCCAAAGGAAACCCCAAATTCCCGCTGGAAATGTCATTCCTTCAACACTTCAGAGCCTCAGGATAATTTATCAACGACTCCAGGAAGGACATGGTGCAAACACCAGCTCCAGAACCACTGGAGAGTCACCAGAGCATCTTCTGGGCTTCAGGGGAGGACTGGGAGGAACCACCCAGCCCAGAGCACGGATCCTGGCTGGGATGCTCCATCCCCAGGTACCTACCAGGTTCTCCAGGTCAGAGCCACTAGAGCAGCAGTGTTTGTGTCTGACTGGAAAGGGGAATGAGGCGAGAGCAGGCACTGGGGGGGAAGCCATGCAAACACAGAGCTGGGGCAGGCAGAGCTCCCCCGTCCCTGGGGGCACTGGGAGCACTGGGAGCACTGGTGGGACACACACACGCTGCTGGGACAGGGGAGCACGGGGCCGGGGAGAGCTGGGGGCATGGAGGAGAACCTGTGGTGGATGTGGGACACAAATTAAAGCCCACAAAGGGTCTGTGGCTCAGGGAATGTCCTTTGGCACCACGGGAGGAAGAGGAGCACAGGGAGGCACCCGCCTGGTCACTGCATCCCGGCCGGCAGTGCCAGGCTGCTCCACACTGGGACACTCTGCCTTCACTCTGGGCAGATGAAGGGATTCTGCTGCCTGGAGCTGCTCCACCTTCACAACCAGCACCAATCTCCCCTCCAAACTGGATTTTCTTCTCTCCACATTTCATGTTTGTGAGCACCACCAGCTTTTGGGGCATTCCCGGAGGCACCGAATCCACCTCAGTTTTAATTTAGCAAAACTAAGGAATTCTGTGGGAATTTAAGAGGCCAAAACTACAGAGAGCAGAACTAATAAATCCTCTGCCTTCCACTCCAGAGTTATGGTGTCCCTGTCAAACAGAGCAAAACCTGAGGAGGTTTTTACAGGATAAAACCAGCAGGAAAAATCACAGCCCAGTGTGTGCTCTGGTCCTTGGCACTGACCAGTGGGGACAAAACCAAGCCAGAGTGACTGAGAAATCAAAGGGGGGAAAAAAATCAACATAAACCCCAAATCTGGAGGTGCTGTGCAGTGAGAACTGAGAGTTCACAGCATGCTCTGCTCTCGGGGACAGTGCTGGTTTTTGGAGGCACACAGGGCACAGCAGCACTCACAGAGGCAGGCAGAAGAGAGAGGTTAAGAAGCAACTGAGGCAGGGTTAAGGAAATGCAGACAATTCCTGCCACTCGGATCCAGGGCTGAGCTTACCATGACCTGGCTAATGAAGGAGACCTGGAGCTTCTGCCTGGGAACCATGAAGGGGCAGCACTTATTTAGAAAGGATCCTCCTTACAGCCTTCAACGTTCAGTGATGAAACAGAAAATGGATTTTCAGACTCTTGTGATGCTCTGGAAGAATTCCCTGCACTTCTTTTCTCCAGGTGGGATTCTCCAGAGCAGCCAGCTGGGGCTCTTTCAGCAGCATCAGGCACTGAAAATGTACTTTCTTACACTGGGGCACCCTCAAATTTTGCCTGGTTTTAATTTCTTGCTGCTGGCAGGTAAAAATCTCCCCTTCAGAGGATCACACACTCCCCCAAGTTGTGACTTCCATCCAGGACACGTGGATGTGTGAGGAGTTACAGGCAGAGCAAGGAGAAGCAGCTGGCATGCAAGGGAGTGTGCTGGGAACCCAATCCCTGCCAGCCACAAGCTGCTCATTTTAAGAGCATTTTCTCCAGTGTTTTCTCTCACTGGGTGTGTTCTCACATAAAAAAGGTCCTGATCTAAATCAGTTTGGGATATTTAGTGTAAATATTTAAACATTTAGTGCCCAGGAGTTTTGCTGCTGCAGGAGGCACTGGAATTCCCCCTTTCTTGCCCTCCCATCAGCTCCCCTGGGACCCTGGCAATTGAAAGGGTTCTACCTGGAGGTTCTGCCCCCCAAACAAACACCACCCCAGTGCTCCACCAGCAGCCTGATCCTGTGGCTCTCTGCTCACTGCAAAAGGCAATCCAGCAGCTCCTGAAGCCCTGTGGGAGCGGGGATGGAGGGGCGGGCGCGATGGGGCGTCGGTGATGCATGAGGCACACACGGAGTCACAGTGAGACAACCATGGGGCAGTGATGGAGAAATCCAGCTCAAACACACACGAGAAGCAAGGCCTGTGGAAGCACAGAGTCCCTTACTTGAGGGGAGCTGCCAGGAGAGAAGCCTTGATTGGAGACAGGAGAGGTGGGAGACTGGTTGGCTGGGGAGCCAGCATTACTGCGGTACTGCTGGAGTGAGGCCTACAGAACAACACAGAATTAAACACCTGCCATTCAGGGAGCCTTGCAAAACACCAGCAACTCCTGCAGGGATGCAGCTGGGAGAAACCATCCTCTTCAGGTTCTGTGTGGGAAGACAGGATTGTGTGAATGAGGCCCCCAAAATGGGGAGAGAGCTCTGGGGCAGGCCCAGGGCAGGGGCAGGCACAGCTGGCAGCATTTCCTGCCTGTTCTCACTTCTGCTCGGTTCAAAATATATTAAAAAAAATCAGGTCAGCCAAGGATTTAGGGCAAGGAAGTCTTGGAAGCTGGGAATAATTCCAGAAGAATGTCACTGGTGCTTCAGCTCCAGTGGCAGCCCCACGTGTGTGCTCACTGGGATGCTGCCCTGCCTCCAGCTGTGTTATCAGCACGGTGCAGGTGAGAACACCTGAAGGATGAACCTGAGCTCCAAACCTGTCCCCAACAGCCCCAAACTCCACTGCACCCCAGGACATGGAGCAGGCACCCTCAGGGAGCTCCCACTGTGTTCTGCAGGCTTCAGCTGGGATTTTTATACTCTTCTCAGCTGTCCTGAGAAGTTATTTTCAAAGATTTAATTTTTTTTCCCATCGTAAAGAACCCTGGTGTGGAACAAATTAATAACATTAATGGGATTTAAATAATGCTGCACTAATTAACATCAAGAGTAGCCCAGCTCTTCTTATTTTACTTCCATTAGAAATTAAGGCATGATTGAGAAGAACCTGCAATCCAGAGAATTTAACCAGATTTGCAGGGTGGGAGAACTCTGCACTGCCATTCTTGACCTCAAATTCTGTAAATCCCAAGAAAATGTCTCTTTTTGCTCTGCATTGCCACTTACAACCTGTCAGAAGGTTGTACAAACTCCAAATACATTTCAATCCCGTGGTACAAAACCTGTGCAGAAGTTGCCAGCGAGGCTGTGACAGCTCCAAAAGCTTTTTGATAAAGCGGCTTTAAATCTGTTTATTTAGGAATTACTCGAGTTGCTTTAGAAGATAAACACAGCAGCCTAAAAGTTCAGGTCATAAAGAGGTTTAGGATGAGGAAAGCAACACAGAAAGCAAAGGATGAGATCAGAATTGTCTGTACTGGTGCTACATGAGGATTAGAATCAAAACAGGGCCACGTTTGGAGTGGGGTGGGATCCCTTCCACTGCTGGCTTGTCCTTCCCTTTCCCCTCCCCACCCTGGAAGGGAAGCAGCTGCTCTCAAGGAGCACCAACTGCTAAAACTTTCATCCACAAGCGAGTGCAGATCAGCAGAATGGATTTGTTCCATGCCAAAGCCATTCCTGGCACTGCAGCACTGCCAGGACACCACGGGTGGGACAACCAGGATCCCCAGGGCAGGAGGGGCTGGGGGAGCTGGGACTTCCCTTCTCTCCTGTGATTCCTGATTTGGGATTTTCAGCTGCTGAGACAGAACATTTCCTAACAGGCCACGTTAGAACAGGCAGGAAAAGGGATCTGTTCATAAATCCTTGCTCCAATTCCTCAGGGCACTGGAGGCAGCCACAAATCCCATTTTGGAACACATGCTCTAAAATTCCTTGAAATAAAAGGGTTCTAGTGAAACTGCAGGGAACACCTGGTTCCAGACAACTTTTGGGAAGTAAATTCAGATGGTATTTTGTTGGGAAATGGTTGCTGTGGTTGGACTCTCTCTCTCGAGGCTCTGGGAGTTCCCCCAGTCTGTATCATGACCTGCTGGGGGGACACTGAACACCCTGAAAATCTCCCAGTAAATTCTGATTGATTTAAGCTGGGTCTAATCAAACCTGGGACAAAACTTCATACAAATTTCCCTCTAGAAAACACTTCAAGGTTCATTTAACCAAAACCATTTGAAGTTTACTTCAGCCTCCCTCAAACCCTCACGAGCACGGGGGGGTGTCCAAGCTGATTTCCCAGCCCCCAGTGCCCCCTGCCAGCCCTTCCCAAGGAAAGCCCTTCCCAAACTCACCGAGTTGATGTCAATTCCCATGGAGGGCTGGCTCTGGCTGCCTGGAGGTGACTGGGGGATGGTGGAAGGTACCGTGACAGACAGGGGGGGCAGCTGGGGGCCCCTCTGCAGCCCCGAGCTCTGCAGCAGAGGGGGGGTCTGGGGCAGGGAACTGGCCACTGGTGGCTGCTGCTGCTGCTGGGAGCTGGGCTGGGTGAAAAAGGGGTACGGGGGGAGCTGCTGCTCCAGGGACAGTGCATCCATAGCCACGGCCTGCAAAAGAAGGAGCAGCATCAGCCAGGCTGGCAGGGGACTCCTCTTCACACCAAGAAAATGGAGTCAGGCTTTGTGTTGTAGAAATGGCACCTAAAGGCTCAGAGAGTCAGGAAGCTGCTCTGAGATGTTCCTGTCCCTGGCAGGGGTGGACTGGATGAGGTTTAAGGTTCCCTCCAAGTCACACCATCCCATGTAAACCAGTACTTTAAAAGCCCAGTTGAATCTCGAGGTCAGAAATCACCAACCTGGGCAGCCACAGAGCCACAATAAAACAGATTTTAAAAGTTAATTTGGTTTCTGTCACAAATTAGAGAAATGGCTTTCAAATTTCACAGCTCACTTTGGGACAACACAAAAAAAATGTGGTGTAAGAGATGGTTTTTATCACAGCTCTAGAAAAGAGGAAGTAAAATCTGCCCCCTCTAGAAACCTCTCCTGTTTTAAGGCTCTCAATTAAAGAACACCTTTAAAGGAGGAAATTACAGAACAAGAGGTGAAGTTCATGGAATCATGGTTTGGGCTGGAAAGGACCTTAAAGCTCATCTTGTCCCACAGGCAGGGACACTTTTGACTATCCCAGGCTGCTCCAAGCCCAGTCCAACCTGGCCTTGGGCACTCCCAGGGATGGAGCAGCCACTTCCCCCCACCCTCCCAGGGGGGAACTCCTTCCCAGTATCCCAGTGGCTCTTTGATTAAGCAGATGAAACCAATGAAGCTGTGACTGGGAAGCCTGGATTGGCCCTGAGCTCCTACCTGAGTGATGGGTGACAGTGGGGACAGCGTGGGGGACATTTGCTGGGACTGAGGTCGCCGCGAGTCTGCGCCCAAGGACAGGGGGCTGACGCTGGGCTGGCGGTGCTGGGACGGGGCCGGCGTCGTCGTCATTCCTGCTGGGAACAACAAACCCCCCTCAGCACAGCAGGGACACAGCAGGGACACAGCAGGGACACAGCAGGGCCCTGCTGAGCTCCGGACCCAAAAGAATTCCCTAAAGCAGGAGAAAAGAGCGGCCTGAGCGAGCAGCACCGGAGGCGCCTCGGCCGATGGCGCGGGAGCTCCTCAGGTGATTTGTAATTAATTTTGTCGGGTTGAAGAGCATCAGGATGAGAGGAAGAGCCCTGTGGGTTGTCCTGGCTCAACCCCAGGCACGGTTGGTCGGGTTGGTGGCCAGGATGAGGAGTTGGAAGAGGCAGAGCAGCCTCAGCAGTTCCAGACACCTGCACTCGGCCAGGCCAGGAAAAGCAGGCTCTGCTCTGTTTGTGTGGGCTCAGGCTCTGGGAGGGAGATAACAAATCCTGGAACCAGCCTTATCAGAGGGCACCTGAGGTACTGTAAAAGCAAACACCTCTTTAATGGAAAAAGCAGGAGCAGAACTGGTTATGCAGGAAGAGCCCCATTTTTAATGGCCCAGCAGGGCAGGAAACGTCCACCACACTCCCAGGAGCCACGACCCGGCCCGGGGTGAGGACAAACAACCCAACCATTATCCTTTTGTTCACATCAAGCCAAAAATCCGTGAGGTTTAGAAACCTCCCCTCTTTTCTGCTTCAACCCCAGAGGAAGTGAGGGAAGGATCTGAGGCCAAGCCAGCGTGAGCTGCTCCTGGAGCTGCCAGGGAGCAGCAGCTCACAGGTGCCAAGGAAGGCCAGGCTGCCAAGGAGGCAGCAGGACAAGGAGCTCAGGCAGGCAGGTGCCCAGGCAGGTGCCCAGGCTCCCCCTGACCCCCAAGGTGCTGGCACGGGGCTGCCATGCCCGCGTACCCTCGGGATAAAGTCACTAAAATCCCCATTTTCCTGCAGGCACAGCACGAAGGAGCAGAGCAGCCCAAGCCAGGGGAAAGCAGGGCTGGCTCACCCTGGCTGGCAGAGCTGATGCCCAGGTGGGTCAGGTTGGCAGCCAGGTTGCCGGTGCTGCTGGAGCTGCTCAGGGCAGGGAAGGAGGATTCCTCGGGGTCCAGGGGCGTGGGCAGGGGCGAGGGGAAGTGGATGTTGGTCAGGTCTGGCAGCGAGCCGCCCGTGTTGTGCGTGCCAGGGATCAGGGCTGTAGTGTTCTCCTGCTCAGCTGAGGGGAAGATGCTGCATTCAAGAGAAAAAAAATAACAAATCAATTGATAGTTCAGTCTGGATAGAGCCTTTTAAAATTTAGATCACAAGAAAATTTTAGTAAGATTTTTTTTTGAGCTTTTTAAAATGTATTTAACAAGAAGATTTCATAAAGAAGATTTTTTTTGAGTTTTTACAATGTATCTAATAAGAAAATTTTATTAAAATTTTTTCGAGATTTTTAAAATGAATTTAACAAGAAAATTTTATTAAGATTTTTTTGGAGCTGTTTAAAATGTATTTAACAAGAAAAGTTCATTAGGAGATTATTTTTCATCTTTTTAAAATGTATTTAACAAGAAAATTTCACAAAGAAGTTTTTTTTAAGCTTTTAAGAATTCATTTAACATGGAATTCCACAAAGAAGGTATTTCTAAGCTTTTTAAAATTTATTTAAAAAGGAATTCCATAAAGCAGTTATTTTTGAGCTTTTGAAAATGTATTTAACAAGAAAATTTTATAAAGAAGATTTTTTGGAGGTTTTTAAAATGTGTTTAACAATTAAGAAGATTTTTTCAGCTTTTAAAAATATCTTTAACGAGAAATTCCATAAAGAAATTATTTTTAGTATTTCTGACCTCCAGAGGGTCTTGTTTTGTACCTAGAACCTCCCCAGAAAATTCCAAAGCAATAGGATTTTCCATCCACAATTCTTCTTAAAGACCTCAATGCTTTTAAAGTGAAAAATTGCTGTGAACTTACTTGATTCCTGGAACTTCACAGGATTTAGGTCTCGATGACCCAGTCTGAAATAGAAGGGAGAGAGATTTGAAGGCAAAAATGCTGCTGGAGGGTATTGCCTGAGAAATATTCCAATTTAGAAGTTCAATTTAATCATTTCTGTGTGAGATCTGGGAGCTCCTAGAAGATATTTATTGGGGTTTTTTTTGCTTTATTGGTCTAAGAAATCTTAAATTTTCAGAGTTTCTCCTCATATGCCCAAGCCTGTGCATCCACACCCACATAAAATGCTCTTTCTGCTCTAATGTTTATTATTTGTTTTTAAACACAGCATTTAATCTCCAATCTCAACTAGTTTATTAATATTGACAGTGACTAAAGCATTCCTTTATCTAAATCTGTTCAGAAGATAAAATTCCCACTCTTGGAAAGGTGCAATTCCCACCTTTTTAGTGTCCCAGCCTTGTTTTGAGAGAGTTTTGTCTGCATCAGAGGTGGTTTCTTCCATTCCAGGGACAGTCAGCAATAAAACTAAAAAAAAAAAAAAAGGAAAAAAGAAAAAGGACATGAAAAGGAATCATTAATAATCAAGTTTAACCTTCGAGAAAATCTTATAAAGTTTAAATTCTCAAGGAGGATGAAACAATAAAAAATTGCTCAGAACTTATTTGATTGCTAGAACTTCCCAGGAGGTTTTTGTAGGGGTTTGCTGAAGGGTTAAACTGAGGAGTTTCCTTTGGGATCAGGGAATTGGGAGGCTGTTAAATTCCTTTGGGATCAGCAATTCCCGATTTTCCCGAGCTGGAGCAGGAGCAGGGCCCAGCAGAGGGCACCAGAGCTGAGGGTGCCGGAGCTGCTCCAGCCTGGAATTGCTCTGGGGTCCTCTGGAATCTGCCTCTCCCTGGGATCCCCCAGCCTGGAATTGCTCTGGGATCCTCTGGAATCTGCCTCTCCCAGGGATCCCCCAGCCTGGAATTGCTCTGGGATCCTCTGGAATCTGCCTGTCCCTGGGATCCCCCAGCCTGGAATTGCTCTGGGAGCCTCTGGAATCTGCCTCTCCCTGGGGATGCTCCTGGGGATCCCCCAGCCAGAATAAACTCGGGGTGCAGCCTCTGCTCCTTCCCTGCAGGTCCCTACTGAAATTCTGGGAATTCCACTCTGCTCCAGGAGCTCCCCCAGAGCCCCCCCAGCCCAGAGGATCCTCCCCAGGGCAGGAATGACAAAATTTGGGGCTCAGGAAAACCTTCTCCCTTCGTTTTGTGTCCTTTTTTCCTGGATTTCAGTGAATGTGATCCGACTGCTGTCACAGGAAGTGTCAGCACTCCTGAATTCTACAAACACCTGGAGCCCAGTCTGTGGGGATTCCATTGTTAGAAATCTTTTTATCTTTTCTTTTTGTTGGTTTTGTTTTCTGCTCACCTCTTTTCTGCTGCATGTCCTGTGACCCTCCTGAAAAGGATTCCTGCTGAGCTGGAGTCATGGTGCTCTGGTGCAAGGCAGAATCAGAATTTGTCCTGAGAGAAAGCAAAACCCACAATATTTTTATTGTCAGCTTCACTAAAGAATTTTCCTCTCAGATAAAAGCAACAACTCAGTAAAGCCTCAATATTGTGCATTAAAACCCCGAGATCTCTATATGGCAGAAACCAGGCAGAACTTCCTTGTGAAACAATCAACTTGCAGAACAAATCAGTTCAAGTTTGAAGAACGATTGTTTCAATAATGGGATTGAGAGGAACACAGGATAAATTGGTTGCCCTTGTTAGAACAGAGTTTTATCTGCTTTGTTCTGATTAAATATGATCAAATAAAGCCATTTTAAGCTGTTTAGCCATACTTTGGTTATTGTGGTGGTTAAAACAAACATTCCTGGTTGGGAGGAGGAAAAGGAATGGTTCAGGATGTTGTGGAGATGGGAATTTTCACGGCCAACACATCTCAGGATGAACTTTGAGTGTGGCCACCCTCAAAGTGTAACTCTGTGTTCCTTCCCACTGGAACATTCCCAGCCCAGCTTCTGCACCCAGAGAAATATCCAAGTCTTGGGCTGTGCCGGGGAACATCTGGATTTTTAAAGATTTTTAAGGATTTTTAAAGATTAAACTTTAAGGATTTACCTTTCAAAAGGTACCATTAAATTATCACTTGCAGACACCTCCATTTTAAAGCTCATCTAAAACGAGCACCAGTGAATTCAAAACTGAGTTCCTGGATTTCTAAAGGCACAATCCCAAGGTACTGCAGGGTCAGGGAACACCCAAAGCCCCGGGATGGTGGCACCCACCTCCTCCAGCTGGTGTCCGAGGGCGGTGACAGGTACACGGTGCCATAGGGGCAGCTGTCCACGTGGGCCAGGGTTAAGGCAGCAACATTCCCATTCCAGCAGGGAATCTTTTCCCAAGAATAAACTCCCAATTATCCTGTCAGAACCACTAAACTCACAGATTCTCTACGGGGAGCTGTAAAAGGATCTCAACCCAAAGTAGTGTTTGGATTGTTGGGATGTTTGAGCAGTAAAAATCCTTTCCCCTTTTCCATGGATTTAACTCCTGGTGCCTCCACCCTCCTGTCACACATCCCCTCCAGCCCCATCACTGCCAGCTGGTTTTAAACTGCCAGGAATGCTCAGCTCACCCCCATCCCCAAATGCCAACAGGATGAATCAACCTGCACTGAAATGCACCAGGAGCTGCCAAGGAGAACCCTGGGCTGGCTTTGCTCAGCTCTGAAGGGAAACTCCACTTCCCCAGGACAGCCCCGGCCTTTCAGGGAATCCTGGAATGGTTTGGGTTGGAATGAGAGGACCCAGAGCTGGCAGTGAGGGTGCACCCAATCCCACATGTGTCCATGCCACCCTTCAATGTCCCCAGACTAGCTCTGAGGATGCCACTTGTCTCTGGTGCCCCCGTGGACTCTGAGCTGTTGACCACATCCCTCTGGACACATCCACCCAGCCAATTCCTGATCCTCTGATCCATCCATGCTGGACATGGCATGGGACAGAGCCAGGGGACACAACCCAGACACGGCCACCAGAGCCACGGGGCACCTCTGCCCTGAGTGAAGCCCTGCTGGGTGTCCCATCCCATCCAAGCATCCCTCAGCTCCACAGGGATCACCACCCCCACGGAGAGCTGAGGAAAGGGGAACTCTCACTTTACAAACAGGAGGTGTTTATGGAACAGATCAGGGCAAAATGATCTTTGGGAAAAGCAGGGACACGGAGCTGGGAAGTGACTCCACTGCTGGGGAGGAGGGAGCAGGAGGGATGGGTGGTGGGGCACCCACAGGGGAAGGAGCAGCAGGGATGGGTGGTGGGGCAGCCTCAGGGGAGGCAGCAGCAGGGATGGGAGGTGGGGCAGCCTCAGGTGAGCAGCAGGGATGGGTGATGTGGCACCCACACAGGAAGGAGCAGCAGGGATGGGTGGTGTGGCACCCACAGGTGAGCAGCAGCAGGGATGGGTGGTGGGGCACCCACAGGGGAAGGAGCAGCAGGGATGGGTGATGTGGCACCCACAGGGGAAGGAGCAGCAGGGATGGGTGATGGGGCACCCTCAGGTGAGCAGCAGGGATGGGTGATGTGGCACCCACACGGGAAGGAGCAGGAGGGATGGGTGATGGGGCACCCTCAGGTGAGCAGCAGCAGGGATGGGTGGTGGGGCACCCACACGGGAAGGAGCAGCAGGGATGGGTGATGGGGCAGCCTCAGGGGAGGCAGCAGCAGGGATGGGTGATGTGGCACCCACACGGGAAGGAGCAGCAGGGATGGGAGGTGGGGCACCCACAGGTGAGCAGCAGCAGGGATGGGAGGTGGGGCACCCACAGGTGAGCAGCAGCAGGGATGGGTGGTGGGGCACCCACAGGTGAGGAAGCAGCAGGGATGCCGGGGCAGTGGGGCAGCCTCAGTGGAGCAGCAGGGATGGGAGGTGGGGCACCCACACGGGAAGGAGCAGCAGGGATGGGTGGCTGGCAGCCCTGCTCCCAAGGATATCTGCCGGCCGTGCTTGTCCACGGAGAGCGGGCGGCGGTGGGGCGAGCCCAGGCGGTTCCGGTCCCGGTACACTCTGTCCACCAGCCCGTGGTGCCGCGTGGTCCTGCTGGTGTCCAGGGCTGACGACTGGAACGGGGTCTGGCAGAGACACAGGCATTATCCCCAGGGAAAGAGCCCCAGCCTGCCCAGAGCCTCCTCCTCCTCCTCCTGTGCCAGGCTGGCTCGCTCTGAGGAATCAGACTCCAAACAAGATGTGCGCCTGGTGTTGCTGTTTTTCCTCGGACAGCTTCTTGGGAAAGCTGCCTCCTCCAGAAGGGGCCATGCTGGAGTGCCCTGGCCTGGCCCAGCACTGCCCTCACACCCTGGCAGCCCTGAAGCCCCGGGGCTGAGCGTGGCAGGAGCTGCCGGGCGCTGCCCACATGCCCTTGGTGCAGCATGCAGGGTGCACGGGAGGAACATGCCGACATCCAGAGCCCGACCCGGGGCAGGAGATGCAGGAGGAGCTGCACGCTGAGCTCAGCATTCCCCAGGACACGCTGCCTGCTCTCAGGGCTGCCTCTCACCCCTCCTTGCAGCAGATTTATTTGAAGGGGACACTGAGAGAATGAAAAGAAAAAGAAAAGCAGTTTCCTTCCTCCTCTGTCGGATGGGTTTGAAGTGATTTTCAGCTCCTTCAGTGACCCGAGGTGGGATGAGCCCACCTGGACTCTTATCTCACTGACATCCTGAGCAGATGATTTCAGAGCAGGAGGATGGCAGGGGAAGGACAGGGAAGATGAATTCCCAGGCTAAACTGGAAAACTTTCACATTTTCCACAGCCCTTCCCAGCGTGTACCGGGGGGACAAAGGAAGTACCGAGGGGTCAATCTCTGCTCGTACTCCAGCAGCAATTTATGGGTCTCCAGGGAGAAAAATCCTCCCCAGCCTTGCACTCCCTGCCAATGTGAACAGCTTTGCTGAGTCCCTCAACACCATCTGTTTGGAAATCCAAAATTTCCTCCTCCATTCAGGTGCTGCACGTGGCAAATGCACTGTCCTGTCTGCCAAGCCATGAAACCATCTGGCTTCCACATTCATCCCTTTTTCTTTTGCTTTTTTGCTTTTCTTTTTTTTTTTCCAAGTGTCAGCTTTGGCTGTTGAAAAGATTATTTCTATAAAGCTCTGCATTTATTTTGAAAGGCTTTGTTTGTATGAACTTTTTAAAGAGTCTTTCTACTATTTTAAACCCTTTTCTCTTCAGCAAATATTGGGCTCCTCACCCTCTCTGCACACACAGGCTGTGTTAACAGAGCTGCAGAGGGGCTGTGGTGTTTATTTTTTCATTTCAGGGCCAACATTTTATATGCAGCAGAATATTTAAGGCAACAGGGGACTAGAAAGGAGCACAGTGACTTTTTACAGGACTCTCAGCACTTCAGATCGTGGGGTTTGTGCTTCACTTCCTCACTTGGCTGAGAAATCTCAAATAGAGTCTCAATTTTAAGGGTTTTAAATTCAAACATCGTGCTTTAATCTCTGCTGCAAGCACTGAACAACAATCCCCACACACAAGTGGGAATATTCATCGTTCCAAAGTGACAAAAGGTCTCAAACTCCTCCTTTTTTCTGTTGTTACAGCCCAAAAGGCAGCAAAATTTGCAAAAACGTGCTTGGAAGGTCAACAGGAAAAGCAATTTCCTATGGCAGTGGTGTCAGCACAGCGCTGCTAAAAAAGGAGCAGCCAGCCCTGAGCACAGGGCTCACCTGGAATTTAAAGGGAGGCCAAAGACAAAAAGTTTCATGTAAAACCAGCTCCTTTTTAGGGTTTTACCTTTTATTGGCACAATTTCCTTATCAAAAGCACAATACAAATCTCCTCTGAGTGCAGCAGTGGCACAAACAAACACAGAATGTGTCCCAGATCAGGGCTGCAGGTCACACAAAGAGGGATTTTGGGGCAGTGCTGTTCCCAGGCTTTCCAGGAACCAAGATCCCAAAAGAATCCTGAATTTAGGGAAAGAGAAAACACCTGAGGAAATGGAGATCACCTCCAACAGGTCTGGCTTCTCTCAGCAACCTTCCTATAAAATTTATTTAGGGCCCAAAACCAGGACAATGTGCCTGGATTAAAACTGCCCATGTCTGCGTGGCATGAGATATTTAACTCTAGGGAAAAAAAATGATTAAAAATAATTAATAGATCTGAGCATTGATTGTATTTGGAAAATGAAGAACTAAAAGGGTTTCACTCCCCTGAAAAAGATTCAAGGGTTTGAGACCAGACCCCAAACCCCCCAAACCATGAAAAAAGCAGCTCAATACAGACAGGAAGGAAAAAGCTCCGTGCTCTCCAAGTGTCCTTTTAGGATTCATCAGGAAATAAACCCAGGTGAGGTGGATGAGGGGGAAGGAGGAGTGGTACCTACTGCTGGTTGATGTTTTGGTGCCTCCTGGTGCCAAGCAGGATTTGGGAATTCATTCTGCCCTTCCCCATGGATTTAAACATGCAGGCTGAGTGCACATGCTCAGAGATGGCTGAACCCACAGGCCAAGACTGAATAATCCACTGGCTGCACCAAAGAAACCCCCAAAAACCCAGAAAGAACCACATGACAGCAAGTCCAGGGAGCCTGCACAGGAATTATTTGCATGTTCCAGACTGGGATGCATGGCAAAAAAACCTGGGTTGGCGTGGCAGCCCTGCAGTCCTGTGGAGCTGGGGGTGAACCAAATAACTCCTGTGCAGGGCAGAGCTGTGCAGAAATACGTATCCACCTGGGCTAACAGGACCAGTCCTAAATACGTATTTGCACAAACCTAAAAACTTGTTTACCAAAGAGACAGGAACTGCTCCAAAGGCTTCAGCCAGAGCTCCGTTGTGCTGCAAATCAAAGAAGCAGAAGATGCTCAGACACCAACGCTCTCAGCAGGCACAACCACCCAGGCTCTGCCTTCACACCATCCCAGAGTCGTTCGCAGTCGTGCTTTCGGCTTCAGACTGGGAAAACCTGGAAAGCTTTTCCCCCCGCCCTGCTACAAACACATGGGGTTGTTTTGTTGCTTGTCACCATTTGTTATCTGGAACAACATCAATTTGGGGTTGTTTTTTTTTTTTTAGAGTGTGTGTGAAAAAATATAGAAAACCCCAGGGTTTAAGGAGAGTTTGTTTCTGTCTCCTCCTCCAGTCATTCATGAATTTTTGAATATTCCCTTTTCAGCAGTCAGGATTAAAACAGTCCAGGTAAAAACCACCAGTGATGGCCACCAAGCCCAGATATACTGAAATATTATTGTTTAAAAGGAATTCTTAGCCTCCTTAACAAAAAGCTGAAGAGAAGAGCTTGAACAGAGCAGACATGGTGGAGTAACACTGGGGACTCGAATCGTCTACAAACCTCTGCTCTGTATTCCCCAGAGAATTAAAGATTAAAATTGACTTTTGCCTCTCCTCTTGCACGAGATTCAAGCTTTTAACCTGCCCAAATTCAGCTGTCTGCACCTATTTCAAGAAGCAGTTAGAGGAGGTCAGCGAGAGTTTCTCCATCTTTATTAAGCAGCCTTCATCAGAAAACCACAAACTGCAAAATTTCCTTCCCACCACATCCTCGTGAGCTCAACTGTAACTCTGACTGCTCAAAAAAGGAAAACCAATGCAGAAATGTTCATTATTTTGAGCCTTCTAAATCAACTAAACATGGAAATCAGGAGTCCACAAAGGATCCACCAACTAATCCTGTCCTTGGGCAACATCCTCTGTCCAAACATGCTTCAAACAGCAAAATATTCACCTGAAACTGATTTTCTGTTTAAGGTGCATCATTCCTGGAGTCACAAAACCCAGCCAGGACATTTTTACATTTCCTTTCCAGCCAGCCCAAAAAGAAGTGATTATTCTCACACCACTTTGTGTCCCACTGCTCTTCTCCTCTCCCAAGATTCCTCCCACAGAACATGCACATCAATTCCTCCACCCCCCAGCCCCCAACATCATCTTTATTTCCACCCATCTTGCTTTGAATTTACAGCATCTTCCCAGATTTCATCAGGAATTGCATCTCTCAGAGTATTCCTGACCCCAAAGCCTCACAAGCAGGGACAGGAGAACTAAAATCCACCACAATCAACATAAAAAAACACCCACCCATCCCAACCCCACCAGAAGTTTTCAAACCAGGGTGCTGACTTCTGGGCCAGCAGCTGCCTGGGAGGACACAGCAGCATCCAAGCCCAGAATTCATCACCAAATCCAAGGGAAAAGCCTCTGAACTCACCTGGAAGGGGAGATCCATGGCACTGTTCCCAATCTGATTCACATTTGGCAATGACCCCCCATAGTACTGGCCACGACTCTGCCCCAGTTGCAAATATTGGGTTTTCTGCAGCTGTAGCTGAAAGAAATGAAGGAGGAAAAATACAATTTCAACTGTTATAACCAGCACAACTCCACACTGTGATCACTGAGAATGGAAATCATTAAAAGGCATCAATCCAACTTTCACAAAGGAGGGTCGACCTTCTCCACAAGTTTCTTGCAGCAGGAAAAGCCCTGGAGAAAGGGCAGGGAGAGACTTCCAAGGAAAAGGCAGAGCCAGGTTCCCAAACAAAGGACAGAGAGGTTTTCACAGAAAACCCCTTCAGCCAAGGAATAACCAAAGCAGCAGCAGGAATTCCCTGTGGGACAGGTACACAGGGATGGTCTGCAGAGCTTCACTGGATTCCAGGAACCACCCCCAGTAAAACTCTCCAGGGGTGTGCCCAGAGCTGGAGACACTGCTGCATGTTTAGCTGGGATGCTCAGGGGTGCCCAGGGCTGTTTCAGGGGTGCTCAGGGTGCTCAGGGATGCTCAGGGGAGCTCAGGAGAGCTCAGGGGTTCTCAGGGATGCTCAGGGATGCTGAGGAATGCTCAAGGCTGTTTCAGGGGTGCTCAGGGAGTTCAGGGGAGCTCAGGGATGCTCAGGGGTGCTCAGAGGAGCTCAGGGATGCTCACAAGTGCTCAGGGATGTTCAGGGGTGCTCAAGGATGTTCAGGGTGCTCAGAGGAGCTCAGGGGTGCTCAGGGATGTTCACAAGTGCTCAAGGATGTTCAGGCATGTTCAGGGATGCTGAGGAATGCTCAGGGATGTTCAGGGTGCTCAGAGGAGCTCAGGGGTGTTCAGGGATGTTCAGGGGTGCTCAGGGATGTTCAGGGTGCTCAGAGGAGCTCAGGGGTGCTCAGGGGTGCTCCAGGGGCCCACAGCACACTGCCAGCACCCAGACAGGACACAGAGAAAAGGCCCAGCCTGTTTACTCCATGCCAACACTTTGGGGAGCATCCATGGAGGATCACAGAATTCCAGGATGATTTGGGTTGGAAGTGACCTCAAGGATCATCTCATCCCACCCCTGCCATGGCAGGGACACCTTCCACCATCCCAGGCTGCTCCAGCCTGGCCTTGGGCATTGCCAGGGATCCAGGGGCAGCCCCAGCTGCTCTGGGAATTCCATTCCAGAGCCTCCCACCCTCCCAGGCAGGAATTTTATATTAAAATAGTCCCTGAGTACAAGCTCACCCTGAGGACAGCTCACGCATTTTCCTGACATTCAAACAATTCCTAGAAAACTCAAAGAGCTTTTATTCACAGAAATTTCCTCAGAAGGCAGCAATTTCCAACTGCACAGACAGTTAAAATCTCTGTGCCTGAGCTGAGGGACCAAACCAACCCCAGTTAGGAGCTGACTCTGGAGATGAAACCTCTCCATGGAGCACAGAACCCCAGGATCACCGAGGTGGGAAAACAGCTCCAAGGTGGTGCCCAGCCTTTGCCAGGGTGCTCCCAAAACCTCAGCACCACCCACAAAGTGGATGAGGGCTTTTTTCCTTAAAAAAAAAAGGCAGAAGATTTATCAAATATTCCCAGTTTTCCCTATCAAATGGCTCGGAAAGGTCCATGTGAGGAGCAGGAAAGGCCCCTTTGCTTTTCTTGTGCAATATTTTGCCACGCAATTCCTGAAGCAAGACATGAAATGAGAGAAACCCTGTGTTAGTATCACTTAATGAGTCACAGCCCCTCCAACTCAGAGCACAAAAAGCACAATATCAGAACTAGCTGTGCTTTTTCCCTGGCCCCTGCATATGTTTTTGTTGTTAAAAAAAAAATAGAAAGGGAAAAAAAATTAAAAAAAGCCTTGTTTGGGATTTGGGCCAAACATTGAAGTAACTATTTCAACAGGTGTTGGTTTCCTTTCAAGAACCTCCAAAAGGCACCCAGGGAGGAGGGGGTGGCTTTGTGTTTTTTTTAGGATTTGGGGTTTTTTCTCAGGATATTCCCACCTCAAAGCAGCACAGCACAGGGAGGTCAGGAGCATTTGTCTTTCTGCTGCACTTGCATGGAAATGAGGCGACCCCAGAGCTGGGGAGCCGGGGCTGCTCAGGGCCTTGGCTGCAGCATTAATTGCAGCAAGGATAAACACTGCTGGAGATGTGTGCCAGAAAGGAGAGCGGGGAGAGCTGCTGGCTGCTCTCATCCATCAGCACAGGGGGAGAGCTGGGCTGCCTGCTCTGCTCAGCTCCTGCCTTCCAGGACAGAGAGGCCCCCAGACTCTGCAGTTATTGAGCCCATCAACAACTGCCACTTGCAATCTGGGGAGATCAAGGGGAAGCAGAGCAGGATTTGTGTCCTGAGCGCCTCCCAGCCCCGGCTCTTGAGGAGTTGGGTGGAATCTTAGGAGCTGGCTGTCGTTGCAGCAGGAAATCAGGAGTGAAATCAGCTCTGGCTTTTCCCTTCTCAGCAAAAAAAAAAAAAAAAAAAAAGCTGCAAATTTCTCTGAGATACCTCAGTGCACAGTGGGAGGCAGCAGCAAAATCCAGAATAAAAGTTTGGGAAGGCACCTTAAATATTATTTAATTCCACCCCACTCCTTCCACTATGCCAGGCTGCTCCAGCCTGGCCTTGGACACTTCCAGGGATGGGAAATCCACAATTTCTCTGGGCAGGCTGTGCCAGGGCCTCCCCACCCTTTAGTAAAACAGATGCTGTGACTAAAATGAAATTATTTCATCTTCCTCTCCATCCACCCTGTGAGGTGGAGCAGGTACATGGCACAACTGGGGATGAAGTTTTGAGAGAGGTTTGATTTTAAAAGAAAATAACAAAAAAAGGAAAAGCCTTTTCTTACCAGAAACATCCCAATGACTCTGGAAATGTTAACAAGTCTCAGGGCAGCCCAGGGTTATCTCCTGGGGTTGGATTCAATGAGTGCAATTTGGATTCTGGATGAATTTAGGCAGGGGAGGATGATAAGGAATTACTGAGTGCTCACCAGATTTATTCATTTCATGAAGCTCGAGGACTCGGTGACTCTACACTGCAGCTTTTCCATTTCTCTGTGGCGTGGCCAAGAGCAGCTCCCCGACAGCTGAAAATATTGCTAAATATCCCAGCTCCTTCCCAAGGAAGCTTTTGGGAAGGAAACAGCTTTTGCTTGTTAAACCACTTTATTTCTACTCGGTTTTCTTGTTCTGAAGAAATGTTCCCCAAACACCAGATCCAAATGGAATCTGTAATTTTCCTTCCACCAGCCTCTCTTACTCCACTTAACTTAAAATCTTCTTTTTTTTTTCCTTTAAAATCCAATGTAATAATGAAAAAAATCACAATTTATGTGAACATTTATATGAAATACATCAATTTTTCCATTTGGGTTACCATTTGCTGGACACCCAGCTGTGTTTGTAGGGAGAGATTCAAGTTCTACAATTAAAAAAATAATAAATAAAGAGAGAAACAAAACCCTAAATACAAATCCAGTTTTCCTGGAGATTTTCTAATATGCAGATGGGAATTAAATGAAGCATTTATCAGGAATTCAATACTTGAAGTTATTGAAATTCTCCCCTGAAAAATTCTGAGTAAATTACAAATTCCTGGGCAGAACTTTTCGGGCAGTTTGGCAGTTTTGGCACTGTAAATCAACCCAAATCCACAGTCAAGTTTTTTCTTAAAATGCCTTTTTTAACAGATGCGATGTGGACTGCCAGATTGATAATGAAAGGGTGGAGTGTCCGTTTGATAAAACCCCAGATATCTGATGACTACAGGAAGCAGAGATTTGGTGATAACAGCTTTTGCACTGCCTTGCAGTTTCCACACTGTGCTTTCTTATAATTTCATTTTTTACCCTTTAAAAAAACCCTCTTCAGCACCTGCAGCCTTTTTAAGCAGCAAAAGCAGCGCAGATTAAAATTAGAAAAGAATTATTAAAGTTTCAGAGGCTGCATTATTGGGAAATCCCCTCGTGCCATCCGCTTGGACAGGGGTGAAATCCCCCAGGGATTTTCACCTGGAGCACCCAGCCCTGCTGCAGGATTTGGGATTGGTGTCAGGATTTTGGGCGTGAGGAAGTTCCCAGGGAGGAAGCAGAAGAACAGGAGGCTCCCCCAGTGCTGCTCTGGCTTGTCTCTGCAGCTGGAATTAAACAGAAAGTCAAACAAAGCTGCAGCTCCTGCTGCCATCCCTGGTGCCTTCCAGGGAGATTTCTCCCCATTCACAGCCCTGGTGTTGATAAGAAAAGCAAATAAAAGCTTAAAAAGAAAGAGACCTTAACAGCGATTTAATGATTGGGGTTTAGATTTAGTGGCAGTGCTGCCACGAGCTACAAATCACCTCATTAACCCTTTCATTATTTTAAAAGTTCTTTAAGGTGCCAAAAACTCTCCCAACACGCAGACTTTGGCTTCTCAAGGGAACGTGTTTCTGTTGACAGTCCAAAATCCACACTAAAATTTGAATTTTAGAAACTCAACACTTGCTACTCCAATAATTACTAAAATTAATACATTCCAATAACTGCTCGTTTATGAAGGCAACCTCCCTGAAAACTGCCTGGGATTTCTTTAATGCAATGAGGAAAGAACCACAAATGGAGAAGAGAAAATCCTGGGTAACCAAGGAAAAGGGAATTTCTGTTCATTCTGTTAATTCCAGCAGCTGCTGATGCCTTTGCACATTCCCAAGCTGAAAATTAAACTCAACAAGGAGCAGACACAAAGTTCTGAGCACAGAACAAGTTTCAGGGGCAGAGGATTTGGTTCTTTATTTTTAGTTTAGATCCCAAACTGCTCCCATCTCAGGGATCCTCCTGGAAAATGGCAATAATCCCAGCAGGGAATTCTGGAAAGGCTCTTCTGGGACTCCTCAGTCCTTCCCTGCACGTTTCATTCTCCCATCAGCAACTCAAAGTCTGAGTGGAGCTCCAAGCCTGGAGCAATCCAGGGAAAAGTGGGGATAAATGAAGAGATTCCAAACATTCCAGAGGCTCCCAGTCAGCCACCAGCGCCTCTGGATCCCACCTGGGGAGTGAGGATAAATGAATTAAAATATCCTGCTGCTCCCAGAAGAGAGGAAAGAAGGTTGGGAAGACTTTTGGACTTTTTAATCTCTATGATGCTTTTAGAGCTTGGGTGAACACTGATTGTTTTTATCATTTTATCGTGTTTTGGATAATTTATTGCAAATAATTACAAATACTTCCATTATTTACATGTTACTGATAGAAATTCACCCATGCTGTTATCATATATTCAATAGGTGGCTGAAGAGATGGATTTGCAAGTTTAGCTTTTTATTTTAATTTCCCATGTAATTAAAAATTAATATTATGAAATCTAATATTGAACAGCAATATTTTCACCTCACAGGCACCTGTAGTATGTAAATAATGAAGTTTATCTTCAATGCCCTGATAAATGAGGGAAATAAATCTTCTGGTGCAAAGCCACATGTTTGAAATTGTCTTTCGGAGCACCTCAGAGACAGAAAAAGGTGTGATAACAGCAAACCACAGCTCAAATTCTGTGATAAAACACCCTGATCCTCCAGGCAAGGGCTTGAGACTCAGGAGATAAAAAATATCTGCAATTCCAGCGAGGTGAGCAGGCTGCTGTCAGCTGAGAGATAAAAAAGGGGCTCAGAAATCCCAACCAGTGCCCGTGTGAACACAAGGGAGCCCCTGCAGCTGCTGAGAAACCTCTCCAAAATTAAGGCAGAACTGCAAATTCCGTGCTCTGACAGAGGAGAAGGAGGGGATGGAGTAAGTTCTTCTCTCCAGTCTGTGATCACCTGAGGAAGGCATTCCCACCCTCTGGATTTGGGACTAAAACTGGGGCTTTTTTGGGGAATAATCAACATTTCATGGCCACGAGGAAGAGGATCCAGAGGCAGCTCCTTGGCTCTCCCCAGCCCCATTTGTCAGGATAAAGAGCAGAGGAGCCCGTGCCTCCCTCTGCCTGGGCTGTCACACTCAGGAAGAGGCAGATTCCTAAAGTCACCGATTTCCTGCAGTTTCCAGCCCTGCTCCAAGAGCAGCAGAGGCTCCAAAGGCGCAGCTGTTCCTCCCAGGAAGGAGGGGAGAGGAAATGAAGGCTGAAGTTGAGAGGAAAGGGATAATCCACAGTGAGAGCAGCTGCTCTGCCTGCCTCGCTGGGGACTTCAGAGATTCCAGCAGCAGCTCGGAACAAAATGTTTTGCAAGGGCTTGGGGGGGTGTTTTGAATTTTCTGGGTGTTTTAAGTGTCATGAAAGTGAAGATTTGAAGGCTGGCTCTGGACAGAGGAGTGAGGACAAGCCCAGCAGAAGTTTCCCTTGTTGCCTGTGCCAATCCCTCGCTGGGCTCCCAAGGATCCTGGTGTCCTGAAGAGATGGATTTTGCAGGGAATGGGACAAACAAAGCCAAAACAGGAAGCCAAATGTCTACTAGAAAAGAAGTGAAAATTACCCCGAAAAACTGCAGACATATGGGATGAACTGGATGTGACCCCAGCTCGTGGAACTGCTACATCATTGTTTACTCCTCCAGCAGCACAACTGTCACTGGAGTCACTTTTAAGGATTTGTTCCATTATCCCATCGCCCTGTCAGACACAAACAGAGCTCTCAGGCCAAGCAAATGCAGCCAGGAAGAACAAAAATGCAGGAGAAGGCCAAAAAAAAAAGCATTTTTGTTGCTTTTTTGGTGTTTTTTCTTTTTTTGAAGGGAAGGAAGCTGTTGTAATATCTTGGAATTTAGCAGCCACAAAAGAGCAGCAGTTTTGTTTCTGCCACTGAGACACTTCCCAAGCAACTCCTTCCTCAGGCCAGCCTTGATTTTCAGGGATTTTAATTTTCACCCCCAATGCACTAAAACACCCAAATTTTCTCCAAAACTTCAAAAATTAATGACAAAGCAGGAGGTGATACCTCCAAGGACCAGGAGCAAAGGGTTGTGCTGCTGCCTGGAATTGTTCCAGCTCCCACCAGCTCAGCACAGAGCAGAGGGGAAGCAAAATCCTCCTCTTCCATCTCCTGGAATGAAACAGGAGCTCCATGGAAAAACAAACTGGGATTCAGAAAAAGGTGTTTTAACTGTGAGAGTAATAAAAACTGCCAGGCACAGGGAAGGGCAGAGCGAGGCAGCTGAGTTGAGACTTTGTAAATGGGATTATTTTTAAGGTTACCTGATAGCATTGCTTCAATCCTGCACTTCCAGTGGCTTCCCAGGAAAATCCTGAGGGCTCAAAGGCTGCAACACCTGCAGGAGGCCCCTGCAGCTGCTGAGAAACCTCTCCAAAATTAAGGCAGAACTGCAAATTCCGTGCTCTGACACAGGAGAGGGAGGTGATGGAGTAAATTCTTCTCTCCAGCCTGTGATCACCTGAGGAAGGCATTCCCACCCTCTGGATTTGGGACTAAAACCACTCATTTTCCCAGGCTGCATGTCCAGGAGGCAGAGAATTGGGAGGCAATTCTTCTTTGTTATCATCAAACTTGGGGCACTTGGTTGACTCGTGGAGAGCAGGAGACAAAGCAAACCCAGAAAGAAACCCCAAAAACCGACCCCAAAAAGCAGAGACACAGCCCTACCCCACACAGCCGAGGTGCAACACAGCACTCACTATAAAACAGCCTAAATTAAATTTCTCACTGAAGAGTTTGAGTTGAAAAGGACCCATCAGGATCAACCAAAAATAAATTTATTACAGATTACACTGAGTTAGAAGGGACCCATCAGGATCAAGCTAAAATGAATTTATCACAGAACAGGCTGAGTTAGAAGGGACCCATCAGGATCAAGCCCAACTCCTGGCCATGCACAGGACACCCCAAAAATCCCAACTCAGAACTGCAATCCAAGTAATCCTCTGCTAAGAGCACTACAGTCCAGCCCAATAAATTCCATTCATGAGAGCTGAGACGTTATTGATCAGCAGAGCAGGAATCAGCTGAGCCCTGGCCAACCCCCAGCTCTGCACTTTTAGCCCTCCAAGAGAGCCAATTATTACTCATGAGTTCATGTTTTCTTCACCTTCCTGTTGAAGAGATTATTTAAGACCTCAAATCACTTAACTGGATTGTTTTGTCCTCTTATGAGTCATCTCCAAATTCCAAGGCCCCATTAGGTTCTCCTTCAGGAGCTGCAAGCAGCTCCCCAGCTTGCCTGAGCTATAAAACCGTGAGCAAACGGGGCTGGAAAATCACCCAGGCTCGCAGCTCTCCCCCAGCTGCCTCCTCCAATTCCTGTCAAAGTGGAAAGATCTCACACCCCAACACTATTCACAACCCCCAAAATCCACTGTGCACAAAAATCATTTTTTCTGAAAAAGAATTTTTTTTAAACAAGAAAAAGACAATTTCTTTTTCACAAGAAAAATGTTTTTTCCTTGTGAACCCAAAGAAAGAGGAGGGAAGAGAGGAGGTAACAGCATTTCGTGCTGTGACTATTTTTTATTCTTTACTTCTGTTTTATTTCTTTTCTAATCTCTGAACAGTGAAAACAGAGAAAAACTGCCTTTTTCTCCCCAAAATGAATGAATATGAACCATGGGCTGGCCGAGGGCAAAGACTCATTAGGAGCACACCTTGCAGGACTTAAAGAAATAAACAAAGCCATCATAATAAAGAACTAAACTCAACTGTTTAAAAACACTTTGCTATTTCTGGTGAACAAAGGTTTACTGTTTAAAACTTCACAGTCACAACTGAGCAGCAAAAACAGGATACAGCAAACTGGAGCCTTAAAATAGTGACTATTCTTCCGAGTTGTGCTCTATCGCCGGGCAGGGAGCCAAGCAAAGCTACAACAGGCACCAAACCTGATTTGAGAGCTCTGCAAAACAAACCCCAGCCCCTGGCAGCTCCCAGAGTGGCACCCTCCTTCCCTGCCAGCCTTGCAGCAAGAGGCAGGCGTGGATGCTGCTGATAATTCAGCAGAAAGCAGAGGAGCTTGTTTATTGTTTGGTATCCAGAAGGGAAACAATTCTTTTTTGGTTATATTTAGATGGAGCTCGACACTCTCTAAATTTTGTTTATTTTTTGTGAGTGTTATTAGCTAACAATGAGTGGTGCAGAGAATTGGGAGGCAAGGATCACTTTGTCTTTGTTATCATCAAACTTTGGGCACTTGGGTGACTCGTGGAGAGCAGGAGACAAAGCAAACCCAGAAAGGAACCCCAAAAACCAGCCCCAAAAAGCAGAGACACAGCCCTACCCCACACAGCCGAGGTGCAACACAGCACCAATTACTACAAACCAACCTAAAAATAAATTTCTCACAGAAAAGGCTGAGTTAAAAGGGACCTTTCTTTTCTTAAAGCAAATATTCCTTCTGAGCAGGGATCTGATGGAGAACGCCAGGAAACAATCGTCCAGCTTCAATAACAAGCTCCTCAACCATCCCCATTCCTCTATTGAAATGCCTCAGAAAAGCTGAAATAAAAGCAGAGATGCCCTCATTAAGTAAGATGAAAATAGCTTTTATGTTCCATTTTTTATTTTTAGCTAAAGAATGAAAATTCAGTTATGTAACCCTACAAGTTTCGTAAATTAGGAGCCAAGCAGGGCATGTTTGCACTCTCTGGGGTTCAGGGCCACCTCACTCTGCCCCCAGGGTGGCCAAAAGCTACAGAAAATTGCTTGTGGCTTGAAAATGTGGCATCAGCCAACCCTTCAGGTATCAAAAATATCCAAACCATCATCAGAGTCCAAATTCTTCGAATGCAGAAGGCTCATGCAGCACAATCACCTCCCTGAAGCAGAGGCAAATCTAATTACCAGGAGAAGGTCGATCAGACATTTGAATCTGAGCTGCCTGCTGGAAACTTGTGCAATATTTAAGATATTAAATAAATATTAAATCAGATATTCTCTATCCCTCTTGCTGCCAGGAATACAATCTACACTGAGACTCTGCAAGGAATCTAAAAGTGAGAAGTCAGGGTGTGAAACAATCCCTGCCTTCCCTTCTCCCACGGAGGTTTTTTATTCCTTTAATCCAGCTTACAGATGTTGAAATCCCACTTTGAGGCTCCAGAGCTGGAAAAATCTCCTGCACAGCTTCCCAAGCTGCTCCTCCAACAGGTCTGAAGAGGCCCCATCCTGTCACCAACAACTGCTCCTCTGTCTGAGGTGGGAGCTATCACCATCTGCCTGGAAATTCATCTATCAGCTCCAATTCCCTCCCCTCCGAGACCTCAGCCGTCCAAGGAAAATAATATTCACATAAATAGTAATAGCTGGGTACCAAAATTAATTGAAAATTCATCTGACAGAGCTGCAGTGTGCAGTTAACACATCTTACTGCTCTGGAGTGATAAGTAACCAGAGTAAAACCACCAGCGAGCAGCTCAGCAGGGACAGCACAGAGGAGATTTTCCCAATCATCAGGAAAAGTGATAGACCAGGCAAGGGAGGGAAAAGACACTCGGAGAAAATCTGCCTGTGAAGCAGAGACTTTCAGCCAGGGCTGAGGAATTCTTGCTGCAGCCTCAAGCTGCAGCACTTCAGCCTCCTCCACTTCATTATTTAAGAGCTGCTTTTTGTGGGTGTGTGGCGTTGTTGTTTGATTGCAAAGGATTGTTCTGGTAGGAGGGGAAGAATTTTCAAGTCCTGAGAAATCATTTGCAAAACAAGGCTGTTATCAACACTTGGTTACAACTTTATTATAAAGTCCCAAGGAGATCAGACCAAACCATAAAACATGAAATGATCAAGAGGGGCTGTTCAGTGCTCCACAAACACTGCTGGAGATGCTCACAGATCCTCATTCCTGCATTCCACTTCCAACACCACAAAATGCAAATCATCTCAAACAAATCAGAGCAACATTTTAAATATTAACTCCAGAGATGCTGATCATACAGACTCACATCCAGCTGCCACCTCGAGCTCACAGAATTCCAGAATGGCTTGGCTTGGAAGGGACATTAAGGACCATCCAGTGCCACTCCTGCCACAGGCAGGGACAATTCCCACCAGCCCAGGCTGCTCCAGCCTGGCCTTGCACACTCCCAGGGATGGGGCACCACGGCCTTTGGGACTGCATTTGTTCCACAAAATGTGAGGAGTTGAGACCAAAAGGAAAAAAAATGAAGCAGCAGCGAGGTCACAGGTGGTCACTGTCACAAAATGAACCCTGTTCCCAAAAAAGCCACCTGATTTTGAATTTGCTGCTGCTCAGTGCCTCGCTCCAAGCCCTCAGGAACCCCTCAGCTCCTCCAGCACAGCTACAAAAACACCAGGGCAGGATGCCAGCCAGCACAACCAGGAATGGTTTTAACCCAGGCAAGCTTATTTCCTTTACTTTTTTTTTTTCCCAAGATACAGCCTTGTATTTGCTGGAAAGTGCCTTGAAGTCTACTTGAGTTTCAGATCCTGCATCAGGCACAAAAATATCGATGCCAGTGTGGAACAGAGCGTTAGGGAGTGATCGATGCTGTCAGGGCCACGGCCCAAACTGCCCTTCCACTGCTCAAGAAAATGCTCCTTTGCAATCACAGATGGATAATGAGAACACAGCTAAATATTTAGCCTTTAATACATTTTGGTTAAATCCCTATTGATCATTTTTGAGAGGATGTTTGGTTTTTGCCACATTACTGTTTGATTACTATGACAATGAAAGTGCTCTCGGTAATTTCACAGAATCCCAGACTGGTTTGGGTTGGGAGGACCTTAAAATCATCAAATTCCACCCCGTGCCACGGGCAGAGACACCTTCCACTACCCCAGGCTGCTGCAAGCCCCTGGCTTGGACATTTCCAGGGATGGGAAATCCACAGCTTACGTGAGGGAACCCTGCCAGGGCCTGCCCACCCTCACAGGGAGGGATTTCTTACAGAAAGTTCACACAGTGCAGGACCCTGGGTTAAAACTCCCCAGAAGCCCCAAACCCATGGGTTAGGTTTGATCTGGTGCACCCCTGCTGCAGCCACACGTGGCCACGTTGGACTGAACACAGGAGGGAAAACTCACTGAAATGTGCCCGGTGCTGCTGCCTCAGCAGAGTCAGGGCTTTGATATTCCTAAAGTGCAGGAAGCGCTGCTGAACCAAAATCAATGGCATTGGTAAATTGATTATAAAATGGAGAACAAAGTGTCAGTGAGAGGAGCAGGGGGATTTCAATAAACGTTGTTTCTGAGATAGTCAGATAAATAAAAATGCAGTTTACCCAGTAAAAAACTCGATAAGAACCAATCTGACAAGAGAGAGAGAAACCCAAGAACTGGTAAAAATGGTTCCCAAGCCCACGTCCTCACACAGCCACAGCCACACTCTGGGCTTTCCAGGCCCTGGGGTTTCCCCCCCTTTTCCTCTGTGCTGGGAGGAACAGCTCCTTTTCCATTCCACCTCACAGATCCTGAAGATAGCTCACCCTCAGGCCACACTGCTACTAACAGCATCTTTCAATACCAAATACTCTTGAAAATGACTTTGAGCACAATTCCTGGGGCTGTGTTTTGTGGGGTGGTGTTTTACTCACACAGAGATCACACAGAGATCCCCCTTCAGCCCTGGCCAGCACAGAACTCAGATTGACTCAGCACCAGCCCCTCCTGCCCCGAGGCCTTCGGCACCTCTGGCACTTCCACAGTCACAGCTGGAACTCAAAGACTGCACCACAAATTTCAATTTCTGCCTGGTAAACCAAGAGATTCAGTATCCACACCTCCTCCTTTTCAGTGTAACCACAGGCTCAGCTCCCCTCTGCAGCTCCTTTGGAGGGGAAAACCCCAAATCGACCCCAAAGAACTGGAAGAACTGACTGTACCTCACCTTGAGAACAAATTCTCTTCCTAAATGAGCACCTTCTATAAATGCAAATTACCACCCAGTGCTGATGCTAAATAAAACCCAAGCGCAGCAGCCGGAGCTGAGTCCCACATGTTCACCCTGAGAATTACAACCAAACACCCAAAATGCAGCAGTTGTACAATTCAGCCTCACGTGCTCCCAGAGCCTTCCCAGCTCTGCTACATCATTAACACCCAGGGATTTGGCCACTGCACACAGAAAGACTTTGTCCAGCAGCAGCTGTGCTGTGTGGGAGTGATGGGACAATCAGTAAAACAGTCATTGTCTCCTTAAAAAAAATAATAATAAATAAAAATCTAACAAAAGCTGCCTGGGTTTGCCAGAAGAAAGCTCGCCCTGCTCAGTGCAGTTTCCCAGGATGGCACAGCAGAGCTGTGTTTACCTTGGACAGCTCAGGCAGGCTGAGGGAAGCCAAGGGTTGCACAAGAACAGAGATTCTTTGTGCCCCAGCAGGTCCCCTCTGCCTCTCACCCTGATTTGCAAACATTCTTTCAAAGAATGAAGGGCACTGCTGGCTCAGCCAGCCTGTGAGGCCACAGCCCGAGGTGGTGGCACCTGGAGCACCTCTGGAGGCTCCAAGGTCCCTGCTCTGCTTGGAGTCCTGCTCCCAGGACAAGAGGAACGGCCTGGAGCTTCCCAGGCTGGACACCAGCAGGAATTCCTGCAAGGAAAGGGTGCCAGGTACAGGAGGGGCTGCCCAGGGGGGTTGGAGTCCCCAGGGCTGGAGGTGGCACCAGGTGGGGACAAGCTGGGGATGTGCCACAGGTTGGGCTGGGAGGGCTTTCCAACCTCAGTGATCCTGGGACCCATCAGAGAAGGAAATTCACCAGTGGGTGAGCACAGATGAAGCCCACAGCACTCATTTATTGGTCTGGAAATGTGCGAACTCAGGGTGCAAACTATGGGAAAGTTCATGAAGAAACAACAGCCCCAGAGCTTGAAAAATCCACATTTGTGTTCGAGAGAAACTCACTTCTAAGCTGAGCTGCCAGCTGGAAGCATCAATCTCTGAGCTAGGAGGGCTCAGTCCTGATCTTGATGCATTTCTTTAATATCTCTCAGACATTCAAAATCACTCTTATGTCATCAGGAATTTCTTTTGTATCACATTATTTAATAAAAACCTGCTGAAGACATCAGGAACCACTGCAGCTCTGTATCATCATCATCATCATCATCATCATCATCATCATCAGTGCTTCTCATTTTTAAAAGCAGATTAGCATTCCTGATTTAACTAAGCTTTTAAATACTGTTTTGCATATTATCTACATCCAACGCTGAGCTGGGGATGTACAAAGAGACATTTTGATCTCTTCTACAGGAACCAGAAAACCACTGAGTGCCTCATTTTTGAGTACAAATCTTGTGGCAGGGGGATGTGTGTGGGTTTTACACACACTCCATCACAAACTGTGGGGTTTTACTTCATTTTTATTTCAAATAAAAATCACATCTATGCTATTACAACATATTCCACTCGACTAAATTAAACTACAACAGTTTAGCCAGGTTTAAAATAGAAACACAAACTTTTCACTTCACATGGTTTGCAGGAACTCAACAAAAGCCACGCAGAACTCTGGATAACACCTAAAAATCCACAGGCAAAGGGTGATGGAAATTTGCACAGTGTCTCCAAACATCACCATCAAGCTGGGTTTAATTCCCTGGGTTTGTTCCAGGGCAGTGGGGCTGGGAGGCAGCACCCACTGGCAGCTTTTTGGGGTTTGGGGGGGGTCTTTTTTTTCCAAGGTAAGACTGCAAGACCCATCAGAGGGAGCTCAAACACAGCTCTGGCTGAAAGCCCTCAAAATTAAGTGAATTTAAGTGAATATTAAAATTTAAAAAGCAATCCTGGAAACTTGAGAAAATCTCCAAGAAGAACAACGCTTAAAATGCAGGTCACAAATTGTCTTTAAAAATCTTACATTTTTTAGCATTTCAATAGTCACATACTGAAGGGCTCAACAGTATCTGAGCAGTAAATTTTTGGTTAATTACAATTTGAAAGGGCAGCAACAACCTTGGATGAGTAAATAGCTGCATCAAAGCATCCCTGGGCTGAGAAATTGAGACAAGCCCTGGTAAACAAGCCCAGAAACCAGTGCAGTCCTGAAATTCCAAACCTTACAGAAAATGAAAAAAAGGGAAGGAGGAGAGCCACAAACAAAAAACAGGAGTCAATGTCACAGAGAAAAAAATACTAACTCCCCCTCTCCTGTCCTCACCCACTTTGTTACTATGGGACTGGCAGAAAGCTGTGGATTATGAACACCAAGGTCCCACTCACAAGACAATTAAGCAGCTCCAGAGCTTCCATCGACCACCCACCTCCGCTCTGCGCAAGGTCTGCGCCTCCCAGCAGAGCTGAAATGCCAAAAATCCACTGTGCCAGCTGCAAACTGCACTGCTGCTCCCCACCACAGGGAAACCCTCTGCAGAAACAAAGTTCCTTCTTTCTCAAAGCATTTTTGGTTTTTTTTTCCTTTGGAAGGGGTGGATCAGAACTTAAAAATCTCACATGGATTCAACATCGTAAATAGGTGGAAGATGACCATGGCAGAAAGGAAGTTCAGAATTTCTGCCTCTGCTCTGAGCAGTAACCAACAATAAAGCAGACAAGATGGTAAACATTGCAAAAAGACAATTACTAATAATGAAAAGGCAACAGAAATGTTGGGCTGCTTCCACCAACTGAGTAAGGCGTTTTCAAACTGACAGCAACGTGCTGCCTGCCAAATGAAAATGAGAGCAAACAGCAAAGTTGTGCTTAACCCCTTTTTGCTTTTTTGCTGCATTTTAAACCCCGATGAAATCATGGAATTTGAAAGAAAAAGTCTACAAAGGAGACATTTTACTCAGCTCTCTGGTCAGTGTTTCCATCACTTCAGTACCCAGAATGCTCAGGAAAGTTATTCATCTTGGGTTCTTTCCTCAAAACCCGGTTCTTGAAAGTGTGATGGGTTTCCAAGAGTAAAACCTGGGTTAGGAGCGCTCAGATCTGGGAGAAAATGAAATGGGATTCAGGAGAAATTAATCTGGATTCTGACTCCTCCTGCAGAAGGTGAGAGCTCAACGTGTGAGTTAATTGAAGGACAACCTGTAATTGCAGATTGCAAGAAGTCCCTCAGGAGCACCCAGCTCAGGAGTGGCAGCAAGGACTGACCACTGAAGGCAAAACCCGGGACACTGAGCCACACAAGATGATTCCAGTGACTGCAAACACCTCCAAATTATCCTCACTCTGGTGCCAACAAACTCCAGGAGGAATATCCAACATCCAGGTGAGCATGAGCTCCAGCCCCCCACCTTCCCAGGCAGGTGCCTTTCCTTTCCATCCAGCCAGCAGCACCAGCAATTCAAAACAAATATTTACCCTCTCCTGACACAGGGGAATAAAAGGGAACCTTTTCCTGCAAATCCAACCCTGTGTTCTGTTGTTCTTGCAAAGCTTCCGCCGCAAACAGGCTCGTAAATTTTCGTGAAGCAGTTAAAAACAAAACACTGACACAAGCAGGTGAGACAAGAACAGAACAGCCCCGACATCCCTGAATCTGGACCAGGAAAGGCATCTCGTGCCCGGAAAGCGCATTGGTTATGCCGGGAATTTCTGCTGATGGGCTTTGCAGAGACATCACCAGCCAAGGGAGGCTTTGGAAGTGCAGCAATTTGCACCTACGACAACCGGAGTGTAACGGGAACAACACCGGCCACGGCGAGCCCGGCAGCTCCCGCTGGGCACCCGGAGCAGCGGGGGATGCTCCGGGGGGCTCTGAGGGACCCCAGCCCAGGAACCAGGAGCCCACCGCACGCTCCAGCGAAGAAACCGCGACACCTGCTCGGAGCTGCGAGCGAAGCGCAGCCCCCGGCCTGTGCCGGGCTCTAGGGATCCCTCCAGGCGGGGCCGGAGGAACCGGGGGTCCCCTCAGGGCCGGAGGAACCGGGGGCCCCCTCAGGGCCGGGCCCGTCCCGGGCTGATGCAATTGGGATCTCCCCTCAGACACCGGCGAAGCATCCGGGATCCCCCTCCCTCCGCCCTGGGGCCTGTCCCGGTGTGAGGAACCGGGACTCCCCCTCAGCCCCCTCGCAGGGGACACGGGGCTGCCTCCGCCGCGGCCCGGCCCAGCGCA
>JAYDZK010000114.1:1275102-1285940 GCA_034509185.1 Euphonia xanthogaster | reverse complement strand
ACGCTCTTCCGATCTTTGATTTCAAGCCTTCAGGATCTATTTGAGTCATATTTTCACCTTTTTTTTTGGTTTGTTTTTTCCCTTTGCAAAACATGAGGTCTCTCCATGTACCTTTTGCTGCAAGCCAAGCTCTTGTGTATCCCACGGCTCCCACAGCTGGACTTTAAAATCCACAGCCAACACAGGGAGAGTAATGACAAAATCATGAGCTGGCAGCTCTGCCTTTCCCTCCTCATTTCATCCTGCTCAGGAGCAGGAATTCCTCACAGCTCCCAGCACCAGCATCCAGGGGGTTTATTTATTTATATTTTTTCCCAATTTTTGTTCTGTTTTTCCCAGCACAGGGTTTTTTTTCCCAATTCTTGTTACATTTTTGGCTGGTTTATTTTCCCTTGTTGTGGAGGAGGCTGGATGACCTCCCTTGCTCTTCCTGGGTGATATCCCAGCTCTGTCTCCTGCCTGCCCTGAGGGTGTGGTGGGGTTTCTCAGTGCCAGTGCTTCTCCCTGCTTTCATTCCCTCTGGATTTCTGCTCCCTGCTAATCCCTGGGTAATCCTGAGCAGAGCGTGAGCCTGGGGAAGGTCAGGAGCACAGGCTGGGCTGTGCCAGCAGGATGGAAAAACCTTTCTCCTTCCCTTCCTCCCTTTTATCCTGCCCCTTTGGATGCATTTCCCCGTGGAGATGGATCATCCCCTCCTTCCCCCTGCAGCTCCACCCCTGCCAGGGCCATGGCAGAGAGAGAATTCCACGGTGGAGAGCGGCCACCAAGGCCAGGGATGTGAGACCCCCAGGGATGTGGGACCCCCTGGGATGTGGGATCCCCAGGGATGTGAGACCCCTCAGGGATGTGAGACCCCCAGGGATGTGGGATCGCCAGGGATGTGAGACCCCCTCAGGGATGTGGGATCCCCAGGGATATGGGACCCCTCAGGGATGTGGGACTCCCAGGGATGTGGGATCGCCAGGGATGTGAGACCCCCCCAGGGATGTGAGACCCCCTAGGGACGTGGGACCCCCAGGGATGTGGGATCCCCAGGGATGTGGGACCCCGGGGGATATGGGACCCTGGGGAATGTGGGACCCCCAGGGACGTGGGATCCCGAGTCCCTCAGGATGAGCTCTGTAGGCTCCCACCATCCTGGGGTGCAGCCGAGCCCCGCAGGTCCCAAATTCCCCAATTCCAGGGACAATCCAACAGAGCCAGAACAAAACCCCGCGACAGCAGCATCCCTCCCGTGCCACACGGAGCCAGCCTGGCTCTGGGGCTGGATGCCCACCCCAGGCAGTGTCCCCCACCCTGTGGAGCAGCAGTGCCACCTTATCCAGCAGGGATGGAACACGGGGTGTGGGAATGCTGTGCCCCGTGCCGCGAGGAGCAGAGCACAGAGCCATGTGGGGTCTGGCCTGGGGGAAGGATCAACACCTTCTGGCAGGAATCTTGGGCTCCTTCCACTCCCACATGGAGAGCTGAGCCCCTCAGGAGCTGGCTCCCTCTCAGCTGGCAGCACCGGCCATTCCCGGAGCCATTTGGCACCGGGGCGAGCCCGCGGTCCCGCAGGTCCCCTCCGTGTCCAGCACGTGTCACCCTCCAAAGCAGGGATGGCTCCAGGTGCTGCAGCACCACCCCAGCCCGTGGGGAGCCTGGTTCCCACCCACCCAGTCAAAGCCCAGCTTGGCTGCTCTGCTCACCTGGCAGGAGAACACAGGAGCGAGCGGGGAGCGAAGCCCCACTGCGTTCCGAGCAGTGGAAACCAAGGCCAGGGAATGGAAAATGCCTGTCCTGGCTGTTCCTGGCTGTGCTCCGAGGGTGCTCCCCTTCCCCACGGCAGCGCCAGGGCCCAGCAGCTGCGCCGGGGCACCGAGCTCAGCTCTGACATTTGAAGAGGAGGAATAATTTGGCTTCATTATCCCCCCCCCACCCCCCCCTGCCCCCCGAGGGTCCCTCGAGCCGGGCTGGAATGTGCGTGGTAGGGACAGAACCAATCCCATTAGCACCAGGAGATTGTTTTTCCTTTGGTTTTGTTGCTGTTGAATCACCCGTGGCTCCTGCTCGGTGGGGTGGGTCATTGGAAGGAGGAGACCCATGGATGTGTTTTCCCATCTCTGGCACCGTGCTGCCCTGCCCAGTTCCAGCAGCTCCGTGGGGTTTCCATCTTTGAAGGCCTGGAGGGCTTTGTGGTGGCTCCAGGCACCATTCAAAGGAGAATTTGTAAGGGAACGGGCTCCACACATGGGGTCAGGAAGCTTTGAGCCCTTGTCCATCCCACCTCCTGCTTTGAGCCCTTGTCCATCCCACCTCCTCATCCTTGCTCCATCCCTGGATGGGGATTTATCTCCATTGGGGTTAAAAGTGAATTTACAGCTCTGAGTGTTGGTCAGGAATTCGGGATTGCAGCCTTGTGCTGGCAGGAGCTGGGCCAGGAGCAGGGAGAGGCAGCTGGAGCTGCTGGAAAATATCCTTTCCCATCTGAGAGAGGAGCCCAGGCTCTGCTTCCATCACCTCCAGGAGTCCTGCAGCTCCAAAGCTGCTGCTTCATCCAGGCTGGGGACTCTCAAGGAAGAATGAGAATCATCACGTCCTGTCTCCTACAAGACAGGAATAAGAAACCTGCCCCTGGTGTCCTGCAGAATCTCCCTGGGATGGGAGTGGGAAGGGGATCATTGGTCCCAAATCATCAAAAGGGGGATTGGCACATGGACTTCTCCTCCCTGCTGACCCAATCCTGGGGTTTCTGCCCTCTGAGGCATCCCAAGGACCCCAGTGCTGTCCCCAAGCAGAGACATCCTGGAGGGACAGGCCCAGGGCTCTGGGACAAGGAGCTGCGAGTGCTCCTGAGGGGAACGGGGTGAGCAACGGGGACAGATGGCAGGAGGGGAGGAAAATCCGTGCCTGGCCCAGCTCCTCCAGGCATTGTGTGAGCCTGGTGGAGCCAGGCCAGCTCCCAGCAGCTGAGATTTTCTGGAGGGGACAACAGCAGCCCAATGGAGCCACCAAGAGCAGCCAGGGGGGTGCTGACCCTGATTACAGCTGGTGAGACCCCCACAACCCACAGCAGCCACTGCTGGCACAGAGAGCGAGCCACAGCCAAGGGGGAGATGCCACAGGGGTCTCTGGTGGAAGTGCAGGGGGAAACTTGCTGGATTTTCCCCACTTTTTGAGGCTACTTGCCACAGACACATCTGGGATTAGTTGTGGAGCTGTGTCTGGACACGTGGACACACGGAGGTGAGTGTGGACACAAGGGGGTGAGCGTGGACACGTGGACATAAAGGTGAGTGTGCACACAAGGACATCAGGATGAGCATGAGGGTGGGAGGATGGACACGAGGACGTGAGGATGGACACGAGGACGTGAGGATGGACACGAGGACACGGTGATGGACGCACGGATGTGAACGTGGGCACTCAAATGCTCACCCCAAGGACGTGACCCACCGTGGGCTCGGGATGCCCCCATGCCCTCACCATCACCACGGGCTGCAGGGTGATTCCTCACAGCCTGGCTCGCCCATGGCTGATGGGGCCACACACCAGGAATTTCCCTTCCCCTGTGAACAAATGAAAGAGGGAGAGAGAAGGAAAAGGCGTCGGGTGGAAAAGCCCCCGGCTGCCTGCTGGGGGGAGTGGAACCAGCGAATTTCATGCGTCTCCTTCTTGTTAGAGTGGGGTCCTTCCTCACCTGCTCCTGGGCACAGTTTCCTGCACCCCGAGCCAGCAGTGAGGAATCTGACTCCAGTTTAAAGACGAGGAGCTTGTCCACGGTCTGCAGCCAGGCTCCCATCCCAGGAGGGGACACACTTGGAGCTGCTGCCCGCCCTGGGCTGGGTTTGCCAGCTGTCTGCCCAGATCTGGGGCCTTCCCACCTCCCCCAGCACCAGCCCCCGTGAAAATTCAGCACAAAGACACCCCCTGAGGGCTGTCCCTGCCCTCTGAGGGGCACTCGGTGGCCTGGGCCTGGCCAGGGGGTTTTTACCCCTGACTCATCAGATTGTGCCCACCTCAAAAGCTGCTCCATGCTGGGCTACATCTCCCAGCCCTTCCCTCTTTTCCTGACCTCCCACCCCTCTGCCCACCCCGAGGCGCTGCTGAGGATGCCGTGCAAGCCCCCAAATCCCATTGTGGGCTGGGAAACGTGGCCACGGCACCCACCGTGCCTCCCATGCCAGCCCCACGGGGCTGAGGCTGCCCAGAGCATCCTCCCACACAGGCAGCGAGCTGGGAACACCATCCCTGTGCACTCCATTTAGGGAAAACCCCCTCCTGTCCCCATCGTGCGAGTGCTGAGCCCCCCATCCCTCCTCCCCAGCAGCGGGGAGGGGGTGACATCGCACCCCCCACGGAGGGACAGGCAGGGGACGTGCTCCGGCAGCGGCGGCTGCTGGCAGGGAGCAGACCAGGCCCTCGGAGATCCTTCTTTGGCCGCGACTCCTGCCGAGCACGCCGGCATCCATCCCCGGCACCTCGGCATCCCTGGCTCCGCATCCCGCGGCAAACGGGGGCTCCTCGGGGGAGCCGCTGGCTCCGAGCTCGGGACCCTGCTGAGCTACTGAAGTGCTGCAGACGGGGCTCCAGCCCCTCGCGTGAGCTGCCCTGCCGTGCCTGGCACCGGGAGAGCTCGGCTGCGCCGCGGGCACGGCGCCAGGACAAACGCGCGCCGGGGGGAAAGGAAAGGTGGGACGTGCCAGCCCCCCCCGGGTGCTGCACGTGTGCTGGTGTGTGACACCCGTGGGTGACACCAGAGTGGCCTGACTGACGCTTTCCCTCCTCAAAATGGTGTCCACGGGTGGTTTTCAGTGGGAAAAGCCCTCGTTTCCCAGCCCTTCCTCCTGCACGGAGCCCTCCCTGGTGCTGCATCCCGGCTTTCCCCTCCTTGCAGCTCGCAGGGGGATGGTTTGGGGGGCCTTGCCCCCCGGCATCTCCTCCCACTCTTGATGCTGAATCTCTCAACCCAGCAGCAGAGAGGAGCTTTGTTCCGTGCCCATGCCAAACATCCCAGCAGGGATTTCTCTCCGGTTTGCCAGAGGTTTCATCCCAGCTCAGTTTCCAGAACGGGAACAGCCCCGTGCCCTCTTGCCGGCCCCATGTGGGGGATCCAACCCACTCCCATCCTGGGACCAGCACCCCACGAAGCCACCGACTCTCCCAGCTCTGGTACAAACCTTTTATTCTATTCCCCCTCCCAGCTCAGGGCTGGGTTTGCCCTTCGGAGGCGAGGCCGGGAGGGCTCCGGGGCTGTCCCTGGAGCTCCTGCCCGGGCGTCGGGGGAGCTGCCGCGGCTGGAACATCACAGACTGCACCGAGCTTCACACGCGGCCGGGAAGCAACAACGAAAAATGGACCCCAAAACGGACACGAGACCCCCCCCCACGCCCCCCCCCAACCCGGTTCCCCAAACCCAGATATGTTGGATGGGTGGAAGTGACACGGAGCAGCACAAAACCGGTGGGGACGGGGATGAGAGCCCCCGGTCCCACCACACCACGGCCCCCGGGGGCTGCCGGCCCACGGAGAGATCCCAAAAACCCAGGGGAGGGGGTCGGGGGTAATAAGTTAATCTGTACAGACGTGTTAGGTGACACGGGGGTGGCAGGACTGACACCCTCCCGGCACAGGGGTGTCCCCGTGGGGCACCGGGAGCCGAGGAGCCGCATGCCGGTGCAAACCAAACCACGGAACGATGCATGAAATCGAGTGGTGGAGAATGGGGGGGAGATGGGGAGCGGGCAGAAACCTCCATGCCCAGGGACTGTGCCAGGGTGAGCCGAGGGGAGCCGTGCTTGGTCCCGCTGCCCACTTTGAGGGCAGCACTGTGAGCCCAGGGACACAGAGAGCGGGTCCTGCCGTCGGCTACAGCCCCGCAGGCTGCTCCCAGCATGGGGCAGGGATGCTGAGCCCAGGATGGAGCCGTCCCAGCAGCTCCCACCTCCTGTCCGAGCTTGAAGTCAGGGAAACGCAGCCTCATCCCCTGCTTGGTCCCACCAGCGCCTTGTTGGCACCAGGGCCAGCTCCCCAAGGGCATCACGGAGCAGGGAGGGGAAGGAGCCATGCCAGGGCCCCTCCAGCTCCGGGAAAGGGGCTGGCTGGGTGCTCGCGTGGGCACGGAGGCGGCGGGATCCGCTCCCGTCTCCGGCTGCCAACGCCAAATCCATTCGCCACGTTTCGGCTCCCCGAGGCAATCGGCTCCGGCCGGCGGAAGGGAGTTCCCAGGGCCGGGGCCGGCGCCTCGGAGGCTCAGCCCAAGGTGGGAGGCCGGGGATGTGCCGAGCCAAAGCTCAGAAGGCTGCAGACACTCTCCATCCCCCACCGCAGCCGGCTCCCTCCTGCCCAGCGCTGGACCCACGCCCGGAGGGCTGCGGGGCCCCGGCGGCTCCGGGCGGGAGGAGACAGAGAGTCCCGCTCCGGGGCCGGGCTCCCTCCGGCCTCGCCGCTCTGGCAGCTCCCCTCTCGGCTCTGCAAGCCAGGATCCCAGCTCACAGCACATCCCTGGGGGAGGCAGAGCCGCTGCCCGGCTCCTGGAGCCGCCCCCACGGCGGCCGTGCCCGGGGAGGAGAGCGGGACCCGGCCGGAGCCAGAGATGCCCCGGCGGGAGCTGGGGCCGCGGGGAGCCGGGCGGGATCGGGGGGGCGATGCCGTGGGGTCGGTGAGAGGGAGGTGGAGGCGGTGGGAAGGGACGGGGGCGCTACAGGATGGTCTTGTCCAGGTCGACTTTGAGGGGCAGCGGCCCCGCGTCCTCCCCGCCGTGCGCGGGGCACAGGGTGACGCTGATGACGGGCGGCAGCGGGAAGGCACCGGGGCCATCCAGGTCCTCCAGGTATTCCTTGTCCCCGTTGATGCTCAGAGGCTGGAAGAGAGGCAGAGACAATAGGGAAGCCCCAGAATGGGGTGCAGCTCACCCCCAGCTTGGGGGCACCACGGGGCTGGCTGTGGATGCACCTCACACCCCATACGGTGTCTGGGGACCACAGAGGGCACAGCAATGCCCACCCAGCCATGCCAGGTGTCCCTAACACCCTGGGGGCTGTGCTCACCCCATACCTGGGTCTTGACGTGCTGCTCGGGGGCGGTCACCAGGCTGGCACAGCTGAGCCACAGCATCACCATGATGGAGAGGAAGAGGCAGGCGGCCAGGATCCAGCGAGGAAGGCCCGAGCGCCTGTAGCACCCCACCACCCCCCGCCAAAGAGGAGGGACCAGTTTATGGCAGGGCACGGGCTGGGAATTGGGGTTGGGGGGAATCTGCTCTGCCGTGCCCAGCAGGTCCCAGAGCACCTACTTGGACATGCAGCCGAGGAAGTCGTGCTCCTGCTGCGGGGGCTCCGGGGAGTGCGCCTTGGCTTTGCCCCGCGGCTCCTTCACGGGGGGCTTGTCCCCCCTTGCCCGGGGGCCTGGGAGGGGAGAGGTGATGCTGAACATGGGCACCCATGTGGACACACCCTCCCCTCTCCAATCCCCTTGCCAGCATGGTGGGGGTCCTGCTCTCTCCCCGGGACCCTCTGCCCGCTAAGGGGGCACAGAGGATCCCAGCAGGGCCCCATCCCGAGCCCCCCAGCGTGAGTGGGGGTGTGGGAAGCTGATCAGACCCAAGAAATGGGAAATTTGTTCAGCTCTGGGGAACTTGGAAGGGAGCCGGGAGGGCTCAGAGGCTCCCAGCCCCCTCCCAGCAGCCCAGAGCCCCCCACACCTGTGTGGGGCTGGGGGACACCAGGGCTGGATCCCGATCCTGATCCCGGCTGTGCTGGCTGGATCTCCAGGGCCTCAGCTGCTGCTGGATACTCCATCTCAGGCTGGGACTGGGTTGGCAGGGAGAGAGGGAGAAGGCAGTGAGGAAGGAGGTCCCCACCCCCCTGGGCACCCACAGAGAGGGTCCTGGGGACACCCCCACCTGAAACACCACGACTTTGCCATCGTCCGCCTGCAGGTAGAAGGTCCAGGTGGAGGAGATGAAGCTCTGGGCAGAGCTGACGATGTCGTTGCAGAAGGTGGAGACCAAATCCAACATGGAAAACGACGGTGCTTTCAGCTCCAGGCTCTGCAAAGGAGCGGGGACATCACCTCACCGCTGTCCCCTTGTCACCCTCCCTGGCAGGGAACATCCCACCCCACCCCGAGGTCGTGGCTGGGTTGAGCCGGGTGCTCAGCTCTGGGCTCGACCTGCCTCTCCCAGGCATGGAAAGGGATGTGCCAGGGCTATGCTCCAGTCCCAGGAGGGTCACCAAGCGAGGGCTGTGATCCCTGGGGCGACCACCCAGCTTTGGGGCCATCCCCCAGCCCCAGGACCGTCCCTTTGGGGTGGGATCACCCTCCTCTGCCAGAGAGAGTGGGAGCGGAGCAGCCGCGGTGCCGAGGGCGTTGCTCTCCTGGCAGCCTCTCGGTGCCCTGGATTCTTGGCCGTCGCGGCAGTTTGTTATTTTTAAAGCATCCCTGCTGGAATCCGCTTGGCTGCTCCCTGCCACTGGCTCCGAACATTTTCCGACAGCCCCTTGCACGGTCAAACCAGCAAACAGGAAATAAATAGGTCAGATTCTGTATCTAATTATTATGCTAAATCTGCTTTGCCTGCTCGTCTGGGAACCTGAGGAAAAATGCTTTGGGTGGGTGGAGGGGGTGAGGGCCCTGCCTGTCACCTCCAGTCACCCCCAGATGCTCATCCCTGGCCTTGGAGAGGGATGGGAAGGTTGGGAAATGGGATGGAGAGGTTGGGAAATGGGATCAGGAACTGGGATGGTCTTAAAACTGGGCTGCAAAGGAGGGGAGTTCAAAGGAGCTTTTCACTCTTTTTACGGCGCGAATTCATCTTTGCCTGCACGTGCACGGAGCCAAAAGCCTCTTCCTTGGGCCAAAGTCTAATTTAATTAATTGGGCAAAAGCTGAATTAATTAAATGCAGGAGGGGAAAGCGTTGCTGATTGCTGGGAAGGGTAACAAATCAAAACTGGGGGAATCTGCCACCGTGCCTAGTCCAACCCTCTCACCCTGGGAATTCCCTGTGGTCTCCCTGCCTGGCCCAAGCTATGCCCAACCCAGTTAATTTGCTTTTTAGACTTGTGACAAAGCAACCAGTGGTGACTAGGGTCAGCCTGGCACATCTGGAGCTCCCATCCAGATGGAGGGATGGAGGGAGGGAGGGATGGATGGATGGATGGATGGATGGATGGAGGGATGGATGGATGGATGGATGGATGGATCTATGGATGGATGGATGGATGGATGGATGGATGGATGGATGATGGATGGATGGATCTATGGATGGATGGATGGATGGATGGATGGATGGATGGATAGATGGGCTGCACATGTGGGTGTCCCCCATCCCGAGGGAGGGGAGGGCCTGTGCTGAGCTCCTGTTCAAGGAAGGAATTCCCCATCTCCCTTCACCTTCTCCTTCCTGCTCTCCTCCACCTCGGGCAGCTGCTTGCGGCACCCGGTCACGCACCCAAACTGCTCCTCTGTGTTGCCGTAGGCTTCGGCACAGGCTGGGGGAGAGGAGGGGTCAGGGTTGGGGGCTGCCCAGTCCCTGGGACCCCCGTGCCCCTCCCCAGTGCCACCCAGGGCCGGTAACCCGCCCCCGCTGGCTGCGGAGCTGAGCGGGGCGGGACGCTCCAGAGGGTGTCGGGTGTCGGGATCGCGCTGCTCCCGGTGGGATGCGGGGATCCCCCGGGACGGCGCTGGGGGAGCGGGGGCCGCTCGGCCACCGGCTCCTCTCACCTGCTTCGCACTCGGCTCTGGTCGTGTTGAGCTCGGCGCTCGCATCCACGAAGTGACAGATGGAGAACAGCCGGCAGCCCCGGTAACAGGCGTTGAGAACAGCATCCTGCGGCGAGGAGGAGGAGGAGAGCGTGGAGCTGGCACCGGGCTCAGCCCGGTGGCTGAGCCGGACACCCCCCCCGCGGCCCCCCGCATCCAGCTGGGGGGCACCGGGCAGCGCCGCCCCCGCCCAGGACCGTGCAGAGGGCTGGCACCCCAAAGCTGGAGTTCCCAGAGCAGGGAGAGCTCCCCAAAGCCCCCCGGGTGCCCCTCAGGGGGGTCTGCATGGGGCCAAGTCCTCGTGGAGGGTGTGGAGGGTGTGGAGGGTGCCCCCATCTCTGTTGACACCAGCCAGGCCCTGGCATGGGCTGGCAGGAGGTGGGGGTGCACTGCTCTGGGGGAGGGGTAGAGATCTGGGGGGCCGGGCACACACTGAGGGGGTGTGGGGGGCACACAGAACCTACCCGGGGGTCAGCAGGATGGGGCAGGTTCAGGGTAAGGGGGTGACACTGTGGGCACCCCAAACCCGTAGGGATGCCCTCGCTGAGGGCACCCCAAAGTTGCTGGAGGAGACCATTGGGGGGTCCTCGGTGCCCCCCGTGTTGCTCCCACGGGGGGTGACCCAGTGTGGGGCTGCGTTGGCAGAGATGCCTGTCAGGGGTGCCCCCACTGCTCCTGGTGGCCCTGCTGCCCCTGCTGCCCCCCGTCCCCTCCAGTGCCCCTGGTGTCCCCCCCAGTGCCCCCGCTGCTCCTGGTACTCCCAGTGTGCCTGGCATTCCTGGCACTCCCCGTGCTCCCGGTACCCCACTGACCCCCATGCCCCTGATGCTCCCCATGCCCCCGGTGCCCCCCAGTCCCCCCAGTCCCCCCAGTGCCCCGATGGTCCTGGTACCCCCAATGCCATTGATGCTCCCCACGCCCCCGTTGCCCCCCGCGATGCCCCGGTGCCCCGGACTCACGGCGGCGGCCCGGCGCTGCAGGCTGCGGCCGCACTGCCCGCGGCACCCGCCGGTGTCTCCCAGCTGCGGCAAGAAGGGGTCGGTGGCGGCGGCGGCGGCGGCGGCGGCGAGAAGGGCCAGGCCGAGGGCGAGCAGG
>JAYDZK010000114.1:1259841-1275007 GCA_034509185.1 Euphonia xanthogaster | reverse complement strand
GGCCCCGCCGTGACGCGCTGTGCGCCGGGCGGGGGGAGCCGGGGGCGGGGGGAGCCGCCGCAGCCTGCCGCAGATCCACCGGCACCGGCACCGGCACCGGGCGGGGATGATGAGAGAAGGGTGCGGGAGGATGGGGGATGCCCAGGCAGCAGGGGGTGAGGGGAACTCCGGGATGCAGGAGAAGGGGGGTCCAGGGACAAGGGATGCACGGGGATGGGGGGGATGCATGGACACCAGGGGATGCAGGGGGACAAAGGGGACGAGGGAACCAGGAGGTTTGTGGGGACCAGAGGGTGTAGGGGGACCGTGGGCTGAGGGAGGCGCTGGGGGATGCAGGAGGGTTCAGGGTGCAGGGACACAACAGGACTTGGGGCCACCCTGACACAGAGGGACTGCGGCGATGACCTGGAACCGTGTCACACTGGCACTGGTGACACACAGAGGGACAGGGCTGCCTCAATGCCACCCACATGGACCAACCCCTCAGGAGGGTCCTCAGCCAGTGTCACACCCCACTGCGCCGCCCTCTGCATCCCTCCAGGACTCCCCAAGTCACCTTCATGCCTCCCATCCTCATCCTCACTCCTCAGGGCCCCCCGGCCACTGCTGGGCTCTCCCTGACACCCCGGATTTACAGCTGTGATTTCCCAGGCTTTAAAGGACATCAAAGGCGTCCCCCACACCCCTCCTCCTCACCCCTGCCCTGCCCATTCCCCTTATTTATGGCAGCACCCCAAAGTGGGCCCGGGAGGAGGAGGAGGGGGAGGGCTGGGGGCTCTGCTAACCTCCAGCCCTAATGGGGAACACATGGCAGGACCCCGGCGCGGGGAAGGGGGGGGTCTCCCTGTCCCAGCTCAGGATCGAGGGGTGCTGCGTGCCCTGGGGCAGGGACAGAGGGGTTGGGGGTGCTGGGGGGCGCAGCCCGTGCCCTCCCCCGGAGCAGGGAGCGGGGCCTCTCCTCGCCCCGCCGGTTTATTCATCTTATTAATCAAAGCAGGGCCGGCAGAAAATGAGCTGCGGCCGGGCCGGCGGGGCTGCCAGGGCGCTGCGCTCCCCTTCCCCCTCCTGGAGCCCCGCCAGCCGCGGCCCCGGGTCCGGCACCGCTGACGAATGGCCGAGAAAATGGGGTAGATTGGGGGCTGTCACCGTAAATCACGGCACCGCAGGTGGGGCTTCCACCGGCGGCAGGGGCAGAGCCGCAGCCCGGAGCCCCGGGGGCACCGGGAGCCTCCGGCCGGTGGGCACCGCTCCCGCCGCACCTGCCCGCGCTCCACCCGCTCACCTTTCCACGGGGGAAAAAGCCTTTCCCAGGCAAAAACCTCCAAGCTGGCAAATACTTGGTGCCCTCCCTCCTCCCCTCTCCAGAAACGCTCGATGCCTTTCGCGTTTATCACTACTGACCTACATTTCTCTCCCGGAGCCTTTCGGGAAACCTCAGGCACTCCCCACATTTTTTGGGGTGTCCCCACGGTCCCTTCCACGGGCAGGGGACCCTTCGCTCCATGTCCCAACCCTGCAGAGCCCATCCCTCGTGCTCAAGCACCCTCTTGACATTTTTTCCCCTGCTCTGGAGCTGCTGAGACTCCGTCACGGGACTGTTTGTGCTTCCCAGAGCAAACAGAGGCGGGAAGGTGCGGCCACCCTGAGGATGCTCTGGAGGGAAAGGGTTGGGGGGGCGGCAGGGAAGGGGTTAAGCGGGTTATAAATTACCCATGGATGTGGAAATGTGACTGAGAGGAATAGAAAGCAAACTGCCTGCTGGATTCTTTGCATTTCTTGCCTCTTTATTTTTCCCCCAGGTCACTTTAAAAGGATGCAGGCAGTCGAGGCAGCTCTGCTGCGCCTCTCCTCCCGCTTTTCCCTGGGTTTGGGGTTTTTTTTCTTGTTTGTTTTTTACACCCTGGCCCTTGAGCCAGATGCTGTCTGCGTCCAAGGATTTTATGGAGTGAGCTCTGGCTGGGAAATCAAGTAATTAGATTAATTCAGGGCCCTGGTGACACAGGATGGAGGGAGGCGGGAAGGTGACGGCTGGTGGGAAGCTGGACCGAGGATGCTCAGGGCGGGTTTGGGGATGTCCCCAGGGCCACCCGCATCCATCTGGGGGGAGCCACGTCCCGCCCGGGCAGGGCAGAGAGTTCGTGGCAGGGACTGGGCACCATGAGCAGATCCTGCACGGCAGAGGGGCAGAGAGGCCCTGGGAACGGAGCCACGCCGGGGGCGCAGCGGGACCGCGCCGGCCTCGGGGGACCCCCGTGCTGACGCCGAGAGCCCGGGCCGGGGGTCAGAGGGGGGGTCCGGGCTGGATCCTGCCTCCGGCCGCTGCCTGTGAGTGCGGCGGCTCGTGGGCCGGAGGGAGCAGCTTTAAAGGTCACTGTCAAAGGGCAGCGCTGACCACAGCTGCCGCCGAGCGGCCGCCGCTGACTCAGAGCGCGGGAGAGCGGCTCGGTCACCTCCGGCTGCTCGCGGGCGGGTCCTAACGTCACCCTGGCACTGCCCGGGGTTGGGGACCACTGTCCCCTCACCCTGTCCCCGTGCCGCAGGTGCTGCTGTGAGGTGGAAGGTCCCTGTGCCATCTGGGGTGACATCCCACCATGCCCCAGGTGACACCAGTGGGGACAGACACTCCCGTCCCACTGCCGCTGTCCCTCCATCTTCCCCCTGCACCCCAAGCACAGCCCCAAGCCACCTCCTGATGATGCCTCTGCCACCCAGAGCCACCCATGTCCCCTCTGCCAGCACCGGGGTAGAGTCACCCCCTCCCTGGGATGGCACCCACGCCCCGGCTCCGCTAAACCCCACAAATTCCGGGAGCACGCCGAGGAGCCCGGACGGTGCTGGAGCAAGCAGATGGGGGAAGGGTCTGGGCAGCGCAGGTGGGCAGCCGGGGTGGCCGCTGCTCCCGGCTCCGGCTCCAGAGGGGGAATTTCCCCTTTTCCCCCAGCACCCAGCGCTGGCTGCGCTCCCCGGGTGGCTTCCCGGGGGAACGCGGGCGGTGGGTCGGGATCGCGGGCGGCCGCCAGCCCCCGGGGCAGCCGTGATTCACTCGGCCAGACTGCGGCCGCTGGGGCTGAAGTTTCTCAGGCTGGGTGGCTCCCGGAGCCTGACATTTTTGGGAAATTTCAACAAAAACAGTTCAGAAGCTTCCAAAAAACAGGACGATGGGAAAAGGCATTGTTTGGGCTCCCTCCCCCTCTCGTTTTTTATTGTGTTTTTTAATCTCTGCAGTCCCTGCTGGTGCCCAACACCTCGGAGCCCCACGCAGTGTCGCCCCCCACCCCGAGTCCGTGGGGCACCCCGGGCCACGCAGGTGTCCCCTGCCAGCCTCCACGCTCCATTCCTGGCGGGGAATGGTGTCCCCTCTCCTCACAGCTGGGGACACGGCACACGTGGGGACAGTGGCCTTGCCATGACCAGGACCTGCTGTCCCGGGGATCTGTGACCTGCCTGGGGGTCTGCCTGGTGCTCTCGGTGCCACCGAGACCCCCGGTGGGGGCACGGGGGGGGGACACTGGGGGATGCCCAAGCGGGTGGCTTTGTCCCGCTGCTGGTGGCACTACCGGACATGCCACCCCACCCCTGTGGACAAACGCAGCCCCAGTCTGGGGGGACCTGGAGCCACTTGGGGTGGTTTTTCCACTTCTTTGGGGTTTTGAGGAGGAAAGCCCAGAGATGATGGATTCGATAGAAAACATCGGGATTTATGGGATGATATTCCTGTTTTCAACCCAAAAAAAAGTAATAACAGGGGTTTGGATCTCAAAGGCGCTCGGAGCGTGGGGAAGCCGCGGCGGGGGGGCCCGTTCGGCGGCGAGAGCGGCCCCGGGGGCGCGGGAGGGTCCGCGCGTGAGTCACCCGTGGGCCGGCGGCCCCGGAGCGGCTCTTACTCACCTACCGGGGGGGTCGGGGGGAGCGGGACACCGGCCCCGGGGAGGGCAGCATCCCGCGGCGGCAGCGGGCACCGGGCGGGGGCCAGTCCCGGGCTCGGTCCCGGGTTCTGTCCCGTGGCCGGTACCGGAGCGGGACGATATGAGGGGGGGGGGTGGCGGGGCCGGTGGCTTTCTGCCCCCCCGGGGGCGGTCCCGGGGCGGGGCCAGGGCGGCAGTTGGGGCTTTGGTAACCGGGGGTTGCTCAGACTTGCTCGGGACTTCCCCGGACGTGCCGGTGCGCTCCGCCGCCCCGGGCACCGACGGGCACCGGAGCAGGCCATGCCGCCGCCGCCGCTGCTCCCGATGCTCCCGCTGCTGCTCCTGCTCTGCCCGCGCCTGCCCCGCGCCGACCCGCTCTCCTGTGAGTACCGGCACCACCGGGCGGCTCCCGCAAGGTGGGCGCGGGGCGGGCGAGGGTCCCGTCGGGGCCACGCGGGCGCTGTGCGGAGCCCCCCGGGGCTCTCCCGTCCGGCTCCGGCCCCGGCGTGCGGAGCCCCCCGAGGTTCCCCCTCTCCTTTCCGCGTGTCCCGTTCCCCCCCACCGGTGCCGGGATGCGGAGCCCCCCCGGGGCTGTCCGCTCCTCTCCGTGTGCCGCGTCCCCCCCGGCCCCGGGATGCGGAGCTGTCCCGGGCGCGGCGGGGGCACCGCCGGGCGCACCTCGGGGCTGCGCTTCGCCTGTTGCGGAGGAGGACGGGGACCCCCCCGCCAAGGGCTGCCGGGACCCCCCCATCCCCTCCCGGCAGGCAGCCGGGATCCCCCATCCCCGTCCCCGCAGCCCAGCCGGGACCCCCCCGCCCCTTCCCCGCAGAGAACAATAGAGGAACCTTTTTGTGCTGCCCCCCATCCCCGAGAGTAGCGAGGAGAGCCCCCCTCCCCCGGAGCAGCGAGTGCTCCCTCTCCCCACGGAGAACGGGGACCCCGAGAAGGGCCGGTCCCCCCTTGTCCCCCCTCCCCGCCGTCCAGCCCCCCCTCCCGCAGAACAATGCGGCTCCATTCCCCACCCAGGACAATGGAAACCCCCGGCCTTCGCCCGGAGAACAATAGCGAACCCCTTCCCCACGCGACCCTCTCGCACTCCCGGGAGCCATCGCCCCCCTCTGCCCCCCCCAAAGCCTCTGAGACCCCCCCCCTCCTCCTGCCGAGAACAACGGGGTCCCCCCTTCCCCCCGGAGAGCCGCTTCCCCATCCCAGAGAACAATGAATCCCCTTTTCCCACCCAGAACAACAAGGATCTCCCTCCCCGCCCCACGGAAAACAACGACCCCCCCCCCCCCCCAAAAAAAAATCCCCCTGGGGGCCCCGCAGTGATGCCCAATTTGGGGGCCCCACCCGGCGGTGGCAGGTCCGGGAGGTGCCACCTGTGGGCTGAGCCGTGGAGCGGCCTCAGCCCCGCGGGGATCGAGGCGCCCCCGGCCATGAGGGGACACACGGGGGAGGGATCCCCCCTTCCCCACAGAGCCTTAAACCCGACGGACCCCCCGGTCCCGGCCGCCGCCCCGCTGCCCCCCCTGCGGCCCGAGCCAGGGGAGGGCGAGGTCCCGCTCCCCGCTCCCCGCTCCCCGCAGCAGGAAGTTTGGCTTCCTCCCTATGATGGGAATTTCTCAAGGCGATGGATGTTCTCCGCTCCGACGCGCGAACGGGACCCGCCAGAAACGGCACCGCTCGCCCGGCAGCTCCCGCGTCCCCTCCCCGGCCACGCCGCGGGGTCCCGGCCACCGCCACGGACCCCTGACCCAACCACGTCCTGAACGGGGGAGCCCTGAGGGCGTTAATTGGGGCAGGAGCTGCTGGAGCGATAGGGTGGGGAGAAGGAACTCCCCAAAAATCCCTTTAGGGGCCGTTAGCAAGAGCGGCCGGTCCCGGGGGCTCTCGGTGCCCATCCCGGTGCCCACCCCGGTGCCTGCAGGGGCTGATCCCGCTGGGAACCGCACGATGCCACGGCGGGACCCTCGGTGGGGCTGAGCCCGCACCTTTCTCCTCCCGACCGGCCGGGTTCCCCCCCGGACCCCCATTTCCCCCCTCCCCACGGGGGTCCGGGGCAGCACTGGCCCCGCGGCCCCTCGACGTGCGGCGCTGGCGAAGGCGAAGCCAAATCTCCTTTTAGAGAGCGAAAGTTTCCCCTCGGTGCAGCTCGGCCGCGCTGGAATGCCTGGGCTTTTTATAAATCCTTCCTCGAGCCCAGGGATGGGCACGAGAAATGCCAGTCGGGGATGAGAAAGGGGAAAAAAAGGCTGGAGAGCAGAGTAGAAAAGAGGGATAAAGCATTTTTGGGTGCCGTGTCTGCCCGCAAACCTAGCTGCTCGAGTTTTAGAAGAGCTCAAACTACACATATATATTTAATTTTATTTTTCCTGTGGAATTCAGAGCTTCCCAAATTCCCTTTTGTTCTTTAGGGCAATTATTTCTATTTTCCTTTAACCCCCTGCACAGCTCAATAAATCTTTTTTAACTGCGTGATCTCTGACACTTATCGGAGCTTTTTTTTTTCCCCTCCCCCCTTTTCTTTGCCAACCCCTTAAAACTCCGATATAAAACTAAAATGAAATCCGGCCCTTCGGAAGAAAAGCATAAACGTTCCCGACACCTTGGAAATGTGGTTTTACTTTATAGCATTACTTAGCACCTGATCAGCATTTTTTTTTTTTTGCAATAGAGAAGCCATAAAACCCCCGAGCAGGTATTTTCGTTGCAACTTGCACATTCCACAGCCTGCCTGCGTCTCTCTGGCCCTTTCCTCTCCGATCGGAAAACTTCACACTTTTCCCTTTTAAAACACATGTTCGGCGCTGCGGCCGTGCTGAGGGGGGAAAACAATTCCAGGGGGAAAAAAATACAATATATATATGTATATAATTGGCCCCTCCAGAGGCTCCTGCTTGGAGGAGGGAAAAAACCAAAATCCAGGGGAAAAAAAATACAGAGAGAGAGAAAATTGGCCCCTCCAGAGGGTCCTGCTCGGAGGATGGGAAACGTGTCTGTTTTACGGTGCTCGTGTGAGTTTCTGGGGCTGTTTAGATTAAGATTTAGGAGAATCAGGGCTCGGAGTGCTGGGTCTGTTATCGGCAGAGCCGCAGCAGCTCCGGGCTCGGCTCGTGGCGGGGTCGGAGCAGGGTGGGCTCCTTGGCAGAGAGGGGGGATGAGATTTCCAGAGGCCTGGCTGGCCTTGGGAAGGGTTTGTTCCGGGGGGTGGGATGGATCCATCGCCATCCACGGATGCTCGGGGTATCCCGGAGTACCCGGCACCATCCCGTGCGTGTTTGGGGTACCTGGTGCCAATCCAGGGGTGCTGGGGGTACCGCGGGGGTGCCTGGCACCAATCCGTGGATATTTGGGGTACCCCACGCTGCTTTTCCCCCCGCTGGATTTTCTTCCTCCCCCCTCACCAGCATCCCCCAAGCACGGCGGCAATTCCTAATTAAGTCTCCCCCGGCGTAAGGAGGATTTCAGAGCACTAATTGCGGAGGGGGGAGGCGGGAGCAGGGACCCCTCATTGGGATCTCTGCGGCGAGCGGGGATTTCGGGAACGCCGGGTGGGAGCCGGGGCGGGCGGCGGGCGCTGAAAGCCGATCGGGGCCGGGAGGTCGGAGGGGCGGGGAGGTCGCGGCACTTTCCGGGAGGTAATTTGGGAATATTAGCCCGGCGCGTGCGGATGGAGCCGATAAGGGCTGACGGACACGGAACAGCCCGCAGCGGGGCCGGGGCAGCCGCGCCGGGGAAGCCGAGGGGTCCCGGGATGGGAATTTCCCCCGGCGGAGGGGCTCTCCCAGCCCTGGGCACCCTCGGGATGTCGAGGGGAGAGTGGTGGGATCTGGGAGGGGTCCCGGGATGGGAATTTCCCCCCGCGGAGGGGCTCTCCCAGCCCTGGGCACCCTCGGGATGTCGAGGGGAGAGCAGAGGGATTTGGGAGCACATGGTGAGGATGAGGTGGGAGCTGCTTGGGAAGCGCTTCCCAGCCCTGGGCGAAGCGATCCAGAGGGAAACGCCGGACCCTGGCAGTGTTGGAAAAGGGGGGGAGGGGGAAATCCCCTCGAATTTTCTTTTTTTGAAATCATTTTGTCGTGGAAAATCTTCCGAAGCTGCAACTCAGCCCCGCCCCAGCCCTGGGGACAATAAAGATAAAAAGTGGATATGAAAAGTATTTTTAAAGTTCTAAAATAGATGCAGATATAAAAATAGATATTAAATATGCTTAGATATAAAGTGTATGTAGATAGAAAAGTAGGTGTAAAGCATATTTAAATAGATATAGGTGTGTATTGAGATACAAAATAGATACAAAAACTATTTAAAGAGATATAAAAGATACAAAATATATTTAGGTGTAAAATGGATATAAAATGTGCAGAAGTAAAGAATAGATATGAAACAAATTTAAACCAATATAAAATAGAAACCAGTGTCTTTAAATGGATGTAAAATGGAAACCACTGTGTTAGATTGATATAAAATAGATATGTGATGATTTAAATCTATATAAAATAGATATGTGATTTAAATCAGTATAGGCTTGTGATGATTTACATCGATGTGAAATAGCTAAACAATGTATTTAAATTAACATAAAACACATATGATGATTTAAATTGATATAGACGTGGTGATTCAAACTGATGCAAAATAGCAAAACAATGTACTTAAACAGATATAAAATGAACACAGAAGAGACATCAAGGAGTTTAAATCAATGTGAACCAGATAAACAGACACAAGACAGCTCTGAGCTCATCAGCTCCATACCAAACCCTCCATAACCGATTTCCCCCCTGCTCTCTGTCTCTCCGGCTGCAGACCCCGCCGTGATTTCCCCCCAAGACCCCACCCTGCTGATCGGCTCCTCGCTGGTGGCCACGTGCACGGTCAGCCCGGACTTTCCGCTGAAAGCCGAGGACCTGTACTGGACGCTGAACGGGCGGCGCCTCCCGGCCGCCTCCTACGCCGCCCTGGGCCCCTCCACGCTCAGCGTGGCCCTCGCCCGCCTCAACGGCTCCAGGCAGCAGTCAGGGGACAACCTGGTGTGTCACAGCAGAGACGGCGGCATCTTGGCCGGCTCCTGCCTTTACGTTGGACGTACGTCGGTGCTGCTGCGCCGTGCCGGGGGCTGGCTGCTCGGGGCCGGGGGCTGGTCACTCTGGGCTGGGGGCTGGTCACTGTGCTGGGGTCTGGTCACTCTGTGTCAGGGTTTGGACACTCTGTGTCAGGGTTTGGTCACTCTGTGTCAGGGTTTGGTCACTGTGCTGGGGTCTGGTCACTCTGTGTCAGGGTTTGGTCACTCTGGGCTGGGGTCTGGTCACTGGGCTGGGGTCTGGTCACTCTATACTGGGGTCTGGTCACTGTGCTGGGGTCTGGTCACTCTGTGTCAGGGTTTGGTCACTGTGCTGGGGTCTGGTCACTCTGTGCTGGGGTCTGGTCACTCTGTACTGGGGTCTGGTCACTCTATACTGGGGTCTGGTCACTCTGTGTCGGGGTCTGGTCATTCTGTGTCAGGGTCTGGTCACTCTGTGTTGGGATCTGGTCACTGTGCTGGGGTGTGGTTATTCTATGCTGGGGTCTGGTCACTGTGCTGGGGTTTGGTCACTCTGTGCTGGGGTCTGGTCACTCTGTGTCAGGGTTTGGTCACTGTGCTGGGGTTTGGTCACTCTGTGCTGGGGTCTGGTCACTCTGTACTGGGGTCTGGCCACTCTGTGTTGGGGTCTGGCCACTCTGTACCAGGGTCCAGCTCTGTGTCAGGGTCCAGCTGCTCTGTACCAGGGTCTGGCCAGTACCAGGGTGTGCCTCCCCCATGGGAGAGAAACCCGAGATCCCCCCGGAGGAATCAGCCTCCTGGTTCTCACCAGAGTGCGCCAGGAGCTGCCCTGGTGGAGCCCTGGCCCGCACGCAGCTCAGAGGCTGTTTCGGCAAAGCCTCGGTTAAAACGCACTTGTCCGAACCAATAATCGTAAGATTTTATCTCGGGCTATTTTAAGGACGATGCTCCGTCCCAGGAATACGGAATCGGGACGGGGAATGCAGCTCGGGTTTGTTTTTTGGGTCGCTACGCATTCCCGGGAATACAGAGGCTCAGCTGGGAACGCAGCTCGGATTTGGGGCTTGCGTCTCTGCGGCTGGAAAAAACCAGCTCTGGAACCTCTTGTTCTTTGGTTTTTGTCTCTCCCAGTACCCCCAGAAAAACCAGTCAACATCACTTGCTGGTCCAAAAACATGAAGGACCTGACCTGCAAGTGGGCGCCAGGGACAGAAGGGGAGACCTTCCTGCACACCAACTACACCCTCAAGTACAAGCGCAGGTGGGTGCCCACCTTCATCCCCGTTATTGTTAAAAACTTGGGAGTGGGATTTAATGGGAAACAGGGAAGGGGCAGCTCGATGCTTCCTGGCTGGCCCCTGCTTAGGATGAGTTTCCTCATGGAGCTGGGGAGGGTGAGGAGAAGCTGCTGTGGGCCTGGTTGAGTTGGGAATCACCGAGTGAACCACGGGGACGGTCCCCAAATCCGGCAGCCTGGAAAAACCAAAAAGTGACCCACAGGAGCATCCCGGGGATGGGGGAGCGGTGCCAGCACCTCATCCATCACCTGCCCGCAGGTGGTACGGCCAGGACAACACCTGCCAGGAATACCACACGGCCGGAACCTACTCCTGCCACATCCCCAAGGACCTGGCCCTCTTCACGCCCTACGAGATCTGGGTGGAGGCGTCCAACCGCCTGGGGGTGGCCGTGTCCGACGTGGTCATGCTGGACATCCTCGACGTGGGTGAGCCACGGCACCGCCGCCGTGTCACCGCCGTGCCTGTGCCGGTGACCTCGGGGGAGCGGCTGGGCCGGGGCGGGGGCAGCAGGAAATGGGCGATATGTGAGCAGAATTGCTCCTAATCGAGTTAGGCTGTTTGCTCCGAGTCGCTTCTACATCCGCGGCTCCTTAACCCTCGCGGCCCCGCGGTCCCCGCCAGCCCTGCCCTGTCCCCGCAGTCACCACGGACCCGCCGTCGGACGTGCACGTCAGCAGGGTGGGCGACCTGGAGGACCAGCTGAGCGTGCGCTGGAGCTCCCCGCCAGCCCTCAAGGATTTCCTCTTCCAAGCCAAGTACCAGATCCAATACCGGGTGGAGGACAGCTCCGAGTGGAAGGTGGGTGGGCACGGCCGGTGCCGGGGGACAGCGCGGGGTGCCCGAGGGTCCGGGTGCTGCCATCTCCTCCCTCTGCAGGTGGTGGATGACGTGGGCAACCAGACCTCCTGTCGCCTGGCTGGCCTGCGCCCCGGCACCGTCTACTTCGTCCAGGTGCGCTGCAATCCCTTCAGCATCTACGGCTCCAAGAAGGCCGGGATCTGGAGCGACTGGAGCAACCCCACGGCCGCCTCCACCCCACGCAGCGGTGAGTGCGGCCGGCAGAGCCCGGCACCGGGGCATGCGTGGGGGTCCTGCCCCGCTCCATGCCCGGCACCTGGATTTCTTGCAAAGGAGCCAATTTGGAGCTCGGCTTTCCCAGCGGGGAGCCAAAACCTGCTCGGGTTCCTCTCCTCATTCACGGCACAGCGGCGATGGGGGGGGTCGAGGCGCGGCCCCCCGTGTGCCACTGACCCCCCTGTCCCCCTTGTCCCCGCAGAGCGAGTGGCGGGGGGCTGCGACCCCAAAGGGGGGGAGCAGAACACGACCCTGCGGCGGGAGCTGAAGCAGTTTTTCGGGTGGGTGAAGAAACACGCCTACGGCTGCTCCAACCTCGGCATCAAACTCTACGACCAGTGGCGCGTGTGGCTGCAGAAATCGCACAAAACACGCAACCAGGTAGGTAAGGAGCCTTTCGCACTTCTTCTCCCCGGCTGGGTGGGGATGGGGGTGGGGGGGGGGACGCGGGGTGATCCCCCACCCCAGGCATGCTGGGGGGTGACGCCGACCCCGGGGCGACGCGGGGCTCTGCTCCTCTCCGCAGGTTCTTCCCGGCGATAAGTTGTAGCCCGCGGGGGACCGAGCGCCGGCAGGAGGATGGGACGGGGCGCCCGGCGCCCACCCGGGACCGCCCACGCCTGGCCCGGCCCCGCCGCGGGGGAGCTGGGAGGCGGCCGGGGCGCAGCGCGGCCCCGCAGCCCTGGGGGATGGGGTGGGGTGAGGTTGGGGGGCCGGGCTGGCCCAGCCCCGGGGGCTCTGTGGGACCGCGGCGCTGCGGCAGCGAGGGGACCCCCCAGCCTTGCCCGGCCGGGGGAGGCACGGAGGCTTGGCTCCGCCAGCCCGAGCAGCCTCTGGGATGAAAGAGCCGGTGGAGGCTTCCCGGGTGACCCCACCCTTGCCGCAGTTCCCCCCCGGGAAGCGATTTTGGCCTTTTTCTCACCAGGGTCCCACGTGTGAGTGCACGGAGGGGTCCGTCCCCAGGGAGCCACGCGGGCTGATTGGAGGCTGCTGGGGTTTGCCCAGTGCCTGCTCCAGTTTTGATTCAAACCAGCCTTATTTTGGTTCCATTTCAGTCAATTAGGAACAGATTTAAGCTTAATGCCAATAAACCTCTGAAACCCCACCGGGGTCTGCGTCAGCGGAGCGGCAGCGCTGCGTGGGGACGGGGATGCAGCGGGCAGCCAAGTGGGGCCCGTGGCCCTTGTCACCCCATCCCGGGGCTCCCAGGGGACAGAGCCAAGGTGGAGGGGGTGGCACTGGGGCAGCGGGCGCCACACGAACCCTAGAGATCACAGCACTCAGGCCAGCTCCACGGGGACAGGTTTATTTGGGGTGACCATAGAAAAAGCGGGTGTGGAGCACCGGAGCTGCAGTGGGGCTGGGGGCACAGCCGGTCTCTAAGATGTGCTTTGGGGAGGCTGCTGCCTGTAGGACTCCAGCTGGCAGCAGGGACAGTGCCCAGCTCGACGGAGGCCTGGCATGGCAGCCCCTTGGCACTGCAGGGTGTGCTTTGCCTTTGGCACAGCGCCGGCACAGCCGGGGAGGGGAACCAGCCCCACACCAGACCCCTCTGCTGAGGGGTACTCAAGATTTAGGGGGACCCCTCTTATCCCAGAGGGAGCTTCTCCACCCCTTCCAGCCTGTGCTGCAGAAAAGGGGCCCAGAGGACAATGCCCACCTTGCCAAGGTGCACCAGGAGCGGGTGGGGGATGAGCGGGGGCCCCCGTTCCACCAGGCCGGCCCCTCCAGCCGTTCCCACGGGGACACCCATCACTCAACTTCTTCCGAATCGTACTTAAGGTCCTGGAGAATTTCGCTGATTGCCTCAATGGTTTTAATTAGCCTACGAGAGCGGATGGAAACTATAAATAAAGCCCATATGGAGCGTATTATGTGGGCCGCCTCGCCTTCCCCGCGCTGTTTATGAAACACTCAGCCTGGGGAGGCCGAGGGGACGCGGCCACGCAGCGCCGCCAGACCCCGAAGGCACCATCTGGGCCCCCCTGGGCCGGAGGGAGGGCAGGGAAAAAAGGCAGGGAAGGGGCTCCTGGCTTGGACTCCATGATCCCTTCCAACTCAGGACACTCCAGGATCCTGCGGGCTGGGGAAGGGGTGCCCTCCCAAAACAGGGGCAGAAGGGGATGGCAGTGGGGGTTCTGGGCTAGGGGGGATGCTGCCTCCCCAAAACGAGGGGGGACAGCAGCGGGACCACCACCTACTTGTGCTTGAGCTCCTGCACCTCCTGCTGATGGGCGTCCTGTGCCTCGGGCTGGTCCTGTGCCTGCTGCCGGGCCAGCTGCAGCTGTGCCGTCTGCGGGGGGACACCATGGGAGCTGAGACCCCCCAAAGCAGCCCCAGCACTGCCCCAGGGACCCCTCCCCAGCCCAGCACCCACCAGCTGCAGCTTCTCCTGCTCCCGCTCCTGGAGCTGGGCCAGGTGCTGGGCCAGGTCGGGGCGGCCGAGCTCGTCCCGCAGGCGCCCGGCGATGGCCAGCACCTCCCGGGAGATGCCGCTGAAGGCCACGGTGACCTCGTGCACCAGCTGCCGGTACCGCGGGAAGTCGTAGTGGGGGGCACTGCTCAGGTACGCCCGGTGGCCCCTGCGGGCAGGTCAGGGGGGAGAAGCCACTGTCACCACAGCCGGGTGGCCATCCTGGGGCTGAGCCCCCTTTGCCACCCGCCACAGGCAGCTCCAGCAGGGTTTTCCTGCCTGTTCCTGCCTGGATTCGGCAGCATGAGCAGGCAGCCTCACCCTTCACACAGGACACGGCTGGAAGCTGCTTTTTAGGGGGGGGAAAGTTGGGGGTTTGGGTTTTTTCATCCTTTACACTCTCAGCCCTGCATCCCAGGAAGTCCATCATCTGCTGGATGCTAAAATAGGATTCAGGTGTCCAGCGCAGAGTCCCGCTGCCAGCTGGAGCTCATCAGCCATCCCCATGGCCCCGTCCCAACAGGATGCAAAATAATCGGGACGGGGGATCCGGTTCCCTGCTGGGGGTGCCCCGCGTGTACCGCGTGCCCTCGCCCGCCCCGGTGGGTGCCGCCCCCCGGGGGCCCGTCCCCGCGGCGGTGCCGGTGCCGGTGCCGGTACTCACTCCTCCAAGAGCCGGTACGTCTCGACCCGCTCGCTCTGCAGCGCCCGCAGCCGCTGCAGCAGCTCCCGCACGGCCTCGCCCGTCTGCGGGACAGAAGGGGACGGGGAGCTGGGGGACGCGGTGGCACCGGTGACCCGGTAACGGGCTCCGGGCAGAGGCGGTACCGCCCAGGGGGATCACCCCAGCGCCGGTTCTGGGGGTGCCAGGTGGGTTTCCGGCCGCGGTGCTCCAGCTGAGCCCGGCACCGGCACCGGGAGCCCCCCGGTTTTGTGTACACAACACAGACGGGCACCGGGACCCCTCATATCCCCCTGCCCACCCACCGCGCTCCCAGGCCACTCGTGCACGAACCGGGCTGACACCGGGACCCCCCGGACACGTGCCCGCGATACCGAAGGGCACCGGGACCCCCATCCCGTCCATGCGCGAGTCGGGACCCCTCTCTGTGTATGCCCGGAGCGGTACCGGGACCCCCGGCCGTGCTCACACAACCCAGACGGGCACCGGGACCTCCCCGGCCCCGGGACGCCCCCACCCCGCTGCAAACGCACCGGGAGCCCCCGGCCACGTGTCCACGGACCGGCACCGGGATTCCCCCGGTTCACAGACGGGCACCGGGACCCCCCCATCCACCACCCCGCCGTGACCACGCGCGCACGGACCCGCTCGGTCCCGGGACGCCCCTCCCGTCCCCCGGGGGCCGCTCCCGTTCCCGTCCCGCTCCCGGTGCCGCTCACCATGGCCCGGCCCGGCCGCACGGCGCAG
>JAYDZK010000114.1:1200998-1248230 GCA_034509185.1 Euphonia xanthogaster | reverse complement strand
GGGGTTCGTGCCTGGGGGATTCACACCTGGGGGAATACTGGGGGTGCCCACCATAGAGTGTCATGGGGGGCTCATGCCCAGGGGCGTCCAGAGGGTTCATGCCTGGGGGAGGCTCCCACCTGGGGATCCAGAGGGTTCATGCCTTGGGGGCTTATGCCCAGAGTGGTTCAAGCCTGGGGGGCTCATGCCTGGGGAACTGATGCGAAGGGGTTGCAGCAAGTTCACACCCGGAGGGTTAAAAGCCCGGGGTGGGTCAGGGGGGTCATTCCCGGGGGTTCCCCCACCCGCCGCCCCCTCCCCACATTCCCGCTGCGCTCCCCGGCTGCACCAGACCACCCTCCCCAGCATGCCCCGCGCCCTTATTTACATATCCCCGCCTCCCCGTCCCCACGGCCCAATCCAACGCGGCGCCTGGCATCACCCAACCAATCGTCGCTCCCGCTGCCCACCTCCTCGCCCCAGCAACAGGCGCCCCGCGTGGGCGTGGCCGGCGGAGCGGCGCTTATGAATAATTCATAAGGAGGGGCGTGGCCGCGGCGGGCGGCCCCGGCGGCCCAGGCGCGGAGGGGGAGACGGTCCCAAGATGGCGGCGCTGCAGGCGGAGCGCGGGTACGGGCTGTCCTGCGGCCGCCTCGGCCGCGGCACCCGCGTCTCCGTCTTCCACGTCAAGCTCACGGAGAGCGCCCTACGCGCCTTCGAGAGCTACCAGGCCTGTAAGGTACGGGGCTGGCGGGCGTGGGGTTGCGGGCACGGCCCCGCCGAGGGCGAGCGGGCGGCCGCCACGAGGCCCCCGGACGGAGCCCTGCGGGCGGCACCGGCGGGGATGTGAGGGGAGGTGAGAGGGGGGAGCTGCTCGTGAAGTGGGTGTGTGGCCTGGGGCGGGGGGACTCCCTGGTGGGGGGCTGAGGGGGTGCGGAGGCTCCCGCCCCCCCCCGTCCGTCCGTCCGTGAGTGACCGGGGAACCGGGAATGGGGGGGGGCGGGGGTGGCGATCCTGGTGCCAGGTGCCTGCGGGACACCGGAGAGAGGAGCCGCGGTGCCCCTGCCGGTAACGCCCTGGAGCACCCCGGTGTGTTCCTCATCCCCGGTAGTGTTCGCGGGGTCCCTCTGGGCCCCCCGGTGAGTGACCGGGGAGGGGTCGTGATCCTCCGCCAAGTGCTCGAGGGGCACCGGGAGGTGTCGGTGCTTCCCCTTCCCCGCCCCGGTGATTGCTGGGGGGGACCCCCGTGCGCCACCACCCCGGTGGGTCAGCGGGGACCCCCGGTGCGCCCCCCCACCCCCGGGTGGGTGACAGGGGCCCCGCGGTCCCGGTGCGGGGGTGGGCGCTCGGTGCCCGCCCGGGAGGTGACGAGAAGCTGCCGTCAGTCCCCGTGAGTGTCTGGGGAGGGGGGCGAAGGGACGTCCGTGCCCCCCCCGTTTCCCCGGTGAACGTGACGTGGGTTTCCAGAGCCGGGGGAGGGGGGCGGCGGGTCCATCCCCGGTGCTGCCATCCCGGACTGGGGGGGGGGTCCCTCCGTCGCTGTCCCTTCCCCGGGACAGCCGGTTGTTCGTCCCCCGCCGGCTCGGTGCTCCCCTCCCGGGAGTGGGGGGGTGGAGGCACGTTCAGACTGTATTTTGAAATTTCCAGATTGTCTTTTCCGTGCCGTTTCCTTGAAATGCATCCAGAGAGCTTATTAGTCATGTAAATAGAGAATAATGGCAAAGCTCGGCAGCTGGTGTTGGGATGGACCGGAGAGGGGTTCAAAACTGTCATTTTTTAGTGTAATTTTATTTTTATTTTATTTTTTCTTTCCACCTCTGATCCTGCGACGAGCATTTCTGTCTCCTCACCTTGCTGGGGGAAGCTGGGAGCCTAAACCCGTTTGTCATTAGGAGCGTCCTGCCTGCCAGCTTCTGTAGGATAAACCATATGTTGTCACAACACTATTTTTAATTTAGGGTGTTGGTTACATCACATCACTGAATTGGGCAATCTCTGTATGAGGACGAAGGTAATGACTGTACCAGGGTTTATCAACTTATGTTTTAATGAGTGTTTATCAGCATTATGAGAAGTCAGGAGGAATAAGTGACTTGGGTAGACTGAATTATTAGCTTTTTTCTCTCTGAAAAATGAAACAAATTGTCCAAATAATTCTTCCCTATATATTGGGAAAGCCTTTTATTTTGGGGGAGAGAGAGTAGGAAGGCTACAGGCAGCTGTGTTAAATATTTTGGGAAGCTATTCCGAGTCCATGTCACACATGAATAGTGGTGTTTATTTTCTAAATGAAGTCTGGGCTCAGGATTGTTTGGTGGCCAACGGCCACTAATGAACTTTGCTTCCTTCACCGCCACCCAAAAGAGAAATAGTCAGAGGCTCCTGGTGATTAACTGGGCAGGAAGGGATAAGGGCAGAAGAGCTGCTTGTTTGTGTAGTGAATAACGCAACAATTAGTGGGCTATTAAACACATATGCTCGTTCTGCATGGGTTCTATAAACAGTTTCCCCAGCTTGTTGAAGGTCTGGGCTTCCTTGGAAGCGCTGGGCCCGGCCCTGCCAGGAGCCACCCTCAACACACCTTTGCAGCTTCTGTTTGTCCACTCCAGCTCAGATTTAATTTTGGCCTGCAGTAGCTCAATGGAAAAAATTTGCTCAGGCTCCTTCTTGCTGGGTTTGGTTTGAAACGTGGTGGAACTGACGGCAGCGTTGTGTAATATGGATAATGGCCTGGAATCCAATCCTGCTCTTTGTGTTACCTGGAGCCCAAGGTGTGCAGTCTGACCTGTTTGGGGCAGCGGGGGAGCACGTCCGTGCCATTCCTGCGACAAGGCTCTGTCCCTCTGCCAGCACGGGCAGGGAAATGTCTTCAGTTCCTTGGTTGAGTTTGTTCTTGGTCTAATAATAATGTATTGGGATTACATAATCCAAAAATGATCACCCAGCCGGGCGAGCTGCCATTTGTTTGGAGTGTCCCTGGTGCCAGAGCAGTTGCAGGCTTGGTGTGGAGCTGCACCATGTGTGGATCAGGCAGCAGGGCTGTGGAGAAACAGATATTTGTCTTGTTGGGCCTCTGCTGAGCTGTGCTCTTGCGCTTCTGCTGAATTGTCTGCGTCCTAGGGAAGAAAATGATCAGGGATCCAAATTCTGGAGAGGGTTTGGAGCAGCCTGGTCTGGTGGAATGTGTCCCTGCTCGTTAAAGGGGTTTGAAGCAGGTTGAGCTTTAAGGTCCCTCCCAGCCCAAACCATTCTGTGATTCTGATGTTGATCCCCAGCTCTTATGTTCCAGCAAGCTGTTCCTGTGTCAGGTACAGAGGACATGGAGCTGCTGCTGAGGAGCTCCAGCTCACAGGGCTGCTGGCTTCTGATCCTGCAAAGGGTTTTTTGGTAGCTCACCTGAAAGAAACAGGAGCCTTAAAAAGAGAATTAGCACTGGCTTCACAGGGGACACAGTGAGATGTCACCCATCTGCTCCTTGTGAAACTTGCTGCCCCTGAAACTGTTTCCCCACAGTTGTGAAACTGAGAGCTCTGGCTACTGAGCTCAGAGGGCTGAGCAGTGGCAAGTGTGTCCACCAAGTTGGTTTGTCCACTGATGAAAGGGAGCCAGTCTGGTGTGCTCCCCTAAAACAACTCTGGGTTCTCCAGGGAGTGTCATTCTGGAGCATCCTGCAGTTTGCTGCCTTCCTTTTGGGGGTGTGTACATGGTTAGGCATTGCCACTCCCCCCAAAAAGGCAGGGCATGGCCGAGGCCAGGTTGGATGGGGCTTGGAGTAATCTCATCTGGTGGAAGGTGTTCCTGCCCATGGCAAGGGGGTGGAGCTGGGTGGTCTTCGAGGTCTTTCTGACCCAAACCATTGTGGGATTAGATGATTCCCTGACTTTTCCCATCACTTCTTGTGTGCCCCCCAACTTTGTTCCTGCCCCTGTCAAGGTAGAAGGGAACTCCTCACGCCTGTGCCTGGCTTTCCTCTTTCATTCCTGCCCTCGGTGAGGAGATATTTTACCATCCTCACCTAATACCCTCAGTTATCATGCATCCTTTATTTTTCACATCTGTTTTTTTAGCAGCATCCTGGGTAAGTCCCCATCCCCATCGTCCTGCCTGATTCAGACCTGAGTGTCCTTGGCAGTAGCTCTGTCTCCCTTGCAGTGAAGGTGCTGATGGTGCATAAACAGTGGTAGGGCTGTTCCTGGAACCCTTACCTGGGAATTTCCCAACTTCCACATATTTCTATAAACCTCTCTCTGTGCTTGAGGGGCAGTTCTTTGATTACAGGCGACGTGATGCAGTTGCACACCTTTCCCTGTCACTTTATGTGTTGACTTAACAATGGCTGAACTCTGCTCCTGGTCCTGCCTTGGCTGGTGGTTTTAGGAGGGTTTAAAGAAGGTTGTAGCATCCCTTGGTGATGGAGCTGAGCAGCATGTCCTGCTCCTGTTGTTCCTCTCTGCCCCTGCTACCCCAGAGCGTTTTGAACTGCAGCCACCAGTTGATTCACTGGTGAACTTTGGCAGATGCACAAATATTTTTTGGGGACTAAGCTGAGATAACCAAAGCACGTTGTCCCTGTGCTCACCCAGCTGAATTTTGGGACTGTGGTCCGATAGATGTGGATTCCCAAATCATCTTCCCCATGCTGCTCTAAAACCAACCGTGAGAGAAACAATCCCTTGGAAATGAGGGTTAACCCGACCCCTTGGAGTTGCTATTTATTGAAATAACTTCCCAGCCTTGGCTTTTGGAGCAGGTTGTGGAGATTCCTTCATCTTGCTGTGTTCAAAGCACGAAACACAAAATGAAGGCTGTGCTGTCATTACAGGGTCTTTAGGGTAATGCGTATTCATGCTGACTTGAGAATTGAAAGCTGCTTGCAGGTGTCAGGAGGAGAAGAACAATCCGCCTTTCCAATCAAAATTCATTGAATTATCTCAAAGCTTTTTGCATCATTCCTCCTTCCCTGTAACCTGTTTTTTCCTGTCCTATTAATTCACTGATGCTGTAGTCCGTCAAAATTGAGGCTCTTACGACATCGGGAGCATGAGTCGGTGACATGACTGAGTGAATCAGAGGAGGCTGAGAGGAAGCTCATGGCACACGCACGGCTCATCAGCAAAAATGGGACAGGATCTGCAGAACACCCTGAACTGCTCAACTCCTGCTCAATGTTCTTCACGTTGACCTGAATGTGGCACCTCCCATTGCAAGGAAGGGGACAAAGAGACACTGAACATTGTGCACGAGGAATGTTTTGGCCCGTGGCAGTTTCCTTTCAATTATTTAGGGAAGCTTTTTCTCTCAACCATATAGCATTTGGATCTGCTCAAATTATAGATTCGTCTCTATAGTTTTCAAACGGCATTGGAAGGAATTGTCTGTAATTTACATCTAAAGTGACGTACAGTTGCTATGGGATTTGGTGGCAAATTATAAACCCATTATGCTTTTTTTTTTATGCTGGTGGTAGCAGACTAAAGAACTAGGTCTAATTGGTGATGTGCCAAAGGAAAATAGAAAGTTTGTGACAGAATCCTTGTGACTGATGGGGCTTTCTTTTTTTTTTTTTTTAATCAAACGTGATCTGCTTTTTATCAGCAAAACATACCCTACCATTAATTGGAGAGGTTGATTTTGAATTAATAATTTTTGCTCTCTGGCAATACAGGGGGAAAGCAAGCTAGAAGATTAACCCTTTATGTTATTATTATATGGGGCTAGGTTGTTCTTTTTTTAATTCAAGTGGGATATTTCATCACTTGTATCAATGGCAGCTGGATGTGGTGATTGTGTTCCTTACCCAGCCAAATGAATCCCTTTCTCTTTTTCAGCATATTCTGATTTCTTACTCCACTTAAACAGCAGAGAAAAAAGCTATTCTAAATCTTTTTAACTTCTGTCTGAAGCATAGAAGTCTCTTCAGAACAATGTGTCTCCCAAGGGCCGTGGAGTGGCTCCTGCTGGTCAGCTCAGAGTGATCCTCCAACATCAGGGCTTTTCTGAACCCGCGTGAAGTGCTCTGTCCTGTTCAGTTGGTTTTTGTCCTGGTGCAGCTTGGCACGGGGCTGCTGGCTGTTGAAACAGTTCCCTTGCGTGGTGCTGGCTCTGCTGGAACAGCAGCAGCGCCTTTATCGCTGCCGAGGGAGGGAGGGAGGGAGGGGAGCTTTTGTCGGAGGGAGCATTTCAGGTCTCCTTGGTAAATGGCCGTGTTATCTCCCGAACGATTTGCACGTTTCAGACCATTTAAACTCTGCCTGTAACTTGTAAGCAGAAACTTGTGAAGCGTCTCCAAATCCCTGGTGTTTGTGCATGTTGAAAAATGGGAAGGGACAGACTGCATGCGTCACTCCCGTACTAATTTGTGCCAGCTAATCCATGGGAGAAGAATACATTTTGGCTGACTTGGTGGTTTTGCTGCTAATGCACAGGAGAATGCGTTTGAATGGATGGAGTGGCTGCACGGGTTTAGGTAGACTTTGAAGGGATACCCTGTGTCTGGGATCCTGGATTGGGTACCCTCATTTGGGATACCCTGTGTCTGGGATCCTGGACTGGGTACCCTCATTTGGGATCACAGCCGTGTAATATCCCGGATTTGTTTGGATTTTTGGGAAAGGAGAAGTTGGGAGGGAGGGGAAAGCTGTCCTCACTCGGCGACACAACATCAGGAAGGTTGGGATAGAGTTACCTCTGAATAATTAAGGTTAATGCTGGTTCTGGAGGAACCATTATCTGCAGTGAACTTCATGCTCATGAAAAGACATGCTGGTAACCTGAACTATGCTAATATTTCATCCAGGATGGATACAGAGGAGGCATCACCAAAAGTGGGCTTTGGTGTTCAAAGTGCCTTAGCTTGACCTAGATGAATTATCCGGGAAAGGAAGTTGGATTTGCTGATAAGAGGTTTCTGGAGTAGCTCATGTGTTGCTTAGAAACATCCCATGTCCATAAGGCAACTTTTGCACACCCTGGTAATCTGGTATTGCCTTCTGACTGGGGATTTTGGTGGGTTTGGGGGTTTTTTCAAGCATTTCTATATTAAAGAGCGTGCTAAACCCCTCAGCAGTCAGTTTGCTGAGTGCTGTGTGTATCCGTGCTGCACTGGGAGAGCAGACTTCCCAAAATCCAATCCTTTCTGCATTACAGTCTAGAAAAAACACAGCTCCGTGCACTTGGTCTCTCCTTTCTTTACATTGGACTAGTGCCTTTTTCTAATTTAAAGAAACCAGCATTTGTTTAACTCCAAAAGAGGTCAGCACTGGTGAGCAGGGCTTGACTGAGCTGCCCACCTCCACCCACCTGGAGTCTTCCCTGCTCTGCTCCAGTCTGATTGTGGTTAACCCTCTTGCTCTCCCTTTGCAGGCTTTTATGCAGGAGAGAGCACTTCAGTGCAGATTTTTGTGGCAAGCTGAGATATTTCTCCTTCTGGGCTCCATTCTGTGCTCTTGGGTTTAATGGTAGACTCAGACTTTGTCCTTGAGGTTCATGTCCACACGTGATGCAGTTCAGCAGGTACCACAGAACTTCCTGAGAGCAGCCAATTGCCTAAATCTCTGTAGTATTTAGATTTCATCAGCACAAACATCCTCTTGGCTACTTGGCTCTGTATTTTGAGCACATATGAGTTCAGCCGTGCTTTGATAAGAGCAGCCATGTGGCAGCTGGGGCAGGTTCATGTGGGATCAGGGATGGGGAGACAGGAACAGGTCTGAAGGAACCGGGGCTGCTCCAGCCCTGCAAGTGTCCCAGGTCAGCTTGGAGCAACCTGGGATCGTGGAAGGTGTCCCTGCTCCTGGCATGGGGTGGAATAAACTGGATTTAGTGATTTTTTTTGTTCTCTAACCCAAACCATTCTGTGATTCTATACGACAGTTTAAGCTGATTGCTGTTACTTAGCAAGAGCAGATGTGTGTTACTTAAAATCCTAACAAAAATCCCAGCAGGATGGAAGAAACTCCAGCTCAATCCATATCACTGTGCCCACAGGATCCATATTTTCTACAACTGAGGTGGAAGAACTAATTTAATCTTCCTTCTGTATTCCTCCCCACTGAGGCCCATTCTGCGATGGGCTGCAATCAGCGTGTTACGTGCCAGTTGTGGTTATTTGAATCATATTTCCACATTTCAGTGTCTAGACTTTATGTTTGTGTGAGTTTTGTTGTACCTTTCCAGCTCCGGCGCTGATTTCAGTTGGTTTTGGCTCCTGGTTTCTATGAGAAAATCAAACGGGCTGTGTTTCTGCCTTTCCCAGTCCCCAGAAAAGAAGGTGACCAGGGAATGGGTAGAACTTGGTTTTATAAGCTCCTTTGCCACCATTTTTTCTGTCTTTTGAGAAAATCTGTGTGTGGATGAGCTGGGTTCTGCCATTTGGTGACCAGCAGGTGAGAGTGAGGACAAACCTCTGATGGCTGCAGATAAATCTCTGCCTGCTCCTTGCACTGAGAGAAATCTGCTGGGAAAAAAGGGATGATCTTGATACAGACCAGCAAGGCTGGGAAAAAAGTGACTGTGCAGACATTTTTAGTAAAAAACAACTTCATGCTCCACAGAAGGAGAGCATTTATTGAAAATTAAGCAGCTTTTTAATTGACTGCATGCACTGGGCTTTGTTTTTTGTTTTTTTTGCCAGCACTTGTGGATATTGAGGATGATGGATGTGGCTGTGTTTGTTTTTTGAATAGGAGGGTTGGTCTGTTTGTGATGCTCAGAGAAGCTGATGATGCCACCAAACCTGGATAACACGGACCTCACTGTGACTAGGAGGTAGAACTGGCTTCAGAATTGTTCACAGTAACCCTGACTTAGGCAGAAAACAGTGTGGAACCCTGAGCCCAGGCTGTTTTCTGTGCTCCTGGTATATAATAAAGTGTATTATGGCTAAATCAGTGAAAGGAAATAATGTTCCCAGCTGCTTGTTAACCTGTAAAGCTTGCTGCCATCAAATGTGAAAGGCTTAAGTGCAGCTGAATTGCAAGAAAAATCAGGATTTTTCACAGGGAATGCAGAGGATAAAAGCAGTGGTTCCAACTTCTCTGTGCACCCCTGCCTGCACTTTGGGCTCCCTCTGCTCCCCCGGTGTTTGAGGTGACCCAGGGTGCTGCCAAAGCCGTGGCTTCACCTCTTCCAGGGAGCTGAGCAGTGTAAATTCTTCCATTCCTTCCCCATCCAGGATTCAGTGGATGCTTTTTGGAGCCCAGCATGGGCGGAGTAGCAAGGAAGCAAATTTTTCCACCCTGCCTGAGCTTGGGCAAGCGGAAATTGTGCCTTGGAAGCCTTATAAGGCCGGAGAGCCGGCTCTGGCTGGGCTCACCTTGCCACCAGGATGCTGGGAAGGGAGCAGCCCTGGCTCCCAGGGAGAGTTTCAGAGCCTTTGAAGTGCTCCCTGTGCGTCTGCCACTTGCCAGAGGGACGGTGTGGCCGCCCTGATTAGGTGACAGCAGCTCATTAACTCCCTGACTTTTGTGGGGCTCCTGCAGCCGGCCCCAAAACGGAGGCGGAAATTCGTGATTCAGAGTGAAACTGCTCTAAAATGACAAATGAGGGAGCTGGGGAGGTCGGAGCCTCTGTCACAAGGTGTCTTCATTTTCTTCAGCAGCGTCTGAGGCAGATCCTGCTGACTGCAGACCGTGCTGAGCAGGACTTCACTCTGGAACGAGAGTTCCTGTGGCATTAAAATAGATTTTTGAAAAGCCTGGCAGCACCTGTTCCCCCTGCCAGGGATGTTCAGCCCTCAGAGCTGCCGGAGCCCCAATGGTGACCTCTGCTTCTGCTTCTCGCAGAATTAAGAACAACTTCTGCTCCCATAAATAGTCCCTTAAGAAGTGCGTAGGAGCTCTGTGACCAATTTCTTTTGAAAAGTGCTTTCAGTGACACCCGTGGCTGTGACCTTGCTCGCTGCTCCCACCCCGTGTCCTTGCAGGGCAGCTGTGTTTTGATGGGAGCCTGGTGGTCCTGGCCACCAAGCTCTGCTTCCTTCTCTCATTTAATCAACACTAAAAAGAACCTTTGGTTATCCGAGTGTTTTGTGGGAAGCTGCTGCTGCTTTTCCTGCTGCAAATCCCAAATGCTTCCTGCCTCGTTCATGTCTTCATTCCCTAATGCCACTGAGGTGGCTAAGCATCTGAAAGCTCCCGTGTTCCTGACACATGTCACAGCTGCCAATCCTTGTTTTTATTCCAGAAATAAAGGGTGGTTTTCCAGAGGAGCATTGTCACAAACCAGTTCTCCCAGCCTGGAGTCCTGGAGCTGGTGGAGAGTCCCAAAACATCCAGCTCCGCTCAGGAAGCGGCTTCGTGTTGAATCTTTGCAAATGTGGAAATGGGAAGAGGGAGGCAGTAATGGATAAAGTAAAGCATATTTAACCTTTAGGGACGTAAATGGGATCTCTTGGATCTGTTTGGAATGGGCACTGGGGTTGACGTGGAACGTGGTGGTGATTAAAACCAACAGCAAACATTTTTCTGCTCATGAATTACGGACTTTGTTCTTAATGCATTAAAATCTAGTGCACTTTGGGGTTTCTTAACGTGAAGGAGGAGAAGAAATAGATTTATTACCTGGAAGGTTTGATGTTATAGTTCCAGGCATGTTTCCACAACCTTCCTGCAACCATCTGGAGCTGTACCTAATGTGGGTGCTGCCTGCATCGGGCTGCAAGTTTGAGCTCTCTCATACAATTAAAGCCATTTAACTGCATCTAAAGACCTTTTACTTGTCATTAAGACTAAATTTACTGACGCTGACAGCAGGAAGAAACACATTTACCCTAACTCAGATGGGCTAAGAGAGCAAAACGCTCCAGCTAACTATGACTTGCCTGGATTGTTAAATTTAGACCAAAAATTCTGGTCAGACAATTAAGTGCCGGCTCAGTGGCCACACCACTTCTTTTGCATGTGTGAATTGGCTGAGCTGCCTCTGTCAGGCAAGAGAGATTCTCTGTCTGAAGGTCTGAATTCTCTGAGGGTTTTTGGGCTCAGAGCTGGGGAGTCTTTTCGTGGCCCTGTGGTCGCTCCCTGTTTGGTCAGCAGACCTGGTATGTTTTTCCTCTTCTTATCTGAAAATTTTTCATGTTTATTTTTGGAATTCGTTGTAACCTGAACTTTCTCAGGTGTCCTTGCGGAGAGCAAAGAAACATCTGACTTATTTTTTAGGTAGATTTTTGCCAGTTGAGAAGAGTGTGTTCTTTCTTTTACTGTTTGTCGCTTTTATTTTTGGAGCAGGTTTGTTACTGACCAGCCTGGCAGTGCAAATACAGAGGAAGCTGAAACAGTGCAGGTTCTGTGCTTCTTGCTGAAGTAAAGGCAGCACCTAATTTAACTTCTTCAGGCAACTGCCTTCACTTTTCTCCTGGAGAAAGCATCCCTGGAAGCTGGAGGAGGCTGTTAGCAGAGGGTATGTAATACAAGGTTCTGTCCTGGTAGGAAATCTAGAGAGGTTCTCTTGCTCAGTATGTTCAGCTGGATTTTTCTTGGGCAGCTTCCCTCAGTGATGGGAAAAAACCTGGAATATTTGAGTGCTTTATTGCTTTGTCCCCTGTGGAGATGGGAGGAAGTTTGGGTGACACCCCACCCCTGCTGAACTCCGGGTGTCTGTCAGGTTGTGTTCCCTCTGTCCTGGTTGGCATTGGAGCACCTCTGTTTGCCTGGAGGCCAGAAGAATCTGTGTCTGAGCATCTTTCTTTAGCTTTTGAGGTTGCTCTGGCTCGTGGGGTGTTGCTGGTGGGATTCCTTCAGGATCCAGCCTCTGACTTTGCTTCATCCCAGCCTCTGCCAGCAGCACTGTCTGTGACTTCGTGAGGAACATCTGAAGATCATCTTCAGCAGAACTTTCTCAGCCTAGTAATTACTCTTCCCTCTGAGTGTCAATAGGATATAGCTGGGCACAAGGAGAACAGAACTGGTCCAGGCTTGTTTTCCTGGGCTCAGCAGTGTGAGGCCAGAGCTGTTCCGGGATGGTTGAACGGGTTCGTCAATCTGATCTCTCAATTGTCTTTCTATATTTTCCTCTTGCAAGAAAAGGAGTAAAGCCCTGTGGAAGATAAGGATCGTTCTGATGTTTCAGCAGCTCGTTTAAGCCACCTTATGAGCACATAGGCAAGTGAATCAGCCCTGGTGTCTTAATATGTCCTAAAATAAATTAGACTTTCGTAAGCAAATTCGGTGGGTTTGAACTGCTGTATTTTCATTAAAAGATTGCAGTGGAGAAAACGCTCTTTAAAATTCAGCCTCGGGGTTGTGTTGTTCATTAACTGATAGTCACTCCTGTTTACCTTGTGTGATAAGTCCCACGTTAAGAATGGCCAGCAGTGCTGATGCCGTCACAGTTGCCCTTCAGAGAGAATTGCTATTTTTTTTTTTTATGGCTCGTTTTCCTGACAGGTGGGAGTTTTTTTGGAACTCAGATAAATGCAAACAGCCACGAAGTACCTCTCCTAATCATGGAAAACCACTTGTTTGGTTTATTTTTTTTTTTTTTGTCCCCCTGTTCTTAGCAGCTTGGTAACGCTGTTGTCGGTACAAAGGTCATTTAAAAATCTGACATGTCAGCCCAGCAACATACTGCTCCTTAATGAGGCTTAAAAGCAGCGTGGAGCTGCCTGGTGGAAATAAATTTGGAGCTGCAGAAGAGAGGGAGACATGTGAACAGCTTACAGGGATGGGATCACCTGGCTTTCCTCACAGCAGCCCCCCCTCCCCGGAGCTCTCCTGGGTACTTGCAGTTCTCTTGCATAAAGGGGTTTAATTTTTTCTCTTGTTATTCAAATGAACCCAGGTGTTTGACAGCGCATTTGTGTTCTCAGAAGAAAAGCCACGAAAATATCTCCTGAAATCCAGGCACGATGTTTTTGAAATTATTCTTTCCTGTGTTTGAGGTTTTCTCTCCTCCTCAACTTGGCCTCCTGCTGCCCCGTTGAGGAGGTCCTGCAACACCTCTGACTTCATCCCCACCTGGCTGAAGCCCTCCTGTCCCTCCTGCTCCCCAGGATGTCACTGAACCCAAGCTCTTGACCCTCCCTGTGACGCTCCCTCAGTCCTTTGAATGTCTGAAGGCTTTTCCTCTAATCCTGTTCCCCAGCACTACTGGAATTTCAGCATCTTCAGCCTCGCCTCAGTCTTTTCAGCTCTTTGACTGTTCTCCAGTGAAAACTAGGTCAGAAACAACCGTCAGCTTCTGATATTTCACTATTCCTGTTTTATAAGTTGTAACCCAGTGTTGCTGTGTTTAATCTCTTGCTTTAATTTTCCCGTGTTAAGTGTCTCAGCTCGCTCTGCATGAGCAGCCTGACACACTAAAACTGCTCCAAATAACATCTTGGGGCTGAAAAGGTGAATTACCTTTTTTTGTTACATATAATGCTGGAGATGCCAAACTGACAGATTTTTCCACCAGCTCTCTCTTAAGTGTGCATTTGCTGGCAATTTTGGAGCTGTGCTTAGCCAGCTTCTCTTTGTGCCTGTGTGGCTTTTTAACCTGATGGGTGAAAGAAAAACAGCTTAAAAACAATAATAGCAATTGGAAAGCCACAGGTTGCCCAAGAACACAGCAATGCAGGTATATTGGAAGGCATTTAAGAGATTTATTTTTAACTGAGTTGTAGCTGACTGGACCCATTCAGCATTTTTATAAAACTATTCTTGGAATGGTGCTTGAAGTCTGAGCTGAGGTGCCTCAGTGTTCAGTGAAATCCACCTGGTGTAATTGGAGAGTATCCCTCTTCCTTTCTCTTAGGCAGACTTGGAGCCAGCCAGTGTTGGAATCCTTGGGCATTCCAGCATAAATGGGATTTAAATGAATCCTTACTTTTCAGTCTAACTTAAAGGTTGTGGTTTTAAAATTGTGCCTGAGCTGTTGTCTCTGAAAAGTTGTTTATTAAGCTGTTCTTAATACACTTTAATTTTCTTCCTTCATGTGTCTCCTGCTGCTCTGTGGTTGTTTTCAAGGATCCCCATCCAGGCACAGGGTGGGATTCTTGGGGTGTCTGTGCAGGGCCAGGAGCTGGACTTTGATATTCCTTGAGAGGAATCCCTTCCAACTCAGGGTGTTCAGTGATTCCACGATTTTCCTGGGATTTGAGGATCCCTGGTTCGCAGGTACCAGTTTGATCCAGCTCTTTCCAGCTGGGAAACATTACCTGTGTTTGACAGCTGGGGGAGTTTGAACCAGGGCTGAAATGCTTTATTTAAGGAACACTTTCTGGAGGGGCCAGTGGAACAAATCCCAGCCCTAAATGTGGCTCTGGAGTCACTTCCCATCACTTGTGTGGCCGTCAGCCTCGCGTGGAGGAGCTTGGGTGTCTTAATCAGTTCTGGGAGCTTTATTTATCCATGATGGGGATGAGGGGGAGTTGAGATGTGCTATCGTGACACACTTTTCTGTCTTAATTTGGGAAACATTTTCTCCTGGCACTTGGGAGTTTTGTACAGTGCAGAAAGCAAAATACTTGTAGTAGATACATTTGATGCAGCTGGTCCTGGAAAGGTTTTTAATTATTTTACCCTCTGAGCCCCAAACTGTATTGCTGCATTGCTTCAGAAAGGCTAAATTCAGGGAAAAGTGCCATGTCCAAGAGGGACAGCAGCGAGCCAAGTGATTTGTGTGATGGAAATTGGTTTTTCTTGTAATTTCCACAAGGTTTTTGGGGGTTGTTGCAGAGGTGGCCACATCTCCAGCGCCTCAAAATCATCAACCTTCCCTCTTCTGCCAGAGACAGCACAGAAGGCTTCATTCAGGGTGTCTTGTTCAACAGGAATGACTCTTGAAATATTAATCTGAGAATGTCTAACCCCGCTGAATTCTTGGCTCATAACGAGTGAATCCTCCAGGGAAAACCAGCACTGCTGGTCACCTTTAGCAGAGTTGGGAATTACGGATGATTCCGTTTCCTTCTGCCAGTTTTGTTGTCGTGGTGTTGTTTTTTTCCCCTCTGTCCTTTCCCAGTTTGACAGGATCATCTGATACCTCCAAGAAAACACTGCTGCAAAAACAAGCAGTGTTGCATGCAAGAGATGATTACCCAGGGAATTTTGGGCATGGATGTCTTAATGGGATTCTTGCCAAGCTGAGGGCTCTGAATTGTCTTGCCATGCAGATGCTGCTGGGCTTCTCTTAGAGGAACATTTAATATCACATTTAATATCATATTTAATATTATTAGTGCTTCTAGTATAGGGAGGCAGAACGGGAAACTTCATTCTGCAATAATGTTTTTTGTTGAAAACAGTGCTTCAAAGCAAATCCACGTGTTTGAAAAGCAAATCTAAGGGCTTGCTTTCCTTTGCCTGCACTTTAGACATACCAATATTTACCTTCCTTTTTCCTACCCTGTCTTTAATTTACTGTAACTGTAAAAGCCAGGCAGTGCAGCTCTGCAAGGGACAGACAGACTCGAGCCATGTGAGCAGGCTTAAATGCAAAATTAATTTTACTTCAGCCACTTCTTCTTTCCTGTACAAGCAACCTACTCTAGATTTGCTACTTTTAATAAGGGATGAGCACTGGGATTTGTTCATTTAACTCTTCCTCAAATTAGTTGCAAGTCATAAAACAATAGGACTTATTTCTAGGTTTGTACTTGATTATTATTTTGTTGGTTTTTAGCAATGAATTTGCCAGCACAGCATTATCTTTGGAGGAGAGCTTTGGGAAATGTTGTTGCAACTTGTTTTATGTTTTCCCACTTTTACCTTTTATTGCTTTTAGTCGGAGGTAGAGGAGAGAAATCCCTTCAGGAAAAAGGGTGATAAAAAGAAGAGTTAGTGCAGAATTTTGCTGATTTCTGGTGTGCTTCTGGAAAAGGGAAAGGGATCCTTGAACCTCTGTCTCAAGGAGAACAGGACAAGACTGAGATAAAGGTAAAGGTGTTTGAATGGACAGTTCTGAGTCAAGGATGCAGCACTGAGTAATGAAATTAAAATAGCTTTGAGGGCTGCTGGTTCTCAGTGTCAGGGAGGGTCTGGAACACCCTTCTGGAGGGAGTAACGGATGCAGAAAATCCACTCACACAAAATGAAACTTCCTTTTCAGGGAGATGCAGTAATTGTATCAGAACTGGGAGGGTTTTTTACTTGCAGGAAGGAAACTCCTGGGTTATTACACTAAAAAATGGGCACCGTGTTCTGTGACTTAGTAATTCTTTCATTATAGACGGTTTTAATTGATTTTGCCTGCTTTGATCAGCTCTAAACACTGGAAGCTGCACAGGGATGCAAAGGAGCTTTGTTCCTTCCAAAAACCTTCCCTCCCTAAGCCTTTGGAAGTCGTGGGAGTTGGCTCCTGGTCCTCTGACAAAGCCTCCCTGAGCAGCCCCATCTTGTTAATAGTGGGATTGGTGGGAGTTTGTCAGATTAAACTGCAGATAATCATCATTACAGCCCTTGTGGCAGCCTGGTGATGAGACTTTATGATTATTGCTCTCCTTAATGAGCAGGTCTGCCTTGAATCAGTGCAGGAGCAAAGAGGGAAAACACGAAGTTAAAAAAAGGAGAACTATCCCGTTGGGAAACATGCCCGGAGTCTCCCAAGTTGGATTCCCACAGGAGGCCAACTCCTGCCTCTGCTCTGGGATCTGGAGCCCTGGCTGAGTTAATTGGGAGCCCGTGGTGCCACAAACCCTCTTTGATCTTTTCCTCTTTCTTGGCATCCGCCTTCCCCCTGACCTCAGACCACTCTGCTTTTGGGGTGAGTTTGAAGCCCTCTTGGTTTTAGGGCTGGATTTGGAGTCCCCTCTGGTTTTGGGGTGGTTTTCCTGTTTTCCATCTTCAGCCAGACAGAGCCCCCAGATCCCATCCAGCAGTGGAGTTGGGTGTCCAGGAAGCAGCAGTGGATCTGGTGACTGAGTGGCCATTTCAAAGGGAACTGTGCCTGGAATAAAAACGTTGTAGCTCTTGAAATGAACCTGTACCTTCTTGTCCTCTTGCAGTGTATCTCCCCACGCCCTGGCAGGGGAGCCTTTCCCTGCAGACAGGTGGATTTAACTCTTTAGTGTCCTCTGCATAAACAAGCTGGAATTTTCTTTGGAGACAGAGCATTTCCTCCTTGCAGCCATTTTTCTCTCTCTCTGTGTGTTCATATTTATTGCTGAGCACATCCCTGGCTGTGTTTGTGCTCATGAAAGAGTTCCTCAGTCCTTGTATCTGCAGTGCCATAGAAATCTGGGAGCAGGGATTGCAGGAAGGCATTTGGTGGTTCCTGCTCTGGGGAAGGGCTCAGCCCAGTGGATGGGGCTGCTCTGTTTGCCAGAGCCAGGCTCTGCTCCAGCCACACAAAGTCTCCTGCTCCACAGTGGGCTGAGCAAACTCCATACCAATTCACAATACTTTAATTATTTCTCCAAGGATTTGAGCCTCCTTTTAATTTTCTTCCTGAAAGGCATTGCCTAAATTGCCTCTGTGCCCAGCTTTCCTTCCTGGTGGAAAACTACTGCACCTTGTGCTGGCCAAACATCCTGCCCTGATGGTCAGGTTTGTCCCAGGATTTTTGGGGGTGTGTGAGGAGCTGGAGCTCCCTTCCTGAACCCACCTTTGCCAAGGTTGCTGAGGATGACCAGAGGATCAGGCTGTGTCAGAGCTGTCTGTTCTTTGGGAGTTTAAAGCTTTTTGGTTTTTTTTGCAAATACAGAAAAATCATCACTTAATGCTGTGCTAGGAAGCAGAAGATTGCTTTGAAGCCCTGGGAAGTTTTACTTGGAGTTACCAAATTGAAATAAAAAAAAAGTTTTGCTGGTCTTGAGCAAGCTGGGATAGTGGCAGTGTCCCTGCCCATGGCTGGGGGTGGATCTGGATGGGGTTTACGGTCCCTGCCAACCCAGACCATTCTGTTATTCCATGAAAAACCAGTGGGAATCTGGCAAAAATCACCCTGTGCTGCAGCCTGTCACCGAGGCTGGAGAGCCTCCACCTCCATCCCTCATCCTGAGATTTTGGGATGGGTATTTGGGGAGCCACGGGGTTCCTGTGTCCCAGTTCCATCTCCTTCCCCTGATTGCTGCCTGAAGGAGCTGTGGCACTGCCCGAGCAGAGCTGCAGGGCTGGGGGTGCCTCACCCATGCACAGCTGGGTTCAGTGGGGAGTCCCCAGCTGAATTCTGCAGCAGACACCCTGCATTTGATTCAGGAGGAGCTTTTGAACCTGGATTAGCTGAGCTCAGGAGCTCCAGGCATGCGAGAGGGAACAGCCTGCACGGCTGGCTCAGCTCTCGTGCCTGTGGGGTGACATCCTGATGACAGTGGAGTTTAATTGCTCTCTGCTTTGCTGATACAGGCTATTGTCCATTTAGGGCCTGGCTTTCTGCTGTGCAGGGCAGGACAAGGCATTTCCATTCGGCTCCAGTTTGGTTTTTCACTTAATCATGTGTCTTACTCTCTAAACTTTGCACAAAGGTAAAGTTTTTCTGCATTTCGTGCGGGACGATAGCTGAGACATCAGAGGCTGCTCGTGATGCTTCCTGGTAAAATTGGTAATTTTATTAGAATGGTGAAATTCTGTAGCTCCGAGGAGCTGGGAATGGTGAAATTCTGTAGCTCCGAGGAGCTGGGAATGGTGAAATTCTGTAATTTTGGAGCTGGGAATGGTGAAACTCTGTAACTTTGGAGCTGGGAATGGTGAGTGAAATTCTGTAAGTTTAGGGAGCTGGGAAAGGTAAAATTCTTTACCATAACCATAAATTTCAGCCAATCAGGTTGAGGAGTTTTTTGAGCTCACACTTCAAACTCCTTTATTTTTGTTCTTATAGAAACACACTCGATTTTTAACCCTGGAAAATTAAACTACTGAGGAAGCAACATTTGTGCTGTAACAGCCCACTTTAAATGATGCAATTAGAACCAAAGAAGCCAGTGTGCCTTTTGCAGTTTGGCAATTAAAAACTTTCAAACATGCAGCCTAGAATTTTGGCTGACATAAAAGCTTTTGAGCATTTTATTGCTGCTTGTACTTCTGGGCAGGATTTGTAGGTGCTTTAATATTATGGTGATAATGTGTCCATTAATGCCTATTAGGCAAATGATAAATAATAAATACAAACTACAGTTTAGAGTAATTGGTGAGAGTCCAGCCCTTAAACCTTCATCAAAAGCACCTTTTTAATCATTATTTGTGTTAAAAACTGGAGTGTTCACTTCTGCCCAAAATAAATTCTTTAAATGTTGGGGAGAGGAAAATGAGGGGAGTCTGTGAGAGCACTGAATCATCAAGGTGATAAATGGGATTATCTTGGAGAGGAGGAGGGAGCAGAGGTGTCCATGGGGTAATTTGGGGATTGCAGCCTGAGGAGCTCCTGTCACTCCCTGGGGTTTGCAGGATCCCATCAGCCTCCCTGGAAGGACGTGGGTGAATCCTGAGTCCTCCAGCAGCATCCCCATGGCTCACCTGGGCAGCTGGCACCTCTCCTGAGTGGAAAGCCTCAAACAGTGGTGGATTTACATGGAATTTCCAAGGCTCTTTCCATGAGAATGTTGGATTTGAATAGCAAAACTGTAATTTTCGAGTCACAGCAGACTCCATCCCATCTGTGCTCAACTTCAAACAGGATCCTTGAGAGGCCCCAAATTGCAGATGGAAATTGTGTTGCAGGGAGACTGTGTTTTAATTCCATAAGTAATAGATGGGACATGAAAAAAGGAATATTCAGGAGGCTTTTTTGGCTGCTGAGTTTCTGGGAGGAGGTAAATACAAGCCTTGGAATAGTGGAATGTCCTGGGAGCAGCCTCAGTGGCTCTCTCCTGGGCCAGCTTGGGCTAATTGGCTGCCAGCAAAGCTCACAGAGCCTCACTTGGAGCCGTGGGTCTATTCCAGGGTGTTCCTTTCCCCTGGGATTTGTGTTTCTTGCTGCTAATGAGCTCAGGGACTCAGAGGTGTCTCCTGGGACGGGGTGGATCTGCTCTGCCTTTGGACTCTGGTTTGCTTTGCAAGCTCTTGGCAGGGGGTGTTTAAAACAAAAATATCAGTGGAAAGTGAAATCTGGGTGGCCCTGCAGGAGCTGTTTCCAGGTGTGCTTAAGCAGAGGATCCTCCTGGATTTGGGACCTTTCTGCTCCCTCCTTGGGCCAGTTGTGCTGGGAAGCCAGAGGAAGCAGGGGAGGGAGCCTTGCCTATATTTGGACCTTGCTGTGTGGGCTAAGGAAACATAACCCAGTCATAACCAAAGAATTAAAGAGGAACCTGGAGTTTGGGGCATTACAGAGCCTGAAATTTGTGCAAGAAATGTTTAAGCAATTTCTTGTTGTTCCCATTTTTGTAAGTGCATCCCGAGGTGCAGCAGCTTTACCTGGGCACTGGTTTTACCTGGATTTGCACATGATGGTTGGGAACATCCCATTAATGCCAGATTTTATAGTTTCTCTGTATATTTATTGGAATTCTTGCTACTAATTTTTACTGTTTGTAAGAAGCTTTAAATTCTGAAAAAAAAAATCCCCTTGTTCCAACACAAATAAGGGTAAATTTTCAGTTGCTCTCTGGGCATTGGTGGCTCTGAACATCCAACAAAACAAACAAACACATCAATACTAAGCTTAGGCAAATATTTTCCATAGAACACAGCCCCTGCAGTATAACTTCCAGTAAATACATGACAGAACTTCCCAAAATGATGGCTTCTTGAATTATCTGTATTTCCCTGAAGAAACAGAGAGGCTTCCAGCTGCCTCCTTGACCTGAGTATTTCCAGTGTCCTTTCTGATCCTGGGTAGGACCATCCCATCCAGCTTTTCCTCTAAAGGTGTGGGAAACCTTTTGCCAGCTTCAATCAGCCCTGATAAAATCATTCATTTTACATTCAGTTCTTCCATATTTTATTGACATTTTCTTATTCTTTCCTCAGCTTCCACGTGCCAGACCTGGAATATTTAAGTGTGAGGAGTGTTTGTGTGTTGCCACCACCTCTGTGAGCTTTCAGAGCCTCTCTTAGGGTTCCTTGCTCTCCTCTAGCCTGGGGAAACTAAAGCATGAGCAGAATACTGTGATAATAAAAGCCAAATATCCTGTGGGAGCTTTGGGGATGAGTTTTGGGGTTTTTCTGGTTTAATCTCATGACTTTTGAAATAATCTTAGGGTATGTGGAGGGCTGACAAAAACTGCTTGGGTCTGTGGGGGTTTTATTCATGTTGGCATCCCAGAGCAGAGCTTTAAGGGCTTCATTTCTCCATCATTCCCAGGGAACACAGCAGGAGCTGTGGGAAGCAGGGAACTGGGCCTGGATGTGAGGAGGTTCTCTTTCCAGATGGCAAAAAAATGAAATTTTCTGGAGTAGGTGCCGGGGTGTACCCAGGCTCTTCCTGAGGGTCTGTTTGCAGTCAGGTGGAGAGGCTGAAGCTGGAAATTCCAGTTTGGGAAGATCTCAGAGGTGCAGCTGTGGTTTGGATGTTCCTTTGGGAGTTCTTCCTGCAGAGCTTTGGGGCTGCAGCAGGGGCCCTGCTCTAGCCCAGCAGCTCCTTGTGGGACCCGGCAGCCTCTGGAGCTTTGGGAATGCTCTGCCAACCTTCCAGCTGCTCAGGAGGCATTCAGCTGGAACAATGGCAGGGCAGGAATGGAATTCCTGCCTCTGAGTCCTGTTTAAAGGGGCTTTGCTGCCTCTGGGAACTGCAGGAGTTGTGCTCTTTCCTGTGTGTTCCCTGGCCCCACGCATCCCAGGAAGATCTCAGGAATTGTATTCCTTCCATCCACCCTCATGGATGAGCTGCAGGGATGAGTATCTGGTAGCTGGCAGCAGCATAAAACCTGCTGCAAAGTACCTGGACTGTGCTTTTCCTCCTTAGATTTTTATCCTTAATCAGCTGCCAGCAGCTGTTTTTAAACCCAGAGGGTGTCCTGGAGGGATAAAGCTGGAATTCATTGGAAGGGGATGAGGATTGTGCCCCTTTTGCTTGGACAAATCTGCCTTGTTTTCCTCTTGTTTGAACACAAAGATGAGGTTTCATCAGCATCCTTGATTTGCCAAGGATTCACTGCATCCAGGGCTGAGGAGGTGACTTGGTTGAATTGGAAAGGCAGAGACCTTGTTCCCACTCTGAGAGGATGGAATGGCATTTCTAGGATCTGTAACACAGGAGGTTCAGTCATGGCATCACTGAGGAAGAGGAATGGAGTGACTCTGAGGTGACTCCTCAGAAAATGACAGAGGGATTTTGGAAAGGGCAGCAGGAGCTCTTGATCATGGGGGCTGTTCATCCAAAGGAAGATAAAAATGGAAATGTGGTTTTCATTTGGTTTCACGTCATTCGTGTGTTCTCTTTTGTTCTGAATGAGGGTGTCCATGCAGGGATTTAATTTCACCTAACGAAGGTACTTCGAGTCACATCCTTAATCAGTTCAGGGTGTGCAGTGTGCTCTCCTCTTCCATGAACATCCTGAAGGAGCTGGAGCTGAGGAATTGGACATCAGGGGAGGTCCAGGGATGGTGCTGCCGAGATCCCAGAAGTCCTTCCCTGCCTCAAAAAGGGACTGGAATTTGCAGTGTCCATCCAAATCCATCTGTGATCCCCTCTGGAGCCTGGCTGGGAGTTCCAGCACTGGTATTCCCCCACAGGGATCCCAAACAGGCACAGGCAGAAATGCTGAATTTTGGGGAATGCATCTCAGCTTTGCCATTGAGCTTGCATAAAGCTGATGTTACCCACTTAACTTCAGAGCAGTTTATTTGTAGATTGTGGGATTTATAAGTTCTGTAATTAAGCCGTGTCTGATTTGTGCATCAGGACTTCTGCTCCTGCCTCCTTATTCCACTTCCATCCTCCTTACCCCTTTTTATTCCCCTTAAAGAAGAGCAGAAATTCCCAAATCTGTAATTTGCTGTACAAGAACCACATGGGTTGTTTTTTTTTCCTTAAATCCAGATTTTTATCATGTTTCAAATGCTTGTTTGCTCAAGTATGTTCCTATGAATTTCTGGACACGGGGAACAAAAAGCTGGCCAGGCTGTCCATGAACAGTGTGCTGTGGAATGCAGTGTCGTGGCACTCGAGGAATTCAGTGATCTCTGTACCAAGAGCAAGATGTTGTTTATTGGTGCTTTTCTAAAGGTTGTTCTGGGTCTATAAAATTCTTTAGGCAGCACTCAGGGAGTGCTGTCAGCCCTGAGCATGTTCCTGCTTTCCTCAGCATCATAAATGTCCTGTAATGATCCTGGGTGTGATGCAGAGCTGGGGAGTCCCTATTGGATGGGCTCTTCAAAGACTCAGACTCTGTCTTGGGCTGGGTTTATCCATCCAAGTTTTGTTAGGTTTATCTGGGCTAAAAGGATTTTTATTCTGCTGGTGAATTTATCCTTTTTTTTTTTTTTTTTTTTTTTTTGTTGATGTTATGCCTGAGATTCTTCACTGCTGGGCTGGGAGATGCTTAACTTCATGAATTCCAAGCTGTTTAACTCTCCTGCTGCTAAAACTTAAATATCTCTTTCTCTAATCCATTGGAAATTGGGTGACACAAACAGCACAATCCAACTCATGTTTTGGGCTTGTTTTCCTAAATTCCTGGTGCTTTTCCTATGGAAATGTGTCTCCCATACACGTGACAACATTTTCACTTATAAATGATGCTTTCAACTTCTTTATAAATTCTTCTGTCCCTTTGGAAAGCTTCACATTGGGGTCCCACAAGCCCCACGGAGCACAATTCCTGCCTTGGATGCTTTGTGTGATTTAGGAAAGAAAACATCCACAGCCCCAGTTCTGCTGGAATTGGGGAAATCCAAACTCAGCCTGCCTTGGGTTGGCTCTGGTCCTTTTTTTCTTCAGTTAAAACCTCAGGTGAGACTTGGAATTGAAGTGTCTTGGGGATTTCTGAAATGACAGCGAGGTAAAAAGGCTGAAACGGAGCAATTTTAGAGTCACAGGAACACAATTTTTTAAATGTAAGCAGCTGGGCCTGGAGGAAGAGGCCGATTGTTGAAACAGGCAAAGGAACAACAGGATTTTGCAACAGAGCTGCAGTTTGCTTTTCCAAAAGATTGCCAGCTTTCTCCTGGAAAAAATTCGCTTTCCGTCCTCTCAGGCCCAGAACTGGAATAAATTTTCCCCTCAAGTGTCCATTTTTGAACTCCAAACTTACACAAGCACCAAAGCTGAGCTGTTCTGTGCCCGAAATGTGGTGGAGGGGTCAGGAGGAACCAAGTGTCACCTCTGAGCTGCTCCTCTCCTGAGCTCAGGGTGACCTTAGCTTATCCTTTTCCTGGTACAAATCACTGTTTCAGGATTATTTGTTTTGCTTTCTTATTTGAAATACACACTTCCCTGACCTTTCCCCTTGGAAAAAAAAAAAATAAAGCAAAAAATCCAGGTGAAAAATCAAGCTTGAGTGTGGCTTGGGGAATTCTAAACTTGGTGGAGTTTGGAGTTTCTCTGAGGTAATTTTTGGTTTTCCACTTGTTTTTTGTAGGATGCTGTGACGTCAAAACCAGTCATCCAGTTTCAAGGAAGCCAAGGGGTAAGTTTGTCCCTGGAAAGTTCTTTTCCATTTCATGGGATTGAGGAATTTGGGCTGTTCCAGCTCAAGGAATGATGCTGTGGTTGCTGAGAGGGAGAGCTGGAGCTTCAGGTGTGCTCCAGGAAGGTGTTTGCTCATGGAGTCTCTCTCTCTAAAACCTTTTCCTTCCTCTTTAATTTCCTAACCTTGCTAAACCCATGGGAAATTCAGATTTGTGAATTGGGTAGAAGGGGGAAAAGGAAAGAAAGCAGAAATCCATGGAATCCTCACCTGCACCCCAGGAAAACACCGTGCTGAGCTCACTGCAGGAATTTTGGGGTCCCAATTCCTTCCAGCAGCAGAGCTTGGAGGCTGCTCTGAGAGTCCTGGAGGTTTGTTTAATGTAACTGCAGTGCTGTGAGTACCAGAAGTTATTTTAGATTTAGGAGTTTTACTTCCCCAACTTCTGTTCCAGTGACAGAACTCTGGGATATTTTTAGCCCCTTGAACCAGTCTGTCATGCCAGTTGCTGACAACGTTGAGATTTACGTGGTGGTGTTTCTGGTAAAGCCATGCAGCCCTTCAGTGAGCTTGAAAAATGTCATTTAGATACCTTTTATTTCTAAAAAAGCCTGTGTTTAACTTTAGTCTCTGCATAAAGAAGGGGGATTTAATTTTTTTAAACATTTTTTTTCCCCCCCCAAGAATCTGAATTGAGCTGTAACTTCTGGTTATTTTTTATGCACTGGCACATTAAAGCTTTCAAAAGGGCTTGGGCTGAGTGGGCATTAAACCCAGCACATTGTCCTTGCCCACATCCTACTTTGTGATATTATTCTCACTAAGGGGCCATAGAAAATGTAGCAGGAAAGACATGATTGTTATTGTAAGTTAAGAAGAAGAATACAAACCTTCTTGTCCTGGGAAATAAAGAAAGGAGCAATTTCCAGGTTTTTTTACTTTGTTTAGGCTTAAACTTCCCTGAAAGCTCAGCATGAAAGCTGAGATCAAAATCTGCCACTGAGCTTGGGCACAGTCAGGAGAGGAGGAGAGCTCAAGGGTGGGTGATGTGTCTTTATTTGAGAGCTTTGCTCATGGAATGAAGAAGCTGAAAGCACTGGGAATGCTTTCCTTTCCCTTTGGAAGCAGGATCTGCACCTGACTTTTCCTGTAAAGCTGTTTCAGTTCTGGAAATGCCTCCTCTGAATGTTTTTCCTTGAAGGAAATGTAGCAAAAGGGATCAAAACAGCTCAAAATGCTCCTCTGCCCTGAGCCTTTGCTCGTGGTGAGTTCCACGTGAATCTGATATGGACAAAAATTAATTTCTGGGGCTAATTAAAATTATTTTCAAATGCTACAGTTGCTTCTAGAAATTAAAAATCTAAAACTATAATTATTTAAAAATATGAAAATAAAAGAGTTAATTCTGTTTGAGCCCTGGTCTCCCAGGGGTGAGTTGTTGGTGGAAGAGCTGCCTGGCACCTGCAGTGTCACTCCTTGGAGAGAAGGAGAGGAGCCAGGAGGGCTGGGCTGGGCTGGAGGGAGGATGTGGCAGCCAGAGCTGACCTCTGCCTGCTCCTCCTGAGTGCTTAATTAATGGCACTGACGAGGAAAGGCCAAAGGTAGAGCTTTGAAGGGAGCTGCAGCTCCATGGCAGCTCAGAAGGAGCTCTTTGTCCCTTGATTATTATTTTTCCTGGGTATGACAAGGGGCTGGCAGCTGGGGAACCATCTGCTTTTAAGGGTAGGACTCTGCACGTCAGGGTTCTCCTGCTTTTGGAGGAGCTGAGGCTTGAAATGGCTTTTGAGGGATCCTCCATCAGTTGGGCTGGAGAGATAATTCCAGGAATTTACCAGGCTCTCACATCCAGAGGATGCCATTAAAACATATTTTCCTTTTTAAATTCTTTCTTCCACTCTTCCTCAGTTCCTCAATTTGCTGCCTTCCTGTTTTGCTTCCCAAAAAAAAAAAAAGGAGCTGTGGACAATCCCATGAAGTTTTGGGGTGGGAAGGTTGTGCAGAGCATAAGTGTCAGGGTGATTTAAAGCAGTGAGGTTTTAATAGTGGGGATTTTCTTTCCCTCTCAAGAGGGAAAAGCTTCACTTGATGATTTAGGGAGGCAGGACATGAAGTAAGAATTTAAACAAACTGCTGCTTCTTGAATTGAATTCTCTAGAAGCCTTTAAATTACTGTGTCCATGTGTTTTCACCTATCCCAGTGTTACTGTAAAAGCTGTCAAAGATACTTTCAGTTTGTAATACACAAAAAAAGAAACTTCCATGTTTGAGGCACTAATTAACCAGGGAAGGCAATCGTTGGAATAAAACCCAGGGTCAGCAAGGTGGCAGCAGAAAGGAGGAAGTCAGTGGTTGTAAAAATAAAATATAAAAATAAAACAGCTGTTCCAGTGGCAAGGGACAAAACCTCTCCTGCCTGGATCCTGCTCTGCATCCAGGAGCTGATCAAAACCTTTGGGATTCTGCCTTGAGATGTGTTTCTCTGTGGTGATGCTGCTTTTTATTCTGTGTAATAATCACAATTTCAGTTGTTATAACCAGGTTGTCTTTACCAGAGTGTTCCTCTCAAGTAGGACCATGGATATTCCTTAGGAGCAGCACCTGGCTGTCACTTTTTCCTCGTGGATTTTCTTGGATAGTTTCATAAGTTCTTAGGGAGTTTTGAGCATTTTGCTCGTTTCAGTGTGCACGTAAATTAGAATTTGAGAGCTGGGGTGCCACAGCATTACAAATTGTGTGCTAGAATTACTGAAAACGCTTCTATTTTGGTGAAAAGACATGCAGAATCATTAGGCTGGCTGAAATTTGCAGGTGCTCGTGGGGTGGTGAGAGCAGAGGCAGAATTGAACTGAGGGGGAGGAAAAAAACTCTTCAGGTGCCAAGCCCACGTGTGCATGCAGCATTTTTAGAGTGACTGCTGGGAGCAAAACACCTTTGCTTTGTGATTGGAAAATACAGCATTTCCCCTGCTTCTTGGGATGGAGTTTTGGTGTCAACAGAGGGAGGTGAAGTCTCAGTTCAGAGCGAGCTGTCCACAGATGAATGTTACTTGAAAGAAGAAAACAGAAGTTACATCTGTACCGAGCTATTTTTAAGTGTCTCTGGTTACTGGTGCAGTACCCAGCACCAAAATTAGGGCTCCCTCAAAGCAGTCACCATGCTGATTTGGTGGCTTGAGAAACCTTCTGTTTTCAGCTAAAAATAATTCCTAGATAACGGCCGGCTTGCACATGAGACACTTTTCAGTACTCAAGTGACTCTGCCTCGTTTTACAGCCTCTGGAAAAGCTGCAAAAACCCTACAAAAATCCAAACCTGGGCCTTTTGGAGCAGCTGGTTTTTCCAGGGGGTAAAGCAGGAGTGAGGAGAAAGGTCTTTGGTGTGTGGAGATGTGATTTGGTGACATCCTGCAGGTTTTATTTTCCAGGCTCAGGTGCAGCACGGCTCGATCCCCCTGTTGGGTTTTCCTCTTCTTCCCTTCCCATTCCCACCAAATTTCCAGCTGTAAAATCCCCCCTGGTCTGCTGCTTACATAACTCTGCCTTGCTGCCTCTTCTGGTAAAGCAGGAGGGAATTTTCTTCCCCCTGCCTGGGTGGGGGCAGAGGATGCCAGGAAAGATTAGAAGGGCTCAAGGGCTGCGGCACACGTTTGGCAGGGGAGATAATGAGGCTGCTCAGGGAGGGTCCAGCAGCACCCAAAAAAAAATCTGCTCCCAGTATTTTCAGACCTGGATCCTGGGGATAACTTGTCCTGCTGTATAAAGCAAGGCACAAGCCTGGGTTTTTGGAAGAAGGGAGCTCTGTTTGAGGGCAGGGAGACGCCGTGCACGGGCTGGGCTCGAGAGCTTCTTGCTGCCTCTGAGAACATCCTGTGGTTTAGCAGAGGGACGCAGATCCCTGGGTTTTCCAGGCTGCTGGAGACGTCTGAGGTCTGAAGGAAACCACCCAGAACCCCTCCTGTCCCAGCACAGTCATGTGTGGATGCCACGGGCTGGCTTGCTGGCAGTGTGTATTTTCTGCGTAGATGTGGCAATCTGGGTAAATATAAACCCCTGTGGTAAAGCCTGGCCTAAAATAGGCTGGGGCTGGTGTTCCTCCTGTCTCAGCTTCTGGGAGCCATCTTAATTATCAAATATTGATGTGATAGTAGAGCTCAGATGCTGACATTTATGTTGCATCCTGAATGCAGAGGAGAGACAGTTTTCCCTTTTTGAAAAATGAATGGCTGTGATGGGGGGGGTGTTGAAAAAAACAATGCAGGATGACTGTGGAGTTGTCTGTGGAGCACACTTAGTGCTTGATTAAATATTTAATTTAGCAGCAGCGTCACACTCTACTGTGAGCCATGAAATCTTGTTATGGAATTATAATTTCTTAAAAAAGAATAAGCATGCTACCTAGTGACCTGGCTTGTGCTATGTTTAGTGCTGGATCAGTAATTCTGCAGAAACGAGCCTGGAGTGTTTTACATTGAATATAAACAGTGGGAGCGAGTCTGTTTTGAGTCTGAATCAATAGAATTGGGTCAGATTCCTAGAATAGGGTGGCTGTGGGCTCTGTTGGAGGCAGCTCTGTTCTCTCCCATCTCCAGCTGCTCTTTCCCTCAGTCACCTTTTCCCTCCCCCTGCACACAGTGCGGATAACTTGAGTTCTTCTGGCAGCCTCTCTGTGCAGTAACCCAGGTGCTTTCCCTGTTGCAAAATGCCTCAGGACATCCTGGCTGCAGGAGAACCGAGCTCTCCTGAGCCTGGGGTGACCCGAGTGACCAATGCTCTCCCTCCTCCTCCTCCTCTCCCGAGCAGCACATCGCCATCCCGAGGCCTGATCGACCGGCAGAAGTGAGGACCTTCACCTTTTATCTCTCCAATATTGGCAAGGACAGCCCCCAGGGGAGCTTTGACTGCATCCAGCAGTATGTGTCCAGGTGAGTGGGGCATCCAGGGAAAACCCAGCCTTTTTTTTGTTGGGTTTGTTTTTGTTTTGGTTTTTTTTTTTTGACCTTCTCTTCTGGAGCATCTTCTCCCTAACAGAGCTTAATGCACGTTCTTCCTTTTTAGAGTCTTTCTGATGTGGTTTTTTTTGGGGAAAGCATCTGGCTCCCTCTCAGGTCCTCTGTGTATCCCCCACTATTATTCAGCTAACACCCCCCCAGTGCCAGCCTGGTGTCCCTTTGCAGTGTCAGGAGTACCTTTTCCATTGCATTTCTCTTGCAGCAATGGCAATATCCATTTGGATTGCCTGGGAAGCATACTGGATAAAATCACCGTGTGTGCTACTGATGATTCCTACCAGAAGGCGAGGCAGAGCATGGCACAGGCAGAGGAGGAGACTCGCAGCCGGAGCGCCATAGTCATTAAACCTGGGGGGAGATATGTAGGTAAGCAGCCACTCACTCTGGGGCTCTGCACTCCAGCTGGGACTCAGCAGGCTCTGGAGGCAAATCCTGATGTTGTTGGCTTGATTGTGGCAGTCTGGAAAGTTCCTGGTAGCTCCTCGTGGGTGATTTAGGGGGCTGCTCTCCTTGTGTCGTGTTGTCTTCACTTCCATCGTCACCCCAAGGGAACTGTGGCTGCCCTGGGGGTGTCCAAGATCAGGTTGGAGCAATCCAAAGGTGTCCCTGCCCTGGGCAGGGGGTGGCACTGGGTGATTTTAAGGTGCCCCCCCAGCCTGAAGCACTGAGGGTTGTCCATGTGCAGTGGCATGGCTCTGGCCTTAGGTCACGTCTGTCACGTGGCTCCCTGCTGTCCCTGCTCCTGGCCAGCTCAGCTGGAAGTGCCACCACCGTGTCACAGCTGTGCCCCACGGGACACGGGCAGCAGTGCCCTCTGCTCATAAACACAGGCACTGAAGCAGCCTGGCACAGCCCCTCTCACTGTGACAGCTGCAGGAAAGCCTTAGCAGAGGAAATAAAACCAGCAGATAACCCAGGGAGCCTGCAGAGACCCAGGGCTCAGGGCCCTGCTTAAGCTCAGCTCACAAGCTCTGGGCACAAACAGTAACCAGATTGCAGTTTCACTATTTTCATTTTTTTTTTTCCCGAGGCAGCTGCTTTTCCTGCAGCCCATGTGATCTGCAGCCAGTCTCTTCTCAGAGGGATCTGTGATGAGAAGGATTGAGTTGCAAAATGTAGAACTGACCCAGACTCATTGTCACAGCAGCCAAGTGCTCAAAGCTGAGAAAGGAGATAGTCATCAGGAAGGAAATGCATTGATTTCCTGTAGGCCAGAAGATTATTTTGTTTAGCTCCTCTTTGAGAACATTACAGTAAGTGCCTGAAGTTAAAGCTTCTGAGGGAGAAGATTCTCAAAGCAATTTGCTTCCTGGAAAGATGGAGCAAAACTTTTTTAAAATTAAAAATACTCCTGGCTAAAACCTTTTGCTGCCCTGAAATGGAGGCAGAGCCGTATGAAAGCAGCAGGGGCAGAGCGTGTGCTCACAGTGCTCCTAGATAAGATGTCAGTGTGTGAGGAGGAGAGCTCTGGTCCAAGAAGGAAGGGCTTGGAAGGACAGTCCTCGTGGTGTGGGATCTGCAGGTCCTGGTGTGCCAGCAGCATCAGCTGATTCCTGCAGGCTGGGCTGGAGGTACAGGGCTGCCTCTCACATTTCCAGGAGAGCACGGAGCTCAGCACTTGAGTGCCAGTGGAGTCGTTCCAGGCAGCTCAGATGTGGAAAAATTTATAGGAAATGTTGAAATTGGAGAGCAGCAGGACTTACAGATGTGAGCTGACACTTGAATAAATAGATGTGTAAATAGAGAGCTGCAGGTAAAGCTGCAGGGGATGCGTGCTTGCAGCCACACTAAATATGTGTGCATGCAGCCACAGACTTGCACGTGTATAAATATTTGAAAATCCTTTGTGTCCTGGCTTAACTTGGGTTTTTTCTTTTCCTATCACTGCACATTTTGGCTCCAGCCTTTAAATGGAAACCTCCCAACGTGATGTTTTGACTGTTCATGACCTGGCAAGAGTTAAGGCAGTTCTAGAAAGCTGACGAATCTTCTCTTGTCCCATTTCTGGAAACAAAATCCAGTTGACCTCTGGATTGTGGGATGTTTAACGTGCGAACTGGTGTTGTTCCCCCTCTCGCCTCCCCTCAGCCCTGCTGAGGATGGGTCGTGCTTCCTCTCCCAGCACTGTGGTGTAGAATAAAAAGCCAGGAAATGGGGCCTGGGTTACGCAATGTGCAGCTCAGTAAAACAAACAGTGCAGACAATCCCCAGTATCTTCAGATGACTCAGTTGCAAACGTTGCTTCCTAGCAATGGAGCAGTGCCCTGCTGGAATAAACCTCCCAAACGCTTGCAGTAAATGCTGGATGTTGTTTGTCCTAGTGAAGGTCACTTTCTCCAGCCCAAGTGATTGTTGATTGGATCCGCAGGTTTCTAGACCTTGGAACCCACACGTTTTGTTTCCAGCTTTGCTTGGTTTGCCTTTGGTGGCAAGAACCTGCTCCTGTGTTTGAAGCAGTCCCCGTCCTTTGATTTGGGCTCTGCTAAGAGATGGTGTGAGGGTTCTGTCTTTCAGTAGGAATGGGAAAGATGAATTGCTGGATCGTGCTGTCAGCAGCCAAGCACCACAGCGGGGATGGAGCTGAGATGCACTTCTGAGCCAGCTCTCTGTTGTCACTTATCTGCAGTGGAGAAGGGGTTATTCCATCAGCACAGGCAGCACCCTCATGAATAGGCTGATGGCCCAGTGTCAGCCCCATTCATGGGGCCGCGTTTGGAGGGGGAAGGGAGGTGACCCAGCCCCATAAAGTTCCTATTGTTCCAAAAGCAGAAACATCTGCTGGAGGAGCGTTTTTGCTGAGCTCAGCAGCGGGGAGCCGCTCGTTGACCAGTTCTGGTCTTTCCACTCCGTATTTCCCACTCTTCTGCACAATAATGCAGAATTTTCTTCTCGTAGGGAGGGCAAAAATAGTTCGATTAACCATGGGGGATACGTGCACTTGGGCTAAATGAAAAGCTGGCAAACAAAGGGAGCTTTATGTGAGCTGGTGGCCAATAATGCTCAGGTTTCCAGAGCTTGGTGTTGCTGTTTACTCGTTACAAGCCTGTCATGAGCCATAAACCTCACGGGATGCTCGTTCCGGCGGCGCGTCGGGACCGAGGGGGTGCGCTGGTGGTGTTTGTCCTTCCCTGTCACCTCGTGGCACTTCCCAGGGGTGCCCTGGACTCCGGATTGGCGGTGACAGCCCACTGGCCTTTGCGAGGTGACTGCTGCACTTCACTATTCTCATCTCATTTTAGGCAAAAAGGTTCAGGTGCGTAAACCTGCACCAGGAGCTTCCGATGCTGTTCCCTCCAGGAAGCGCCCAACGCCAGTCAACCTTGCCAGTGCAATAAAGAGAGGCAATAGTGCGATTTCCCAGAGACCCTTCAAAGATAGGGTTGTGCACTTACTGGCACTAAAGCCTTATAAGAAACCTGAACTTATTCTCAGATTGCAGAAGGATGGACTTTCTCAGCAGGACAAGGATTTGCTGGATAACCTTCTGCAACAGGTTTGTACTCTGATGAAGGCAACGATTTAGGTAAAGGGAATAAAAAACAAAAAAACCTGTCCTCTCAGCCCCACCCCTCCCTCCCGTGGCAGTGGAACCTGTTATCTCCAGGCTGCAGCTGAACGTGGCTCTAAAGGCTGTGGGGGACACAGTTCTCAGCTCCCAGTGCTGGTGCAGAGATAGCAGGAGCCTCCCGTGGCTACGCCTCAGGTTAGGGGGGTGCAAGCAGGCTGGATGGTTTTGGCTCACCAGATCAGTCCCTTTCAGAGGGACACTTCTGCTCGGTCACGGGGAGGATTCTCTTAACAGAGGATCTACAAATTATTTGATTATAACCTCTAAGTCTCTGTTTAATTCTCACAGACATAGAGGAGCAATGCTCTGTATTGGTGCAAGTTTTGCATATGAAGGAAAAGATGTCCCCAGTTTTTTTTGTACTCCTCAGAGCCTTTCCTGCTTGGAAGTGCCAGTGGTCAGGTGTGAAGATCACGCAGCTCCTTGCCAAGCACATTATTGGTGTGTCAAGTGTGAAAGCTGTCTCCAAGCTGAATCAGTTCCTAGCACTTTGAGTCACATTAAAGGTGCCATTTTAGGCCTTACAGTAAACACCTTCATTGCTTTATTAAACACATCATGGCCATTTATTTAAATGCTGCAGCTGCCTTCTTCTGGATTGGAATCAATTCTGGAAAAAACCTCGTTTTTTTTTCTTTTTCACTCCTTTCCATAAAGAGTGGGACAGGAGTTCCCTTTGCCCAAGGGCACAGGGCAGGTCGTATTAAAAACAGAGTCACAGCTGGCACAACTCGTTCCTTCCTTAGACTTTAATCCCAGAGCCCTTAATTTCCCAGCAGCTTTTCGCAGCACTTTTTCCATCCTCTCCCCGAGTTTCAGGGTAGAAAACTCTGTTTCTGCTGGTGGCTTTTGATGGATGCTGTGCCCGAGCCCTGGCGCGTGCGGGGCCGCCCCGCTCGGGCTGGTTTGGCTGTGAATGTGCTGCTCGTAAAGTTAATCCCTCTCAGCCCTCCCAGGGCTCCCATCCACAGGCAGACACAGATAAGCTAAAAATTACAGGCTGTGTTAAAGCTACACAGCTAAATCTGTCTAGGTGTGGGTTTCATTGTGCTCTTGCATCTCTCGCAGGACTCCGTGTTCCTGGCGGCCTTTTTGCCTCATTTTGCAAGGTTTCTATTTTTGGGAGGGTTGGGGTGGAGCTTGCAGAGTCCCCACACGAGCAAAACAAGGAGGTAGCAGCTCTCAGCCTCTGTGCAGAGAAAAATCCAAGTTGTTCTTCCCAGGCTCCAGAAACAGGCAGGAAACAGAGAAATTCTGGGAGAGTTGGTTTATTTTTTTGGTTGGTTTTGGTTTTTTTTGGTGACAGAGAACCTGGAGTGGCTTTTGTGTCCCGGGTGTGTTTACAGGGGTACCTCGATGTAAAACACAGCTCAAATTCTTGTTGTATTTTGGCTCAGGATTTTGGAAAGCTGACAGGACTGAAAGGAAAAACAGAGTGTTTGTCATGTAAACTGATAACTGGGCTTTCTATTTTTTTGCTTATCAGGAGAGTTTGCCATGGTGGTTGTGCAGCCTTTTTCTCTGAAATGCCAAGATTTTTAATATTTTTATATTAGGTTTTAGCCTCCCTAAAGCAAAAGCAGGGGAATCAGCAGCATCTTCAGTTCATTCAAGACTTCCCATTCCTTTGCTTGTTTTTGAGGCATTTTCCTGCTGTGTGGATAATGGAAATCCCTGAGCACAGCCACGTCCTGAATGGAGAACAGTAATCCCTAAACAGATGCACAAGATCTCCATGCTCTGAATAAAAGCATTTTCCACTTTGAAGGGCGGCAGTCCCTGAGCTGAGGGGCTCCAGCAGGGAATTTGGGCTGCAGCTGCTGCCTTGGCCTGGCTGTGGGCAGAGCATTTGGCACCTGGGCCTCCTTATCCCTCTTCACAAACACGTTGAAGGCTTTATTTTCATTTGAAACTCGCAGTGCTCTGCATGCTGAGCTTGCCCAGAGACGCTGCCCCATCCCTGGGAGTGTCCAAGGCCAGGTTGGAGCAATCTGGGATAGTGGGAGGTGTCCCTGCCCTTGGAATCTGATGGAAGCAGCCCATTCCATGGCACTCTGGATCACCCAGGAGAGGTTCCCTCTCTGTGAAAGCCTCACTGGGGCTCTTTGCTTTGTTCCAACTCCGGGTTTTCAGGCGGGTACCAGCAGCAAGAAGTTAAATTTTCAGTCAGGCTGTGGAAAGACTGATCCAAGTGGGATAACTCTTTCCCAAGCCGTTTCCATTCTAATCCAGCTCTGCCCATTCCAGCAGCTTCTCCTCTCTCTGCAGGCACCACGCAGGGTTTTGTGGGGAAACTCCACGGGGTAGGGTGGGATAAAATGTCAGGCAGCTGCTGGTGCGAGTGTGCTGAGCTCCCTGCAGTGCTCTGCTGGCTCGAAGCTGGAAATCCCAGGTTGTGTTCTTGCCCTGGAGAAGTTCTCCATAAAATCCAGCTGGTCCCAGGGCATTCTCCTCACAGCTCCCTGAGAAAGCAGCTCTCTGTGGCCTGTTCTCTTGGCTCGTTAGTGAGAAAATCTCTCCTGGCAATTGTTAACCAAGTTATCACCCCGAGAGTTCCTCTTTGGCCATAAACTGCCCCATTTTGGCTGTGGGACAGGTGTGATAAGTGAGCTGCCTGTTCCCATTAAGGCTTTATTTCCAGGTGTTTCCATCAGGTGGTGGTGTGCTGGTCCAGGCTCCCCAGGCTGAATAATCTCTTTTAGATATGACTTATTTCCCACTCAACTGGATGTGCTTTAGAAACTCATTAGGAATTATTGCAGTGACAAGGCGAAAGGAAAGGCACAGTTTGATTAAATAATCTTAAGAAAATGAAATATTAAAGTCTCTCCTTGTTCTCTGACACTACTAACAGCTGCTAAGTCTGCTCAGATTTTGCCTTCATCTTAGCTCTTGTTTGGTCGAGGAAGTGAGAAAATGAAACCCCTAATGATGGTTTTCCAAATTCCTTCTGTTCCAGGTGGCAAATCTGAGTGCCAAGGACAGCACTTTCACACTGAAAGATTGTGTATACAAAGAAGTGCAGAAGGACTGGCCTGGCTACTCAGAAGGAGATCAGCAATTGTTGAAGAGGATCCTCGTTAGGTAATTATCCATTTTCTTCTCTGTGATATCATCCAGGGAAGGTTCTGGGTGACCAAGGTCTGTAAGTTGAGTGTGTGACTTATTTTGACATCATTTTAAACTGTCCATCACCCAGGGACCTGTAGGAGTGGACTAAACTTGAATATCCAAGTGGATCCACTTGGATATTCATCATCCTGGGCTGTCTTTAAATCATTAGAGGCAAAGCTTGGGGGAAAGCTGCCAGGGAGAAGAGCTGGTGGAGTTAATACTGCTGCTCTAAAATCCTGGGAGATGAGGTGATTAAATGTCTCTCCTTTGAAACTCTCTCCCTTTTTTCCACATCTTCCTGTGCAGGCTGAAGTGTTTCATCCCTAAATCTGAGATTGGGTTGAAATCGTGGATGTGTGGAAAAGCAGGAGGTTGCTCTGTAGGGATAAATGCCTTTAAAACCCTGCTGCTTGTCCTGCTTGGAGTGTGATCTCTGTTCCTGTGTTCCCTCCTGGAACAGCCCTTAACTGACTCAGTTCATCCTTATTGCAGAATTTTTTTTCCCTCTAGAGATATTTTCCTTAGGTGAAGCCTCCAAGCTTGGAAGCTTCTGGCTGGCAGGGAAAGAGACCAAATCTCCCAGTTTTACACAGAATTCTGCTCTCTGTGTTGATATTTTTCAGTGCCTTGGTTCAGATTTTGTCATGCAGGCAGAGCTTTTACTTGTGCTGTATTTTATTGCACAAGTTTTGGTTAAGCTGAAGCACAGCATGCTCTGTTTGAGCACTTCCCATGATTTAAAAGCACAATTGACTTGGAGATGAGACTTTTTAAACCAACAGAAAACTTGCACTCCAAGTGCTTTGGTGTGCTCAAGGAAAATCAAAACTCATTTAAAGGGCCTTGATGTGAAATTATAATTAAAAGGAAAAATACAATTGTCATGCAATCTTTATGGCTTTCAAACAAAAAAAAAAATACCCAAAGTGAATTTCTCCCTGTAGGAAAGCCATGTTTACTGCTTTTTCTAGAATTGTGCCATTCACTTGGGCTGGGGTCTAAAAATAGACCTTGGAAAGGATGAATTCAACTGTACAAACAAAGCCCTGCTCAGGCAGTGCAGGTAATGAGGCTCTGAAATGGGAAAAAAACCTGTGGGGTTGAAGACAAGAGAAAAACAGAAAAAGGGCACAGGAGGCAGCAGGGTTTGCATCACCAGCCAGTTGTTCAGGTCCTCCTGGGTTTTAGGGCCAGTGGCCACTCAGTGCCTCAGTAATTAACACACCTGCAGATGCTAAAGCTGGGTCTAGCTAGGCTTGGGTTAAACCAGCTGGGTTTCTCCTCCTTTTTTGTGTTTTCCATCCCTCTGTCCCCCCTTGGGGAGGCTGGGCTGTGGGAGGTGTCCCAGCCTGGAACTGGGTGAGCTTTCAGGTCCTTCCATCCCAAACCATTCCAGGATTCCCTGAAATCTTTCCTCTGCTGAACTCGGTGCTTTCATGACTCCTTAAATCCACAATTAACGATTAGAAAGTGTGACAGGCTTGCTCAGCCAGCCCCCAAAGGCCACTTGGACTGGGCTCTTTGGGCACTATCAGTGTTCACAACCCCCAGGTCCCTTCCTTGCGTTGATCTGTGGCTGCCAAGGTTGTTTAAAATAAAATTAAACAAAGCCAGGGCAGTGGTGACACTGCAGATGTCTGAATATTGCTGCAGCACAGCCCAGGGTTCAAGCTCAGGTTAAAAGCTTGATCTTGTCAAGTCCTGGGTGTTATCTCTGAGATGAATCTTCCCAATGTTTAAAGGATATGAGTGAGCTTTAATGCTGATTCCAGGTTCTCGTGGGAGAATTTAAAAGTGGGGTTATTCAGGCTCCTCAGCTCCTGACAAACTGGCTGCAGAGCTGCTTTATTAAAACCTTTAACCCTGAATTCTATTTTTTTTTTTTCAGTTTGTCAGCTGCAACTTGATGCAAGAGTGGGTTTTTTTTGGGTTTTTTTTGGGGAATGATTAATTGAGGGGCAGTCTGGTGACAGAATTGTTGGTCAGAGCTGGTGGGCTGGGAAAATACTCTGAGATCTGCAGAGGAGCAGAGACCCAGCCTGGAGGGGAATTCAAGTGATTCCAATTGTACTTTTTGTTGCTACAAAAGGTTGTTTGTTTGTTTTTATTTGTCCAATACCACAAATACAGCCCAGAGTAGCTCTGTTTTGCATGATGCAACTTAAAAGTATTATTGGGAAGCCCAAAATGTAAATCCTGGTGGACCAATAATACCTCAGCAGTTCCTGTTATGATGCTGCTTTTCCTGGACCCAGAGGAGCTCGCTGCTGAAAGGGCTCCTGTTTTTATAAAATGTTGTTTTAATGATGCTAATGAGTGGGAGAACTTATTCCTCAACATCTGAGCTTGAGTTTCAGCCCCTCTTCAGTGAGCTTTGCTTTCTGAGTTGTCTCAGAAAGCAAACACTCAGCAGAAATTTGTTTAATTAATGTCTCCCTGAGCTGTATTTCAATCAGCAGGAATAATATCTGATATCCTTTACACCTTCAAATTCCAGTGCCACTTTCACTGATCTCCATGTGAGTTATGTTTCTGAGGCTGGGATTAATTTGTTTTAATTCTTACCAGTTGGAGAGAAAAAAGGTAAAATTGTTAAAAAAGGAGTTCCAAATTCAGCAGGGAATCCTCTCACGTGTCCAAGAGGTCCAAGGTGTCCCTTCCATTGCCAAAGAGCCACAAGAATGATGGGAAAGCAAGAAGGAGATGAGAAATTCCAATTTGTCATTGCTATTTTCCCATCGTAGTTTCTCCTGCCCGGATTTTGTCAGAGACCAGAGCCTGAACGAGCTCCTTTATGGCACCTCCAAGCAGAGTTTGAGCCCGAGAAGAGCCCAGGGTGTGCAGTGCCACCCGTCCCCTTGGCACGGGGTGTGACCAGCCCTGGTTGTGTTTTGCAGGAAGCTGTGCCAGCCCCAGAACAGCGGCGCTTTCCAGGGAGAAGCTCCTTCCCTGAGCCCTCCAAAGGACACCCTCAACTCCAGCTCTCCCCCCCAGGTGGGTGATCCTCCCTCCCAGCCCCTGGGTGCTCCTGGTGGGTTTGGCTGCTGGCTGTGGGTCCAGGCTGAGCTGTGCCTGTCTGCACCCTGTAATCACCTGCTGCCGGGTCAGGAGGTCCTTGGGGTTTTATTTCTGTTTTATTAAGTTGGAGTCTCAGTCTGGCTTTCCTCAGCATCTGTTTCTCCTCTGGACATGGCTCAGGCAGGGCCTGTGGGGAGGCTCTCTGACAATGAGGCTCAGGTTTAGTTTTAAGGGCTAAATTCCTTTTGCAGTGCCTCCATCCCTCCTGGAGTTCCTGGGAGAACGAGCTTGTGTTTTCCTCATTACTAATAATTGAGTGGAACCAAGCTGTAATAAGCAGCTCCCAAACAGGGCTGAGTTATTAAAACCCTTGACCTTTTGCAGCCTAATTGCCATGACAGATCAGGGGCAGGCTGAGCTGCTCCTGCCTGGGAGATGCCAGAGCAGGGAGCTGTGAAAAGAACATTTTGCCTGTTTTTTCCATGACCATAAAGCACCCAGGAGCCACGTTTGACGTGTGTCAAGCAGAGCCTTGTCCCCACTTCTCCCAGGATCTCCCAGCACAGGCGTTGTGAAACGTTCTGCCTTCCCAATGTTCTGCCTCCCCTTCTTCCAGTGTGGGTCAGCCCAGACAAGTTGAGTATTTATTCTCCTCCTGCCAATGGAATGTGTAATGCCTGCTTGTCTGGACAGACGCACCGAGGATTAGTGGCAAAGAATATTAACAGGTAAAGAAATTATGTGCTCTCTGGCACTCAGAGAGAGGCAATTCTCTGGTTGAGAACAAGGACTGTGTAACTTGTTTGCCAGGTAGCTGATTCCAAATCCTCTCCTGCTCTGCTGTGGGCATGTTCCTGGTGAATGATCACCTTCAAGTTAGCTCAGAAAGATCCTGGTCTTGTGTCGCTTTTTAAGGTTGAAAAATCATCTTGTTTCTCTGGCTGTCTGCATTTGAAAGATTCAGAGGTCTTTAGGGTGAGGTTTTGATCTCTCACAATGACCCAGCTGAAACTTTGGGTGGTTGGTCATGTTGGATTTAGGAAAGGCTGGTGAAACAGGGACAATCCAGTGTGGGATAGAAATGTTTCCAGCATGATTCTGTCGTGTCAGACAGCAAACCACAGCATTGTGAGCTGTCACTTTTTTAATACTCTCTGGCTGTAGTTTCTGTTTAGAGAAATGGTTTGTAATGGGTGCAGTGCCAGCAGAGGATTGGGATTTGGTAGGCTGGAATGCAGAATATTTTGGGAAGGTTCAGCTGCGGAATGAAGGTGAAGAAGATTGGTCTGGTAATTCTAGAAAATGGATGTATATAACCTTCCTAACCAGAGAGATGAGTTTGGAGAGGCTGATATTGGTTGTTTTTACTGAAAAGGTTGTAAAATCTGGCAGATTTTTGAGCTGGGTCACCTGTTCAGAGCCCTGCAGATGGAGATGTCCCCTCCTGGGGGAGGTGAGGTTGCCAAGCCGGTCGGACGTGCTGTCCTTGCCCCTTGAGCTCAGTGGCAGAACCAGCAGCTCTTCCTTAATCACCCTGACAGGTGGAAAGAATTCCTGGCACTGAGCAGTGTCCTCAAGACCCCTGAGTTAGCAAAGAGAGAGGAAAATCCAGGTGAAAAAGAGGGAATTAGGGGCTGCTCTGGCCACCGTGCAGCTGCATCTCAGCGATGGAACAACATTTCCATTGGCAAACACGTCATGATCCTGCCCGAGACAGAAAGAAAATAATGGATTATCCAAAAGAAATACCCAGAGCTATTGCTTGTTTTCCTCTGGGCACTGAATAATCTTTGGCTCAGAGCTGGTGCAGCAGCCCCAGAGCTGCCAGGTGGGCACACAGTGAGGGCTGGCTGAGGTGCTTTTGGCTGGGCTGAGCCTGATGGATGGGTTCTTCCATGGAGCAGCTTTTCCAGGCTGGAGGCAGCTGCCTCCAAGGTATGGGCACAGCTGGGAGCCACTTCCTTCTCTGGCCTTGCTCAAAAAGGGGTTGCTCAGGTCACGTTGGCCCCTGTGACGTGGCTTTCTAGATGTCCCCTTTTGCCTGAGATTCTGAGAACTGAGCACTGGGCACTTCCTCCCCTCTTCTGGGCAATGCCTCGCTCTTGAGAAGAGGAAGGGGTGAAGCTCTTGGCCCCAGAGCTGGGAATAAAACGCAGAACTGGTGAATCCTGCCCTGCTCCAGAGGGCTGAGCACGTTTTTCCTTCACAGGGACTTTGGGGTGCTCAGGACAGATGTTTTTATCCTGGAACTGTTTGGGTTGGAAGGGAGCTTAAGGATCGTGCAGTGCCACCCCTGCCATGGGCAGTGACATCTTCCACTGTCCCAGATTGCTCCAAGCCCTGTCCAGCCTGGCCTTGGACACTTCCAGGGATGTTTCCACTCTCTAATTGGGGTTTGAGTTCCAAAGGGCTGGGCTTGAAAGAAGCTGCAGTGAGAGTGGGCTGGGGCTGTGTGTGGGTAGTAGGGGAGGTCAGGAATTGCTGGTGGGATTCTTTAAGCTGTCCCACCAAACCGTGGGCTCTGGGAAGCAGCTTGGGATGGATAAGCTGCTTTTTCCCGGGGATGTTCCCTTCTCCCCTGTATTGCACCACCACCTAGTGGCAACACCCAGCTCCACTTCTGCACTTTCAACGCGATTTAATTCTCCTTTTTTTTTCCCCCCTCTCCTCCCTCCCTGACAGAAACGACCCTTACCTGTGGAGTTCATCGACCCCCTGGCCAACAAAAAGCCCAGGATCTCCCACTTGGCTCACAGAACCCAACCCACTCTCAACGGGAAGCTGAATTCCTCCAACGGGAAGGACAGCCTGGCCCCCCCTGCCCCTGCCCCTGCCCTGCCCCCGGCCGAGCCGGTGAGCTCCAGCTCCTCCCTCCCGGCCCTGGAGCTGCCCAGGCCCCACGATCCCCTCTCGGATGTCAGCAACGACCTGACTCACAACGGCAGAGACTGCGAGAGCAGCACGGAGCCTCCCGAGAGACTGAGTCACCCCCTGCCCACAGACTGTGCCCAGAGCAGCAAACACAACTGCGGCTCCTACGTCAAATCCAAGAAAAAATCCAAAAAGCACAAAGACAAGGAGAAGGAGAGGAAGGAGAAGAAGAGCGAGGAGAAGTGCAAAGAGGAGAAGCAGAACTGTGAAGTAATAAAAAATGCTGACTTAGTTAGTGTTGCCCAGGAGCAGGTCCCAGGTGAGTGGGGGCCCAGAGGTGCTTTGGTGGTGGCTGGGTGTGGTGCCAGGATTCCCTGCAGGGATGGGCACATCCTGGGCCACCCCAGCTGCTCTGGGGACCCAAATGCCAGCGCTGTCCTCCCTCCAAATCACCAGAGGTGCTTCCTCTCCACACTCAGGCCATCAGGTTTTTCCTGTTTAACCTTCCGTGCTGTTTGGAGCTGCCTCAGAGCGTGTCATGTTTCTCCTGGTTAAATTAAAAGCTGGGATGATCTGTGGGGATGAAAGGCTGGGAGCAGTGGGAAGAGCAGTGCAGAGCTTGTGCTGGCTCTTGTGATGACTGCTGTTTGGGTTTTTAATGAAAAGTTACTCACAAAAGCTTTTAAAATTGGCTACAAAAGAAATGATAGATAAACCTGGTGATAAATGCTGTTAAAGCAGTGGAGAACCAGCTCTTCCAGGCTGGAAAAGCTTCCTCACATCCCACTGGGGCTGGGGATTTCTTTATCCAAGGACTGACACAGCAGTGCATCTCCATTGAGGTGGGGTGACAACATTTTCCACCAAGCCACTGTTCCGGAGTCAGGTCCGTGCACTCTTAGAAGTCAGAGCAGAGAACATTTCTTGGCTGATCCCATCCATGCCTTTTCCTGCTGTTTCCATGTTTTCTGCTGTTTGTTAGAGCTCCCCAGAGCACTGGGACTTTCCCTGCAGCCTCTGGGAATATCTGGTAAATTCCTTTGTGCATTTTCCTTCACCCTGTTACTATTTTCTACATTCCCCTTCCTCCTTGGTGCATGAAAATCCTCCAGTTTTGGCTCCAAAAGGACAATCTTTTGAAATGGAGACTCCTTTGCTGGATTCCTGGGAAGGGGGAGCTCCTCAGGGTGTTGGGATTGAGCTGGTCCCAGCCCTCCCCTCCCCACTGCTTTGCAGCAGTGACAAAATGCATTTTCATGGCTCAGCTGAGGACAGTCCGTGGGGCTGATGGGTGTGTGGCACTGCAGAGCTGAGGATTCTTCTACTTTTGTGCCAGTCCCAGGTTTTTTTCTGTGTTTCTGGATATTGTGTTTCTTCAGTGTTGTTTCTCTTGCCCGTGAGCCTCTGGAGTGGTTCTGGAGAGACACTCACACGTTCTCTCTTTTTGTGTTATAAATTCCCAGATTCCTGGGAAATTGCTGAGCCTCCCCCACCACCTTTTCTGCTTCTCTTTACTGTTTCATTCCTGGGGTTTTGTTAATTATTAGGAGTTGGGCTTGGTTCCTGCTGCTGTTTTGAGGTAACAAACTCGAGCTGGGCTGGGAGCAATCGTAAACAGGATGTGGTCAGTGCTGCCTGGATCCTGGACAGCCAGAACTGGGATGTTTTCCTTCTGTGGGTAGCACCAGCTCCTTCCCCAGATTCCCCCTGGAGCTGTAGGGAAGCAGAGAATCACAAAAAGTTTGGCTTGGAAGGACCTTAAAGCTCATCTGCTTCCACCACCTGCCGTGGGCAGGGACACCTCCTGCCAGAAGTGGGAGTTTCTCCCAGGAATTTTGTTCCAGAGGCTCTGGAGGGACCTTTGGGGTCCTTTCAGTCAGTAGGTGGCACTCACAGGCAAAATAAACCTCCTGTGTCCCTTCCCTTCCACCATCCTTGAACCCTGCTCTGCATCCTCCAGGCTGTGCTCAGGAAAGGGGGGAAAGCAGGAGGAGCTGCAGCAGGAATTGGGGATTGGGATGGATTCAGAAACTCTGGGTTTGTGCCATTCTCCCATCCTGCTCAGGAAAGCTTTTCCCTGGAAATCCAGAGGAAGTTCCAGGTGCTGCTGACTCAGGTTGTGCAGCTGGCTCTGCTGAGGGTTTGGAATGTAACAAAATTGTGGAAAATGTCCCTGTGCAAAGGTGGCTCCAGCTGCTCTCCCCCTCCTCATTTATCCTGCACTGCTTGCTGTGTGTGAAGGATGAGTCTGCTTTAGGTTTATTCTGTTCTTCTTTGGTTTCTGAGCAGCCTTTAATGCCTGGATTTGCACTTGGAGCTGCATTCCCTAAAATCCTCTCTGTGGTGCCCTGCAAGACTCTGGGATGTTAATTCAGGAATCTCACCCTGGAGATGCCCAGAGGAATCTCTCAAGTGTAGAAGCAGCAGAACAGAAGGTTCCCCTTGCCCAGCTCAGCTCTCTGGGCTCAGGGCTGTGTTTTCCTCCCTCCCAGTGGTGCTCTCAGTGTTGCCCCACTCCAGGCACTGTTTATCCACCAGTTCAATTCAGATTTTTTTCCCTGCTCGGTGCACAGGCTGTTGTTGGTGTTGTTTTGCTGACAGACAAATACTGGAGCAGCCTTGAACTTTCAGCCACCTTGTTGTGGCTCCTCTGCCTCTGTCAGTTTCCAAGCAAAACAGAAATCCTTTAGAATTCCATAAACTGTGTATTTCAGGCAAGTTTTACGAGTTTCGAGCTGAATTGCAAAGAGCTTTGAAGTTTAAGACTGTCTATAAACAAATCTTTATTTTTTCAGGTTTAAATGGAACATGCAATAATTCTAGTGTACCAACATCAACTTCAGAAATGCCAGATTATTTATTGTAAGTATGTTTATCAGTTGCTTCATCACTTTGGGATCATGTTTCAAGCTAAGGAATCACAACGTGCTGGGGATTTTTGTTGGACTTTTTGTGTTATTTGATAGAACTTTGTTAGGTGGGTGTAAGGAAAAGAGTAAACCCAGCTCTGCAGATTAATAGTTGAGACTAAACTTGATATCAAAGCTGGTTTTTACCTCCTTGAGGAGTTCAAGGTTATCTCTTATCAATTGTTTAAGCACTTCAAGAAGCATTTCATACCTTAGAGGGGTTTGTGAAGATTAAACATCTCCACGTTCCAGCTGGAAACTCTGAGAGGGAATAATCTGCTGGGGAAGGCAGGGCAAGGAAGGATTTGGGCTGGTTTGTTAATTCTTGCCCTCTTCAGAGCCAAGATCATCTCCATAAAGCAGTGAAATATTCTTTGCTGGGAGGCTCTAACCCCTGGGTTAGGATCTGAGCTGTTTCTTGACTCTTTAATCAGATCCCCTCGAGGTTAATTCAACAACCAAAGCCCAAAAGTCCCCGTGAAGGAAGCCCAGAATCTGCATAAACCCAAACCTGTTCTAAACAAAGCTTTGGGGTGAGGGAAGAACTTGTAGCTGGGGGGAAAAAATTCCCTGAGCATGTCCCAGCCTTGGGGGTTGTTTCCATCAGAGCTGGTTTGGCTGTGCTGGGATTGCTGGCAGGGAAGGGATGGAGGAGGAGGAGGAGGAGGAGGAGGAGGAAGCTCTAGGGCAGATAAAGATTTCTGCTGTGGTTTCTGCTTTGCTGGGCTGGATCAGCCATACAAACAACCCCTTCAAGGTGACATTTTTAGGGTTATTCCAAAGAATTTGTGTGGCCGGGGGTGTTTTTTTCTCTCACCCACTGATCCCTCCCAGAATGGGATATTGCAGCTCCTTGGGCTCTCCCCAAAGAAACTGGGAGAGGTTTCTGAGCTCTGTGGTCTCACCCAGGGTGATCTGACTGGTTTGTGCCCAGCTCCTCAAGTTCTAAGACCTGTCACTGCTGTTTGATGCTCTTTATCCTGTGTGGATGGTTCTTTATCCCACCCCTGGCAAGGAGTCCATTCTAGAAGTTTGGAGCTCATAAAAAGTTAAAGCACTGAAAGTTCCCCCTTAATTTGAGGCCTAAATCAGCTTTTCCCTGTTCAGGCACCACCCTGGCCCTGCTGCAGCCAGAGCAGGGAGGCAAATTTGAGCCAAAAGATGAGTTTTACCTTCAGAGAGGGCAGTCAAAATCACCTTTAATGGCTTTTTGTCGAGCAGAATAACTTCCAAAAGGCCCCTAAAGGCACAACAGTTCAATCTGAGCTCAGGACACGTCAAGTGTCTCAAGGAGGTGCTGGAAATAGAGTTGCTGGTGGAAAAAAAAACCAAACTGAATCAAGCTCCTCACCGTGGTTTCTTGTCATGCTCTTGCCACACAATCACCCTGCCAGCGTTTTGCAACGATGGCTCAATGCTTTTTGTGTTCCTTTAAAGACTCTTAACACTGGAAGCATCATATTCCTGCTGTTCCAATGCCTGGCACAGATGCAGAACTCCATGTTCTGCGGGCCAGCAGGAGTCAGAGAAAGCTGTAGCAGCACTATCTGAGTGTCCTCCTCCACCCCCAGCTGCTCCAGGCTTGGCTGTACCTGCCCATTCCACCCTATCTGGCAGAGATAGGAAGTTTTGGGAGCAAACATTGTTTGTTTTACAGGAGGTCAAGGCAACAATCCCCAGTGGTTGCCTCCATAATTTGCTACTTTAATGCCAGTCAGGATGAGAGGAAACGGCCTCAAGCTGCACCAGGGGAGGTTTGGATGGGATATTAGGGAGAATTTCTTCACTGGGACAGGGAATCACCACCCCTGGAGGGGTTTAAGCCATGTGGATGTGGCACTTGGGGACGTGGTTTAGTGGTGGCCTTGGCAGTGCTGGGATTTGATCTTGGAGAGCTTTTCCAGCTTTAACCCCAGAATGGTTTGGGCTGGAATGAGCTGAAGCCCATCCAGTCCCACCCCTGCCACGGGCACAGACACCTTCCCCTATCCCAGGGTGCTCCAGACACTTCCAGGGATGAGGTAACCACAACTTCTCTGGGAATTCCATCCCAGACCCTTCACAGTGAAGAATTCATTCCCAAAAGCCCATTTAGATGCTCCTGTGATCCTCAGTTATCCACGATTTTGTTTCAAGGCTCATCCCCACTGCAGCAACCCAGGGAAAATCCCCTAAAACCAATCCCCCCCCAAAACCAATCCCTTCCTCAAAACCCATTGACCTCACAACCCATTCCTTCCCAAACCCCCATTTAGATGCTCCTGTGGTCCTCAGTTATCCACAATTTCGTTTCCAGGCTCATCCCCCCTTGCTCGGCACTGCAACAACCCAGAGAGAATCCCCTA
>JAYDZK010000114.1:1160204-1172290 GCA_034509185.1 Euphonia xanthogaster | reverse complement strand
CCCCGCCGGCTGCGGCCGCGCGCCCGAGGGGGAGCTTGAAACCGCCGCGCCCCCCCCGCGCGGCTGTTCCGGCAGCGCCGCCACCACCCCCCCCGCGCCGCGCGCCGCGCTTAAAGGGGCAATGGCGGCGGGGGGAGGCGGTGGGGACCGCGCCGAGGAGGGAGGGAGCGGGGCGGCGGAGGGGAGGGGGATACGGACACGGGGGGCGCGGGGAGTGGGCGAGGAGGGTTACGGGCTCCACGGGGTGGGCACAGGGGGGCGCGGATGTGGCAGGGTGGACGCGGAGCCGAGGGGGTGGACGCGGGGACGCGCGGGCGAGGAGTGGGCACGGACACGGGGGACGCGCGCGAGGGGGTGGGCATGGAGGGGCGAGGACACGAGGGGGGTGGGCATGGAGGGGCGAGGACACGAGGGGGATGGGCATCCAGGGAGGGGGCACACGGGGGGTCATGGACACGAGGGGGTGAGTTAAAGGGGCAGTGACACGAGGGGACACGGCCACGGTGGTCACGGAGGGACACGAGGGGGTGGGCGCGGACACGAGGGATACAGGGGGTGGACGTGTGGCAGGGTGGACACGGACGCGAGGCGGTGGGCACGCAGGGACACGGACAAGAAAGGGTGGGCACGGACATAAAGGGGTGGGCACGGACATGAAGGGGTGGGCATGGGAGGGGGAACACGGGGGGGACACGGGGGACACAGAGGGACACGGATGTGACAGGGTGGACACGGAGGCGAGGGGGTGGACTTAAAGGGGCAGTGACACGAGGGGATGGAGACAGGATGGTCATGGAGGGACACAAGGGGGTGGCCACAGACACGCGACACAGAGGGACACGGATGTGACAGGTGGACGTGGACACGACGGGGTGGACACATGCGAGGGGTTGGGCATAGAGGGACACGGACACGAGGGGGACACACGGACACGACGGGGAGACACACGGACGGGAATGGGAGCAGGTAGTCACGAAGGGACTCGGACACTAGGGGGCGGACACGGACACGGTGTGACACCGGGGGGACACGGCGGGGACACGGAGGGACAGGGATGGTCACAGGGGGTTGGACACGAACACGATGCACTCGGGACACTGAGCTGCAGACACGGGGAGGGGACACCGGGATGGGGACACCCACCCTGCCAGGGGACGCGGCCACAGAGTCCCCCGGCTCCCACCCGGCCCCGGGGTCCCTTCACACTCGGGGTGTCCCTGTGCTGCCGGGGGAGGGTCTGTGTGCCCACGCGCGTGTCCCCAACCCCTCGGGTCACCGGGGTCACCGGGACACTCAGCCAGTGCCGGGGGGATGCTCAGCACCCCAGGAAAGGACCGGGGGTCTGGCGGGGGTCAGGGGGTGCTGACGTGGGGGTGCTGCCCCCCTGCCCCCCCCCGGGCTGGCTACGCCCTGGCAGGGTGACACGGGACAGCCGGACCCGCCTGTTCCTCTTCCCCACAGCCGGCAGCAGCGGCCGGAGCGCAGGCGAGTGGGGCTGCTGTGCTTGGGAGGGGGAAGGGGGGCAGGAAATGCCCCACCCGGGACCCCCAGGAGCCGCCCAGCCCTGTGACAGCGGCAGTGGGGCGGGGACCAGACTGGGCTGCACTGGTTTGCACTGGGAGGGGGGATCCGGGGGGAATGGGGGTCCTGATTCCCGTTTCCCACCAGGCTCCCGCTGCAGTGGAAGGACCATGGGGGTCCCTGCGGCCCCGCTGCTGCTGCTGCTGCTGCTCCCCGTGACCCCCATACTCCTCGTGTCCCCCTGTTTCCCTTTGCTGCTGGACATTTCCCAAGAGCTGGACCTGACCAACAGGAGCAGCGGCTGTGCCGAGCTGGACTGGAGCCCGTTCCAGGGGCACCGGCGGCTGCTGCTGAAGCACAACGGCATCGAGGCCCTGAGCCCCTCGGCCCGCCTCGGGCCCCGGCTGGAGGAGCTGGACCTGGCGGAGAACCGGCTGCGGGAGCTGCCCGATGGCTTCTTCACCAACGCCACGGCGCTGCGGAGCCTGAGCCTGGAGGGGAACCCCCTCCCCGCCGTGCCCCCCGCCGCCTTCCAGCCCTCGCTGCGCTCCCTGAGCGTGTCCTGCCGCTGCGACGTGCTGGGCACCGTGCTGGCCCCCTGCGCCCGCGGGGGGATCCGCTGCCTGTGCCTCACATCCCACCGGCAGCCCTTCAACGTCACGGAATTCCACGGCCGGGAGTGCGGGCCCGGCGCGGGGCTGGTGGCCGGGCTGGTGGCCGGAGTGGCCGGGGCGGTGGCCGTGCTGGTGGCAGCGCTGGTGGCCGCGGTGTGGCACCGGCGGAGGAGAGCGGGAGCCGCGGTGGGCGGCGGGGGAAGGGGGAAGCAGGATCCCGCTGGAACCCTCCGGCAGCCCCGCTACATCAGCCGGGACACCGGGAGCGGCAGCGCCGATGTCACCGACGGCCCCGACTACGAGAACGTCTTCGTGAGTCCCGGCACGGCGCCGGCAGCCGCGCGGGGATGGGCACCGGGGTGGCAGGAGCCGCGCTGCAGGTGAGGCTCCGGCACAGGGAACGGGCGTTCCGGGAATGTTCCATCCCCTCCCTGCTGTGCTGTGCTCTGATGTGTTGTCCTGAGCCATCCCACCTCATCCCACTCCATCCTGTGCTGAACCTGCCATCGCATGCATCCCATCCATCCCTTCCCATCCATCCCATCCATCGCTTTCCATCCCATCCATCCCATCCATCCCTTTCCATCCCATCCCATCCATCCCATCCCTTTCCATCCCATCCCATCCATCCCTTTCCATCCCTTTCCATCCTATCTATTCCATCCCATCCTCATCCCACCCCAGCCCATGCTGTGCCCCCCTACCCTGTCCATCCTTCCCATCCTTCCCATCCCCTCCCATCCCTGGCATTCCCCCCTCCCTGAGCCCCCCTGTCCCCCAGCCCCCAGGTCCTGCTGCACGAGGATTATTTCCTGGAGGGCGCCGCCGATCCCGGGGACCAGCCCATCTATGCCAACACTCTGGGCCCCACCGAGGACATCTACATCATTCCTGACCAGTGAGGGGCTGGGAGGACACTGGGAGGGCTGGGGGGACACTGTGTCCCCCACTGCTGCCCTTTCCCTGGCTGTCCCCAGGCCCAGAGGGGACAGGGACATTCCCCCTGCAGGGCCACCCACATCCTGTGGGAGCTCCCTTTGCAGGTTTGGCTTTTTTTGGTTTTTGGCAGCCCCAGCTCCCTCCTTCGCCCCAGTTCTCAGGCGGAGGTGAGGGCTGAGCTGACATTTCCTCCCGGGGCTGCGGCCACCGACGGCGGGGACGCCTCTGCCGCATCCGCCGGCAGCGCCACCGGAGCCCCGGGGCCGGGACGCGCCCGGGGCCGGCTGGAGGAGCCGGGGCCGGGCTCTGCGCTGCTTCAGCGGGGCTGACCACGGCCTTGGCTTCCTCTTCCCCTTTTGAGCCGATGGAGAGCTCGCCTGGGGACGGGCTGGCGGTTGGGGACATCCGGTGCCACCTGCTCAATCTTTTCCTGCTAAATCTGCTGCTTTGGGGAACAAAGAAAGAACTCATATTTTTTTTTTAATCCTCCTGGTGAGACCCTGAGCTTTTGGGACATAGGGACCCCATGGCTTGTCTGGGTGTCTCCCCAGTCCCTGGGAGGCTTCACTCTGCCCTATTAAATGGTTTAATTATCTCTAATTACCTGCACAGCTCGTGGTCTGTGGGAAGCCCTGGGCAGGACATGGGGTTTTCCTGGGGGTTCCCAGAGTTTGTCCTCCCAAAGTGGCGGTCCCAAGGGAGCAGACCCTCAGGAGCAGGTGCCCAGAGCTCGTGTCCCCAAAGTGGGGGTCCCAAGGGACCAAAAGCCAGGTGTCTCCTGTCCCTGTCCCCAGAGAGGCCATGTCAGCTTGCATCCCTCAGTCCCTGATCCCCAAAATCCCCACCCCAGAGATCCCATATTCCACCTGCCCCAAGCCCAGGTCCCCAGCAGGAGCTGCTGAGCCCGGGACACCCCTGGATCACACTGGAAGAGGGGACAGAAAGCACCTGTGACCAGCAGAGCCACCCCATCGAGCCATGGGGAGGCCTTGGGGACACCATGCCACCCCCAGGGGGGGTCCCCCCATCCCTTTGGTGCCCACGGGGTCCCAGGGCTGGAGGCACCTGGAAATGGGGCAATGGTCACCTGCCAGCTGGACATCACCCCCAGGGGTCAGAGCTGTGCCCAGTGCCCTTCCCAAGGACACAAACAACTCAAAGGTCTCTGGGAGCAGCGCCCAGGCGTTACTCACATGCTGGCACTGGAAATCCGTGAGGATTTACCAGTAAATCCATGTGGAGGCAGATCCCAGGGGGGCCGAGGGTCCGAGGAGCAGGGGTCCTGTCAGAGCCCCCCCAGGTGTGCAGGAGGAGCAGCCAGAATCCCTGCTACAATCACTTTATTCATTATTATTATTACATCCTTTTGGTTTTATAGAAATATATAAAATAGAAAACCACAAAACCCCTTCCCTATCCCCCCCCAAAAAAGAGGATATTTCACTATAAATTACAATAATTTAGAAATAAATAACTGGGTTGCATAAATAAGTCTCTGAGCAGAGAGGAGGGTTTGGAGTGGGATATGGACACCTGGGCACAGACCCACCCCAGCCCATCCGGGGTCTCTTGGGTGGGAAGGATCCACCTGCTCAATAAAATATGGATTTAAATTCGAGAGGAGACAGGGGAATAAGTTATTTTGGGAGAGAGGTCACAACTGGAGATGCTGGGGCTGAGCTGGGTGGTAGAGCTGGAGACCCCAGGGCTGAAGCAGAGCCAGGTCTGGTGCGGAGTCGCTGGCGACACGGGATCTGGATTTTGGGATGCTGGAGCTGCCAGGAGTCAGGATGGCTTTGCCCCACCTGGATGGGCGAAGCTGGAGCTGTCAGGCACAGTGGCACCTGGTGACCAGCATGTCCTCGAAGAGGCTGGACACCAGCCTGCCCTGGCTGTCCAGGTGCATCAGCACCATGGGGTCGTAGCCAGCAGGGACGCAGCAGGGCGGAGGGGCAGCCTTGGACAGGGAGTGCACTCTGGATTGGATCTGGGCGTGCATGCTGGCCGGTTTGTAGTTGTGGGGGCAGGAACCCTCGCAGAACCTCATGTAGTAGCTGTTGGGGGCGATCACCCAGTCCGACCAGCCGATGTCCTGGAAGGAGACCTTCAGCGACTTCAGGCAGCACTTCCCATCGCTCTTCCCGCACTCCTCCTCCAGCCCCCGAGCTCTCCTGGCCGCCCGAGGTGGCTTCTCCAGGGTTTGCACCTCCAGCACCAGCGTTTCCCCCGCGGAGGCGGCCAGGGCAGCCGAGATGTCGGTGCTGAATTCCAGCTCCAGGCGCAGCGCGGCCTCGGGCCCGGCCAGCCAGGGCTGGATGGCTCCTGTCAGGTCCAGGCTGCGGGAATGCCGCTGCAGCTCTTGGCTGTGCAGGAGCCGGGGGGTGCCCTCAGCCCCCTGCGGGGTGGAGATGGTGACCCGCGGTGGCACCGAGGCGCCGGGAGGGGACAGCGGCCGCTTGAGGAGCTTCAGCTCCGCCCGCACCACGCGGAGCTGCCGCTGGAAATCCGCGGTGCGGGACAGCAGGAGGTGGTAGCGGTAGGGACCGCGGGGCTCCCGGTGGCCCTGGGCGTCCCGGTGGCCTTGAGAGTCCTGATGTCCCTCGGAGATGTCCAGCCAGGGCAACACTGCGGGGACAGAGGTGACAGCTGATGTAAGAGACAGTAATTCCTCACCAGCCCAGGCTTGGGATCAGCTCCGGCCAGGCAGCCGAGCCTTTGCTTCCAGGGAATCACCCACATCCTGAGGGATGCTGGAAATTCCATTCTCCCATCCATTCCTGGCTGGAGGGTCTCCGTTTTCCTGGTGCCAGACAAGGCGTCCCAGGACCCACTGGAGCACCCCCACCCACCCAAGCAGCAGGAGGAGAATTATTTAAAGCGTTTAATTTACATTTTAATATTAATTAATTAATTAAATTATTTACATCGCCCCTCCCAGATGCAGATAAACCCCCAAACTGGAGCTGAAGCTGGGGACCAGGGGGATGGCACCTCACTGCCTCCTCCCGCTCACCCCCGAATCCCTGGAGCCCCACTCCGAGCCCCCGAGCTGGCCGATCAAAGCTTTCCTCCCCAGCCTCGCTGATTTTTTTTTGGTGATTTTAAGCAAAACAGCTCCAGCGGCGGCTCCTCCCCACTTCCAGGGCGAAGGAAGGAGCGGGATCAGGATGAGCGGGGCCGCATGCCCGATCATGTCTCCGGGCAGCGGGGCGGCATTCCCGAGGGCGGGACACGCTGGGACACACGTGTGTCCCGGGCCATCAGGGCCGGGGGGTGACACGGAGCCACGGCCACTTACAGGTGGGGGTCAGGCGGTGCAGCCTGGGCACGGCTTCCTCCTCTTCCTCCTCTTCCTCCCGGCTCCGGTTCGCCGCCAGCCCCGCCACTTTCCGCCGGTAGAGCCGCTGCGCTCTCTGGATGCTCTCCTGGTCCAGCTGGCGCCGGATGACGGGGGGAGCCGGCATTCCCAGCCGCTCCAGGATCTCCTTTTTGACGGCTTCCAGCTGGAACCTGTCCTGGTCCCACGTGTGGGGCCGGGAATCCACGGCCGAGAGGAGCAGCAGGAGCTGCAGGCAGGTGAGGGCGGCCCGCGGCGCGCTCGCCATCGCTCCCCTCAGCATCCTGCAGAAATCCGGCGGCTTCGGGGCAGGATTTGTTCCCAAATCTTCTGCCAAGGCTGGACGTGCTGCTGCCGGCGGTGCTGCCAGGGGAATAAATTAAGAGGACCAGACCTGACTTTATAGGATCCGAACTTTGCCCGCCCTCCGTTCCCCCTCCCGGAGGGTGACGCCGGAGAGAACTCCCAGCAGGAATCTCTCCTCTCCGCTGGGATTTCCACCAAGAGCTCTGAGAGCGCTGGAGCAGGGTGATGTCTAAGCTGGTTTGCAGCTGCGGAGATAAAAAAAAATGTGGAATACTCCTTTTCAGACACAAACATTGCCCTTCCACCTGCGGTTTTCCCCACGGATCGCGCGGCTCGGGGAATCCCCCTCGGGGTGATGGAGAGGGGATGATGTGCGAGGCGGGAGCGCTGCAGGCAGCATCCCAAGCACGGATTTCCCATCCTCGCATCCTCAGCCACCTCCCCTGCCCGGCACCTCGCGGGTCGGGTCGCTGTTGTCGCGATCCGCCCCTTCCCAAAATCCCAGCGGAGCGGGGATGGGGCGGGCAGGCGGCAGCTGGTGCGGGGCGTGTGGCCGGGGCAGGGGAAGAACCTGCACCGCACCGGCGAGGCCGGGGGATGGGCTCGGTGAGCCTGGATCCTTCTGAGGCAACCGTGGCCGGGGTTACGTCATCCCAAACGGAGGCAGCCGGGATGGAGCCGGGCACGCCGGTGGCACGGATCCAGCGGGGCCACGTGTGCCGGGCAGCACCGTGCCAGAGCGGGGCTGGGCAGGAGGAAATCCAGAGTGGGAACGACCCCCAGGGGCTAGCGCTGCAGCGCCCCTCTCCCAGCTTCTCCTCGGGGATGCTTGGACCAGAAAAACACATGAGCAGAGGGATGAGGAGCTCCCGGTGGCGTGAGGAAACGGGCAGGTCGCCCCGGGGCAGGCGAGGCCATTCCCGAATGTCCTGAAGTCCATCCAAGGGCCGGGGCTGCAGCTGCGCTCCCGCCGGGGAGGAACGCGCGCTAATCCCGTGATTTACGGCTGTTTGTCCCCGCTCCTCCCCGGGACTCGGCTCCGGCCCTGCCCCGGCTTTTCTCACCCCCTTTCTCGAGGGGTTGCCTGAGGCAAAGCCTAAAACACGGGAAAAGGGAAGTTTGTCGGGATGAGCAGGGTCATGTGGAGGGGATTGCCCCGGCCCTGGCTCTGCTGCCCTGCTCTGGATCCATCCTTGCAGCAGGACGGGTCAGGAGGAGCAGGAGTCCCCCCAGGTCCCCTCCCCATTTCAGTGCTTTTCCTTTCCCACCTTGGAAGGAAATCCCACGTGTGGCTCACAGGGGAACCTCAGGTTTATCTCCAGGGCTTCATCCCATGTGGGACATCACCCATCCCTCCAGCAGCTGGGCAGGGATGATGTCCCCTCCTGGAGCACCTTCCCACAGGGAATTCCCAGAGCCCCAAGGCTGCTGTGATTCTTCTCCCAGGGATTTTATCAGCCAGGGTGATTGCAACCTTCCAGCCCCACCAAATCCAGGGAAGAAAGGAGAGGGAGCATCACCCCAGGAGGACCCAAGGGCAGAGCCAGCACTCCATTCCCTCCCCTCTGGCCCTCTCCATGTCCACACCAGCCACCAGCCCCCTCCACCACCCCCAGGGTGCCAAACGTGCTGATCCAGAGCCAAAATGGAGCCCTTGGCATGTCTGGGTGCAGGAAGAGGCTCTGACCTCTCTGGTGACATTGAGCAAGACCCGGCAGAAACCCCCAAATCCTCAAGTTCTGCTTTTGCAGTGGATTTTCTGCCAGCCCCACATCCAGGAGTGACGCACTCCCAGAGCATCAAAGGTTGCTGGAGCCGGATGTTTTCCCCCAAAGGCGCCAGCAGTGGAAGCCAGAGATTTACAGCCCAGCAAGGGCCATAAAAGAGGGATTTTGGGAGCAGTGGTTTGATCCTGAGTGAGGGATGATGAAATGTCCCAGCGTGTCCTCACCAGCCTGCAAGAGGGGATTGCGCAGCCTCTGCATCCCATGTTTCCTCAGCTCTTCCTGGACACACTCGGTGCTGGAAGGTTCATGGGGGTCTTTTCCCAGCTGGATGAAGGTTCCTCTCCAGTTCGTGCATCCCATGTGGGTCCCTCATCTCAGCACAGCTCTCCTGGCGTGGATCTAGAGCAGGGGGTTGCTGTTCCCAGGGATGGGCTGAGGGTGAGGAGGATCGAGCTCTGGGAAGTCCAGGAGAAGCTCCAGTTGTGCATTGGAAAGGTGTGGAAGTGCCCAAGGGCAGCTTGGATGGGGTTTGGAGCACCCTGGGACAGTGGAAGGAGTCCCTGCCCATGGCAGGGGTGGGCTTCAAGGTCCCTTCCAACAAAACCATTCTGTGATTCCAAACAAATCACATTTTTCCCTTCTCCAGGTGCTGGTGGTCAGTGGGGAGCCTGAGAAGGACACAGAGCAGGAGGCTCCAGAGGCCTTCAATTCCCCAAAATGCAGGAAATTCCCTGCAGCTACCCGAGCTGGCAGAAAATTTGGGGTTTTTTTGCAGAGCTCCTTACCACAAGCGGCGAGAGGGGAAGTGCTGCCTTCCAGATTTTAGGGCTATCAGTTCCTCACAGCTGTTGAGCAAAGGATCCCCAAAAAGTGCCCGGAGACCTCTGGGAATTGGTGGCATCACCCTGGGAACGACAGAGCGGGACCAGGTTCTTCCCACAGGACCTCAGTGCTCCCCAAAACCACCCAGGCTGAGCAAGGTGGATGCTGCAGGGAGGATATTCCCTGGAAAAAAGGCAGCTCATGCTTTCCCATGGTGTTTTTTTTAACCAAAGGACAAGAAGGGAAGAGCAGCCGGGGCTGCTGGCAGCACACGGAGCTCCAAGCAGCTCGTGGGGCTCGGCTCCAAGGAATTGTTTGGGATGAGAAACCCCAGGTGGGCTCTGCTCCATCTCATTTCAGGTCTGGAGAGGGGCACAGAGGGATGGGGGACAGGGCTGTCCCTCTGCTGCCAGCGTGGGATGGCTGGGAAGGCACAGCCCGTGTTTTCCCCGCGCTGGCTGCTGTCGTGACGGATCAGCAGAGCGGACGCTGAGGTGACCTTTGGATGTTTCCAAATCAAAGCCAACCACGAGGGCTCAGCAGGCAAAAAGCAGCTCTTGCCCTGTCCCAGCAGGAATCACATTTTTCTCCCTTTGCTGCGAGTTTACGGCATCTCCCAAAAATGAGACTTCTGCTCCACTTGGACAAAGACATTCCTGGGCTGCACCCTCGGTCAAAGATTAACTCGGATTCCCAACCCCCTCAGCCCTGGAAAGGGCAGGAAATGCCTCTGGTCCGACCACCAAAAATGGAAATCTGCCTTGGGAAGTCCTCATCACCCCACAGGGGACCAAGCTGGAGTTCTCCAGGTGTCCTGGACCAAGCTGGAGCTCTCCAGGTGTCCTGGGTCAAGCTGGAGCTCTCCAGGTATCCTGGGTCAAGCTGGAATTATCCAGTTCTGCACCTTCCTGGACCAAGGTGGAACTGTGCAGGTGTCCTGGGTCAAGCTGGAGCTCTCCAGGTGTCCTGGATCAAGCTGGAGCTCTCCAGGTGTCCTGGACCAGGCTGGAATTATCCAGTTCTGCACCTTCCTGGATCAAGGTGGAGCTCTCCAGGTATCCTGGACCCAAGGTGGAGCTCTCCAGGGGTCCTGGACCAGGCGTCCTGGACCAGGCTGGAGCTGTTGGACCCTCCCCGTGTCCCAGATCCAGGGGTGGCACCCTTGGCTGTCCCTGGCGTGGCACTGAGCAGGAGGTGCCAGGGTGGCAGCACCATCTGGTGGCACCAGCCCTCCCAGTCAGGCCCAGTTTGCTCCCAGTCAGGCCCAGGGGCAGCAGGAGCAGAGAGAGAGAAGCCTTAAAGGTGCCAGCAGAGAGCTTCCATCCCAGGGGGGGCACAGGAGTGGGTGTGGCACCTGGGGATGGGATTTAGGGGCACAGGAGTGGGTGTGGCACCTGGGGATGGGATTTAGGGGCACAGGAGTGGGTGTGGCACCTGGGGACGGGATTTAGGGGCACAGGAGTGGGTGTGGCACCTGGGGACACCATTTAGGGGCACAGGAGTGGGTGTGGCAGCTGGGGATGGGATTTAGGGGCACAGGAGTGGGTGTGGCACCTGGGGGCAGGATTTAGGGGCACAGGAGTGGGTGTGGCACCTGGGGACGGGATTTAGGGTGGGCAGGGCAGTGCTGGGGGAACAGGTTTGTACCAACCTCCGACAAGGGTGAGAGGACACAGAGCCAGAGTTAAACTCTTTATTTCCTCTGAAACAGGGGTTCAAATCCTCAGTTACAAAGTCCAGTCTGGCAGTACAAGCTGGGACCCCAGAGCCCCTCGGGGCCACGGGGATGGTTGGGATTTACAAGGCACTGCAAGAACACGACAGAAACCCCCAAGGGCTGGGATTGGTGCTCCAGGAGTCCTGACAAGCACGAGGTGACACCTGAGATGCCCACACAGACACTGGGTGGCTTCACAAGGGACACACGGAGGACCCCCGGGGCTGGGAAAGGGTCAGGACAAACACCTCACCCAAGAGGAGACAGCAAAACCCTCAGGGTTTGGGTTAACCCAACCAAAAACAAGGATGGAGCAGTAAAACCCTCAGGAATTGTGTTAACCCAACCAGAAATGAGGATGGAAGAGCAAAATAATCAGAATTTGGGTTAACTCAACCAAAAATGGGGATGGAGCAGCAAAACCCTCCAGAATTGGGTTAACCAAAAGTGAGGATAGAGCAGAAAAACCCTCAGGATTTGGGTTAACCCATCCAGAAATGAGAATGGAAGAGCAAAACCATCAGGAATTGGGATAACCCAACCAAAAATGGGGATGGAGCATAAAACCCTCAGGAATTGGGTTAACCCAACCAGAAATGAGAATGGAAGAGCAAAATAATCAGAATTTGGGTCAACTCAACCAAAAATAAGGATGGAACAGCAAAACCCTCCAGAACTGGGTTAACCAAAAGTGAGGATAGAGGAGAAAAACCATCAGGATTTGGGTTAACCCAACCAAAAATGAGAATGGAAGAGCAAAATAATCAGGAATTGGGCTAACCAAAAATGGGGATAGAGCAGCAAAACCCTCAGGAATTGGGATAACCCAACCAAAAACGAGGATGGAACAGTAAAACCATCAGGATTTGGGTTAACCCAACCAAAAATGAGAATGGAAGAGCAAAACAATCAGGAATTGGGTTAACCCAACGAGAAATGAGGATGGAGCAGTAAAACCCTCAGGAATTGGGTTAACCAAAAGTGAGGATAGAGCAGAAAAACCATCAGGAATTGTGTTAACCCAACCAAAAATGGGGATGGAGCAGAAAACCCTCAGGAATTGGGTTAACCCAACCAGAGTGAGGGTGGAGCAGTAAGTTCTG
>JAYDZK010000114.1:1053835-1082923 GCA_034509185.1 Euphonia xanthogaster | reverse complement strand
GCCGCACAGGTGACAGCGCAGCGCTCCGGAGGTGGGACAGCCCGGCGGGGCCGCACAGGTGACAGCGCAGCGCTCCGGAGGTGGGACAGCCCGGCGGGGCCGCACAGGTGACAGCGCAGCGCTCCGCAGCCACCGCGCCGCTCCCAAAGCCAGCGCTGCCCGCGCGCTGCCACAGGCGCGCTCCTCATGCCAACCCGCGCGGCTCGCAGTGCCAAAAGGCAACGGAGCCGGCCGAAGCCTCATTTTTATGAATGCCTAATGACCACTCAATCATTAACATCAACCTTTAAAAAGCAAATGCAGCACCTACAGTGTTCATTACCCTCCCCCTCCCCCCCTTTCAGGGTCTCAATCGAGTCAGTCAAGCGTGCAAACCGATCCTGTCGCCAGCAAAAGCATTTCCTTTCACTGCGGTCAGCCAAAAGCAGGGGAAAAAAATGGAAGTGACTTGGAGTTATGGCACCAAAAAGGCCAGACAAGCAAGGAAATAATCAACTCCACATGAGCCACTTCGAGCCCATCACAATGAAAAGGGCCTACGACTAACCCCAGGAAAGGTCAGCGGGACTATGGGGGTCAGAAGCTGAAAAAGGCAATAGCGAGCAGCTGCCAGCTGCAATAAGAATCAATGTGTTCCTAATTACACTCCGAAGAGAAGGCTCGAGCGCCGGGAAACGCCGGGCTGTAATCACAGCTTGGGCAGAAAACATTCAAGTGCTCCCGTTTTACCCTTCCCCACCTCGAGCACTGGAGCTGCAGTTTGTGTGCTACTAAATCACAGGAAGCCGAGTGCTGGAGATAAGGAGCCAGGCAGCTACAGAAGGGCTGGGGATTTTGTAAAAAAATACCATAATTAAGCATTTGTGTTGGAATTACGGCATCACCAAAGGGAGGATTTTGTGAGTGTAAGCAATAAAATTACATTCTTCAAAGGGATTTTGCATGTGCTTTTAGGAAACACGCAGAACTCTGCCGAACAGTCCCATACACCCGGGATTTTCTTAATGCCCAAAAAAAAACATGCAAAAGGGAAAACCCCAGAAAAATCAGTTTGCTGACAGTAACCCTATAAACCAAGCGTGAGAGACACAAACAGGTCAAAACACAATGAAACAGATGCCAAGGAATCCACAGAAACACTGAGGGGAGAGGCAGTCAAAAATTACAAGAAAAAGCATCCTTTGATGTTCTGTTCATATTTATTTATTGCATTTTAAACAAATGAAAGTGCACCCTCCAGATCCTTATCAGAAGGATACGGATCTCCTGAATAAAGGAGAGAAATTACAGTTGCTCAAACTTTGCAATCCTCAGCTTGGATTTCTGTAATGCCTCCACCACATTTCTGCCCATAGCCATGCCTGGCACCCACATCCACCAGTGCTAGGCCAGATCCAAGTGCTTCCTATGCCAATTCCCACCTAAGGATTCAATTGGTATTTTTACCTCTTTTTAGGTACCATATCTTTTTATAAGCAGCCTTGCATGGAGCTTTTTTCTTGCTTCACACCATTTAACCCCCCATGAATCAGTGATGAATCCAAAGAACAATTCTGGGGCTAAAGTCCCTTATCAATTGTGCAGCAATTTCTAATGGCACATCACTGTTCACAGAATGGCTTGAATTGGAAAGGACTTTAAAGGCCTGAAAGTTGATATTTTTGGTCAAAATACAGAACAAGTGTTTGCTCGGGTGGCAGATGGCAGGAAAAACAAACAGTGCTGAGCAAACGAGACAGTGACTGAGCCCCAGAGAGGACAGGGGATCCCACAACCTGCTGGTCTCTCAATAATCAGGCAGATGTGTTTCCTACCAAGCTATAAAAATCCCTAAATACTGTCATTAATTTACTCAAAATGCTCTAGGTAAGGTCCAGTGGCACAGGACAAAGGTGACACAAGAAGAGGTTAAGCAAAACTGAGGAAGAATAGCAGTATTAACCCAAACCATGGCCAAGAGGCTGTGTGCCTGAAAGATGGAGAAGGAGGTCTTTTTTATTGGATTTTTCTATTTTGATTTCAGGCCTGGAAAGTCTCATGGTTGGTATCAGCTGTTGGACTTGGATCAAAGTTTAGCCTTCCATTAATCTTTTGAGTTATATGTGAGGCTGATAGAGAATTTTAATCTTTTTTTTAGAAGACAGTTAAGATTACTCAGATACTTAATTTACACTCCAATATTTCAAAAACACCTTGACTTCAGAACCTTGGTCCTGGCGTACATATGGTCTTGATAGAAGAACGCATGCTTTGGCATGGACTGGAGGAATGGATTTGGGAGCCGAGGGAAGGAAATTTAACAGTTTGTGTACTGTGCCTCAGCACACACGGATGAAAACACTCCCGAGTCACGACTCTGCTCCTGAGACACATCTGTGCTCCAGGGGGGGAGAGCTGGGGCTCCCATCCTGCCAGTCCAACACTGGTCACAGCAAGACAGGCAGCAGGAGAAAAATAAATAAATCATCCCAGAAGCCACACTTTCTTCTCCACAAACAGGCATAACAATTAGTTTAATTTTATTATTAACTTCAGCAAAGGAGCTGAGACAGTCCCCCTGCTGCCGCACTAATGAAGTGGGAATGGCTGCTGCCTCCTCTGGCCTCGGGGAAGCCAGAACAGAGCATCAGCCTGACACGCAGTTCTGCTGGGCTGCAATTATGCTTAAATGCCTAAATTGGGGCTTTCAGCCCCCGAGGGAGCTAAGGCTATCATTAGTTTAACAGTTCCATCACAGTTAGGCCAAATACATACAAAATTCTCACCCTTTGCTCTTCGCCCCCCCCAGTTCTCCCCTATCTTTATCTCTCCTGCTTCGGCACTACCTTGCCTCGTATTTCCATTTTCTTCCCCACATTTAGCTCAACACCTGCGCCATTCCGCTGAAGGGACACCTGTGACAGCTCTGCTGCCTTCAGCCATGTCCCTCCAAGGGTCCTTGGGCCATCACCCCCTCCCCTCCTTCCTCGGGCCGGCCTCAGCCTCGGAGAGAGGCGCCTGCTCTCCTTCTCCAGCAAGAATGAGATTTCACAACCAGTTTTCCAGCCAATTTAAAGATGGGCTGCTGCCGAGGAGGGCAGCAACACCTTCCTTCAGGACCTGGCTTGCATTCTCCTATCTGCACCAGGGATCCTGCGGCCAGCCAGTGAGTCAGATCTGCTGGCAGATCCAGCTGAAAACTCAGCCAGGGAAAAAATGAGGTTCAGTTTTCACCTGGATGAGGGAGCAGTTTCAGCTCCCCATGCAGTCCTGGATCACCAACCCAAAGGAGGGGCTGGGAATGGACATCCCACAACAGGAACTCTGCACTTGAACAGCATGAGGCCTCAGCTCAACTCATGAAGCACCGCCCTGGTATGTTGAATAAACCCTGGACTGCAAGAATGTGTGCAAAAATGAAGAAAAATATACAAAACCAAACTCCAAGTGAGCCCTGCCCCTTTTCTCAAGGGAGCTAGGGAACTCACCATCCTAATTATCCGAGCTACAGGTGCACACACCACATCAAGCTGGAGTAACTCCCTCAGGGGGTGGTTTTTTCCCTCCAAAAAGTCTGCATTGTGCATGTCAAGGACCATCACCCATGATTATAATTTGTCTGTGGTTTCTAAAACCAGAATCCAGCATGAATGAAAAACAAAAAGGACTAGAAGAACCACAGTCTTGCTCTGGTCATCAGAAAAAGCTGTCACACTCTCAGACAAAGGGGCTTGTGTCCACAGAGGCTGCTTAAAGGTCCCCTTCCAGTGGCACTCTCTCACCTGCGTGGTTTAGCCCTGAGAGAACACTGATGGAAAGAACTGGAACCATGGCTGAGCTCTGTTAGAGGACAGCAAGCTCATTCCCCAGGCAATTCCAGATGAACACTGACACCTCGTCCTTTGGTAGCCTCCAGCAAGCAACAGCTCTAAAAAACGCAGACAAATGGGTTCTTTTAGCTGTGCTAGCCCGAGTCCAACTCGCTGTGTTGTAACTTGCAGGGATCCATGCTAACCGTGAGCCCTTAAAGGGAAGCACAGCCATTAAATCCACACCTGCAGCCAGAATTTATAGCAACCTCATCTACTGCTGTCTTACATCATAGGCAATTAGGAGCCTGTGAACTCATGGCTGCAGGATATGGGAGGTGCGCTGGAAGCCGAGAGCTGAGCCTGTGTTACAGCACAGTCCTTAGGCACCTTAGAATTCACCGTGCTGGATCTGTGCTCAGACTGGAGCAACAGACCCATCTGGGCTCTGCTTTCTAAACCAAAGTGCTGCCCTGCACTCCAAGTCACTGCTTCCCCCCTTGTTACAGCTGTCCACACGCTGTCACAGGCAATGCCAACACTCCCTGCTGCTGGACCCAGGCTCCAGGCAGAACAATGCTTATTAAAAAGCAAACCAGCTAACCAGGGACAGCTGAGGGAGAGAGCAGGAAAGACCCCGGCCTTTCCTCCCCCGATTAAAACAAGCCTTCACACAATCCATCCTCCAGCCTTACAGTAATTCAGTTTTACTGCTCTCCTCCCCTCCCTTCCCCCATGCTCAAAAGACCAAACCTGGTTTCAAAATTGAAGTCCGAGCTCTCTGGCAAACACACACTTCTGCACTTCTTCACCTCGAGGGAAGGAATCCTGACACAACTGACAATATTGCTTAGCAAAAGGAGCCCCTTTGCCTCAGGCCCAGATAAAAGCAGCAGCTCGGCAGAAAAATAAATTAAAAACTTGTGTTGGTCAGGCCAGGTTTGCTACAACAAACCAACCTGGCTCCCAGGCAAGGAGAGGGGTAGTGGAACATGGGGGAAAGAGAGGGAGGCTTTGGGTTGCCTTTGCTCAGGGGTGTTGCACAACCCAGCAGCGGTGTAGCTTCCCGCCTCCTTCCTCATGCCAGCAGAGCCAAGGAGAGCGCTGATCCGAGGGAGGGAGGGAGGGAGGGAGGGAGACAGCAGGCATCACGAAGCTCTGGCCTGAGGGTTTGGCTCCTGCAGCCCTCCCGCTTCACCCACTGCAGCCAAGCCCAGGCTGCCAGCTCAGCCCTGCCAGCAGCAGGGACCCCTGCCCAGGGCTGGGGGCACTCGGGGCAGCACCCTCACAGTGGCAGGTCATGAGTCAGAGCCCAAACCTCCTCCTGCAAATCGGGGCCATGGCAGCTGTTCCCAGCAGAACCAGTTCAAACACGAGCAACTGATAGGAAAGGAGTTAAGTTTCATCACAGGGACCAGGGAGAAATTTCCGCCAGGTTCACCTGACTGTGCCCTGTTCTCACTCGCTCAGACACATCCTGCTCTGCCGAACAGGATTTCTGTTTGGACATCCAACAGCAGGCTGGCAATTCCTGGAGACACCTTCCCAAAGGAAGATGGATGCCACAGCCACAGCTTCACCACATAGGAAGAAATTTCCAGACTCTTCATAGCAAATCAACTCCCCCACGAGACTTTAATGCCGAGCTCAGCAAGATGGGGGCCCTGCAAAGATAACCGGCTGCCGGGATTGATTCCATCCCACGTTAGCATCCATCAGATAGCAAGAAAAACAAGATTAAGCAGCACCACGGCATTAGTCTTCATTTAAACTTGGCAAAGAAAGCAAATGTTTCTTTTTTGTTGGCTTCTCTCTGTGTGTTTTTTAAAGCAGTCCCAGGCTCAGCCAGGGAAAGGTGCCTGGACTGTTTAATGTTGGGGGATTAGAAGGGACAACACTTGTACACTCGCCAGAGCCCAGATAAGCAGAGAGTGCTTGGGTTAAGCAGGGAGCATCTGCCTCCTGCAATATATACATTGTCCCAGTGAAAATAAACAGCTTCACACCTTTGGCTCAGAGAAGGACTTGAGCTTCTTCTGCATCCTCAACCTGCAGCCTCTCCACCCAAGGCTGAAGGGTCACAAGGGTGAAGGTTACTCACAGTTCCCTTATTCCAAGCCTAAGGCTGGAAACTTTCTGTCTCCTCTTGCACTGGGTAGAGTCTTTGCTGCTGCACATCAGGTCTGGTGTGCTTCCTTGTGTTCACTGTGCCCAGAGCTGTTTCAGACAAACTCTGAACATGTACACTTTCTACATGTGCTAGTTATGTACAAGCCATGGCAAATGCACTAATTAGGAAAAATGCTAACTTGGAAACTGGACCCTTTTTTAAGTGCTCAGCCACAAAGTCCTTAATCTAGAAAAGCACACCTCAAATTAATGCTGCCACCCCGGTCACTGGAAATCACAGGGCTGAAGACTCCAGCCATAGCACTGCAGTACCCACACCTACAGTCTGCTCCAAACTCCTCAACTCCTGTCTGGTCCATCTCGATGCACGATTTGGAAGTGCAATCTGCACCCCAAAACCATGCCTCAGTCTGAATAGCTGAATTTAAAATTATATCATTAAGTTTGAAATTTCAACATACTTAGAGAGTTTTGATAATAACATTTTTGATTACATCCGTTGCCAGCTTCCTTCTACACCCTGACAGAGATTTAAAGTATACATTCCTATTTCATTCTGCAACAGAGATTAGTGGCAGGAACAGAAAACATCTTCTGTTCCAAAAAACCCTCAGGGTTTTCCTCCTTCTCTTGCATTTTATTAGAGGAGTCTCAAATCTCCATCAAGCTGCAATACATTGTCACTGCAAAGCATTTAAGGCAACAAGTATCTGAGTGCTGCACTAAAACACACCTTCAGAAAAAGCTCCTGAGAAACAGAGATTTCCAAAGCTATCCCAAAGGAGAAAGTGCTCCCCAGCAGTAAGAGCCCTCAGCAAGCTTTATGAAAATTTGAGCCTACGCTTGAGCGTATGGCACGCAGAGCCCTAATTCAAGAACTTTTGTGAACTCTTATTGTGGGGAAGAGGGGGGGAACAAAGGAAAACCACATGCTATTGTTTATTTTGACTCCGCAATACATTTAATCTACATGGAGTTGGAACATTACACAGCAAAACTCCTCAGCTCCCAGAAATTGTGTACAGCCAACAGCAGCAGAGTCCATTCTCCAAAGGGAGAATGCCATTTCAAGTATGTTATCTTCACCCCACGGAGCACAGAAACTCTCCAAAACACAGCTGAAAGCTGCCACCAATGCTTCCAATCCCACACCCCAAGAGCATGGGATCAAGGCAGGGCTACTGGCACTCAAGACACAAGGAAAGCTTGTGGGGAAAAGCAATGAAAGCTTTGGGGAAAAGTCCCTAAAGCTGGGGACTTCCACCAACTTGACCTTGAGCTATCGAAGCTTTTCTCAGTAAGACTGTGACTGCCTAGGGGGTCCCTGAGCAGGAGGAGCCCCAGGCATCTCACACCTTCTTTGAGCCCATCAGCAGGAGCAGACCATGCTCCTGATGCATTCCAAGATGTTACAGCAACAAGACCCAGCATATGAGCTGCCAAAGAATTATTCCAGTGTATCCACAGGGATGATAACAGATCTCAGTACATGAATTCCACTGCTGTAGCTGCACAACTCCCTTCCAGCCTTGTCTCCTACTGGGGCTGTGCTAACAAGGACTGCCCACGTGCCACTGAAGCCTCGGGTGTCCGGCTCCAGGACAAGCAGCTCCAGAAGCCATGGCTCTGCTGATGAGTTACAGCTCTGCCCTGGCACAACTGCAGAACCATCTTCCTAAATACCTTTTTTCTGTTCAAAGCCACCCACTGCCATCCCCTTGTGCCCAGTGAGTTCACTCCCCCAACCCCAATATTCCAGCACCTCTACACAACTTCTCCTGGATGCAGAGCCTGCTGCCTCACACTGGGATACAGTCACTGCCAGGGAGGGACTGGAGCTGTGCAAGCTCACCCCGGGCAGGTGCCAGCACCAACACTCTCACCTACAGCCAGAATGTGCAGACAGGTGATGTCACGGCCAGAGCAGACAGGTGACATCACAGCCCACAGGCACCTTCTCTCCATCCTGGTTTATCTTCTCCTGCACCTGGGAGCAGAGGCCTTTGGCACAGCCCCATCCTGGCCCTCGCCGGGCCGGGGGCTGGTGCAGACACAGGTTGCTGTGAGGTTTCAACAGGCAGAATGAAACGGTGAAGAAAGATGCTTTCCAGAGGGGGAGGGGAGGCACACACGTACTGAACAAATCATCTGTTTGGAGCGCTGGCTCCTACTTGTTCTCAGCTATATTATTCACTCAAGGGTGGATTAATCCATCACTGCAAAGGAATCTCCTGATCTCAGAGATAAAGGCAACAAGTCATGCACTGACTGTCTGTGGATCCTCCTGGAAATGGCCAGCCTTTCTCATGGCCTTATTTGGGCCGATCTATCAGCTCTCCACTAACAACAAGCAAGAAAAAAAAAAGAAAAAAGAAATTAAAAACTGAAAACATACCACCTGTCTACACTAACTTCAAGTGGATTGATCTGGAAGCAAGCTGGGGATTTCGACTCCAAACAATCACTGTTTCAGAAGGGGCCACATGAACTGTCCCCTTCCTTGTTTTTGTTCCCCAGGAGAAGACCAGTCATCTGGGTCCTTACCATCCAAACTGGCATGGTAAAAAAAGATTAGTTTATTGCAAGATTCTTTAGAGTGAGGCCTTTTACCCAGATAAATGGTTTCTTTAACTCTCTGGGGACTGGGAAACAAAACCCTCTGGTGCCATCCCATCCCCCTGCAGGAGCATCTCCAGCTAGAGCAGGCTGCACTTGGACAGAAGGTGTCTACAGAGAATATAACAGCAATTCCAGGAGGCTGGACATCACCAGCATGTCTGTACTTTGGTGTTTCAGCAGATGCCACAGAGCGATTACAGAGACACTCAGGATCTGGCTGTTCTTCATCTAAGATTAAGGGGGGCCAAGAAGCTCCCCACAGCTCCCCTCTGGCTGGAGCTGGCAGCCCATGATGCCCGGGGCTCACCAGCACACAGAAGGCGAGCTGGCAGGGAACACTTGACAGGCAACACAACCCTTATACACCTTTGCAGAGACAAAACACCTGTGAACCCCTCCAGAAATGTAAATTTGTGGTGCTCAGCCTCTTTGCCAAGACCGTTTCAATGACAAGCTGCTCACAACTCAAGCCTTTTAGTCCTTGTCTTGGTATTTTAGAGGTCCACTGCAAAGAAAACCACGGGCTGCAAGGCAGAGCCTCCATACACTGCGAGGAAGGAAGCATTAAACTGCTCTTTGAATTAAACAACTAAGACTCAACCACTTGGTTCATTATCAGATTCAGTGGTTGGAGTCAGTCAGTGGTTGGAAAGCTAAACAGCAGAACCCAGAGTGTAAATCAAAGACTTGCTCAGAGAGACAGGTGAGGCCAAGGGTGTGGTTTCACCTCTCAGCTCAGCCACTGCCAAAGGGACGAGGGACGGTCTCCTCCTTCCCTGGCCTGTTCAGCTCCCCCCTGCTGCCACGCTGATGGGAGTATCCCAGTCAAGCTGGTCTTGCTCACTCTGAGCTTTAGGGAATTATTTTATCCTTTTCCCGTGCTGTTTTTATGAGCTGGACTCACTCAACTGGGCATTTCCAGAGGCAGGACATAGAGGGAGTTGGCCAGATCCCCTCCCTCTCTGCAAGGCACCCACCCTTGGCTGAGCAGCAGAGCGAGCACACAGGATCAGGAGACAGCAATGCCAATTGAGAAGCCAGTGCTGCCAAAAGGGGCCATCCCCCCCACCAGCCCCTCGGGGCCTTCCCAATCATCCAAGTGGAAGATTTAGCAACTCTAACTGTGGGGCAAGATCCAGGAAAGTTTGAGGCTTGGGTACTTTTTTTTTTTTTTTTGAAGGGTTAGCTGGAGTCACTCCCCTGCAGCTGCTCCAGCGCTGGATTCCCGCAGCAGGGAAGAGGCAGGAATGTACCTGCCACCTCCTGCAGCAGCGAGTCCTCAGATGGAGCTGTAACGTGAAACTGCGCCCAAGGAGCTGGGGAGGGGGAAAAAAGGGGGAAAAACAAAAAAAAAAATAGAGTCCCACCTGGCTAAAAGAGCTCAGAGACATCTCATAGGTATGGAAAATGGGAAAACAACCCACCTTACATGACTGTTTTCCCTCCTGCTGAAAGACAGCAGATATTTCTCACACAGAAAGAATGAGTATGGGCTTAATGGAAATGGCAGGTGGTCTGGATGTACAAGGCTCAATCCCTTACTGGGCTGAACAAGCATTTGCCCTAAAGTGGTGGCTGTCACTGGAGAATCATCATCCCCAGCAGAAAGGGAGATGTGAGCTAGGGAACTCAAGTGGAAAACTGACACTCAGCCCTGGAAGTTGTACTGAGCCATTTACCAAGGAAATTTCTGGAAGAACACTCAACTGAAAAAAGTGAACATAGATACACACAGATGAAACTATCTAGCCTAGGAATTCTTGGGCCAGCATAGTTGGAGACCTCACACTAGCCAAAGTAACACAGCAAAGAGGTTTTCGCTGACTTTGCCAAAGACAAACACCATCCCAGAGCAAATGATGCAGGACACGGGGACACACAATAGCAGGGTTTGCTCAGGGAGGCCTCCAGGAGAGCAGAAACTGAGTAGGAAAAGGGAAACACCTGGAAGAACCAAGCAAGTACCAGTCCAAACAGCAAAATAGGTCCAAATTAACAAAATATGTCAAAATAGCAAAAACAGTGGACAGAGAACACAGTTTGGTGCCCAAGTACCAGCTTTAAGAGTCAGGATTGCAAGGCAAGCTGCAAATTCCTATTTAAGGAGGAAATTTCCAGGAAATTGACCAGTTCCACTTGCAACAAGGTTTTTAGCTCACTCTCACCCCAGCTGCAGATAGCAAGTGGCTCTGAAGCTCCCCAGCCCACTGAAATGCCAAAAACCAGAGAACTGACAGCAGATCCGCGCAGTGAGGAGGCAGGGGCAGGACTCAGCTCAAGGGAGCCACTCACGAGTCAGCAGCTCATAAGCAAGGCAGGAGACAAAAACCTGACTCTAGGTACAAAGGGCAAGTTTACAGTATCAATTACTTTATACTAAAGAGATGTTGCCTAATAAAAGACGTTCAATTTCCAAGTCACTGATTAAAGCGATTCCATAAAAACCATTACCTGGGATACCCAATCCCAGCAGGTTTGTGGGTCAAAACCCGCTCAGTCTCAGCGCTTCTGGTACCAAACCAAAAGTTTTGAAGCCTCGTGGAAACTCACCAACAGGTTCACCACATTCCCATGTCATTTTGCATAGGACTGTGTGCCAAGACCACAGCGCTGCAATGAAACCCCTCCAGAGTCACATCTGTGGACATGGGAACAAGGAAGATGCAGAGCAGGAGGTGTTCCACCACAGGCTCAAAGGCCTGGCAGAAACAGAGGAGGTAAAGGAGCTCCTGGAGAAGGTGTGAAGAGTGGGTTTGGTGGGTGATACGGGAAATTCAGGTGAAGCTCAATGCCTTTTTACACACACAACTAGAAACAGCTCACATGACCTGCAGGGAACCTTCTCAATACAGCTCATTCTAGGTGCACACACAAACAGCCAGAGATCAGCCCCTGACCCACAGCTCCTCACCCCCAGCCCTGCAAACAACCTGAAATCACAGCAGCTGGTCCCGTACACACACCCAGCCACACCAACACTCATATAGGAGAAAGTGCTGCTGACTGTACCATCGCATCAGAAACCAGCTTTATTCACACAATTACTTAATCATCATGTTTCCCTGTTAGATTTTTGGCACTGAGGCTCTGTTGGTCTTGCAGTTCATGGCAGTGCCTCATCTTGAGCACCCACCAATTAATGCCCTGGTCATGGGACACCTGAGACCTCGCCAGGCAGAGCAGTTCTGCTGTGGGACAGGCAGAGGGGGATTTATGAGATGCTGGACCCTGACGTGGCTGTGCACTCACAATCCATTGCTTTGCTTCCCCATTTCCACATCTGCAGAAGCAGTCTTTAAACAAGCCAGGGTATTTTTAAGCTCTGACAGTTAAAATCCTCAAGTGACATCACCTGAAGTCAGAGCACAGCTGCCTTATTCCTCTGGCACACCAGCAAGCCAAAGTAAGCAGGAGCCTCGTTTATGGGCTTACAGCACACCTTGAGAGAATAAAAGCACTGGTGAGACTTGCCCCGCAGTCAGGCCTCTCCTTGCAAGGCTTTTTTCCACCCCCTCCTCAGTTTTGGGGTAAAACCCAAGAATTTTAGCACCAGAGCAGCCCAGTGATCCAGCAGAGGGGGCACACAAGGGGACCAGCCCAAACCCCACAAGCCACTATGCCGGGGTTTGGGGGCAAAGAACACAGAGTTTGGGGGCAAAGAACTAGAGAAAAAGGATGAAAAATCACCAAGACAGCATGAAGAATGGCAAAAACCAGCCCCTCAAGCTACTTCCCGTGGTGTACCCGAGCTTGCCCGCCCACACTTCACCTTGCACACACGGGCACGGCTGTTTACCAGCACTTGGAGCAGCTTAAGGGTGTAAATCACATTAATCCAGGCGACAAAGCCACATCCCGCTCATCCTCGGGTGAGTTACTAATCCCTCCACACCGCAGCAGTTCCCATCTCACTTCCTACCTCTTGAAGACGAAAAAAACCCAAACCTTTTAACATGATAGGTAACTCAGTGGATCCCACCTTCTATCTGCATCCAGCTTTCAACAGCTTTGAGCAACAGTCATGGGTCTCCCCACAAGCCTGAGAATTTTCAGGGATGGAGACCAAGCCAGTCAGAGGCTTCCTTCTTCTTGTGGAAAGGCGAATACAGGTCAAAAATATTTATTTCTTTTTAATCACTCCATTACCAAGTCCTCCCCACAAGATAGGCTTGCAGCTGCTTCGAAAAAGCAGGGCTTGGTTTCAATGTGTTTGACTCGTGCTCTCGACACCTACTTTAATTTGGTGGAACAAGAGCATGCTGGCTGTAATTAAGGCAAATAATATCAAGTTCAACAGAAAAGCGTTAAGAAATTGTGCCGGGAAACGTTCACTGCGAATTTTTGGAATATAGAAGGAGCTGGCCATCGCCCGCAGCAACCGCTACCACAAAAGCACTTTTTCTCCTTAAAGCAGCTCTGGGCAGGCTGTACATCCCATAAATCGCAACTGTCAAAACACCCGAGTCGGGGGAGATGAGGAGAAAAGCAAACGGGCTCCACACAGCTCGGCTGGGAGGGCCAGCACGCCGGGATTACCTGCTTTGTTCAAGGAAAACGCCGGGCCACGAAGGATAAAACCCCAGAGAAGCAAAGCTTCCACGCTGCCTGTAACCTCGGTGACCGGGGCTGGTGTTTGGGTTGGTAAATTGTATTTCTGGTGCATGTGTGAAAGATACAACTCACTGAGTAAACAGCCCTTCAGAGCTGACAGCTTTACAGCCACAGGCTCGGCGCGACTACTCCTTCCCAGAGGCAGCAAGGCAGTTGGGGAAAGCAGTAAAATAATAATTAAAAAGAAAAAGCTACATAAAGCCATCACATTTACCCTTTCACCAACCCTTTACACAGTTATGAGGCGGGAGCAAAATAAACATCGCCTGTTTTCTGCCCGACAGTGTGTCACGGCTGAAAAACACATCCCTCTTGGTTTAAAAAACATCAGTATTGGAAGCATGGGACAGACGGCTGGAAAGTTCTTCCATTAGAAGTCAGGAACTATATAATTTATATTTGTTTTTGGCAAAGAGACAGATAAAGCAAGGGAAAGCAATTTAAAATTCAAGAATCGCGTGGCTTTAAGAAGGTAGGAGCTTAATGCAATAAAAATAATAATAACAGAGATAAGATGTCAGCATGCTTTACAGCCAGAGACCTCAGGCATCACACACCACCTCCTGCCTTAGGGACTGACTTTCCACCGCTCTAATTGCAGAGAAAAGTGACCTTACAGGTTAAAAACATTGAGATTAACCATTTTAAGGCGGTTAAGAGGCTGGACGCGACCCCAAACCCGTCCCCTACGGCATCTCCTTCAAGCAGAGCAGCGTTTAAATGACAAATAGAGAGGAGTGGAGGCGCGTTCCCTGCGAAATGAGACCATAAATCAGAGCCGGGCAGCGCGGAGGGCTCGTCCCGCTCCCCGGAGCGCCCTGCACCGGCTCAGCCCCGCGCACCGAGGGCACCCAGCGGAGTGGGACGGCGCGGGCGAGCCCTGCGGGGTGACAGCAGCCTCTGGGTTAGCAGCAAAATTTGGGAGGACTGAGACCTGGCTAATATCAGGGGGTGGGGGATATTGAGAGGCCTTTGTCACCCTCACATTTTCTGAAAAATCTCCTTTGCCAGGATTTCTTCTCCTGGGAAGCTGAGAAGCCTCAGAGAAAATGAAAGCAATAATTGTCCCATTTGCTTCTCCTGTGTTTTGCTGCTTTGGAATGGGGTTTGGAGATTGTCTGATTGGTTTCATGCAAGTTGTTTTAATTTAATGACCAATCACAGCCAGGCCATGTGGGGACTCTGGAAGGAGTCATGAGTTTTTCATGAGTGTCTTTTACCCTTCTGTCTGTACCCTTTCTGTATTTTTCGTGTAGTTTAGTGCAGTATTCCTCTGTATAATGTGGTATCATGAAATAATAAATTGACCTTCTAAGAACATGGAGTCAGATTCTCAATTCCACCTCTGTCTGGGGAACCCAGAAAATGCCACAGGCCTGGATTTGGTGACAGCAGGGATTTGAAGCTGTTGAAATGATGCCGGGGTTTTTGGAGCTCTGGAATCCCTGCCCTGCTTCCAGCAATGCAAAAGTCAGCAGGAATGTCCCAGGCTTTTGAGAAAGTCTGTGATTTTCTGTGAAAGTGAATCGATTCCTGCCAGGAGCTGCTGCTCCTGCCTCCAGGACCCCTTCCCTGCTCAGGTGTCACCGAGCTGTGGCCCCGGGGCAGGCTTGGCAGCGTGACCTCCTGGTGCTTTCCACAAGTGCTTTCCTGACCCTGGAAGAATTTCCTTGTGGCCTTAATGAGCCGTCTGGGGGCAATTAGTTCCTGGTTTTATGGCATCCTGGCTTTTCTCAAGGAGCGTGGCACGGCTGGGCTGTGCTGGTTCTCTTCCCCATCTGGGAAGGAAGCAGGGAAGCTGGAGTCCAGCTTTGCATCCACCCTTCTTCAGAGAATCCAGGTCCAGGTGTGACCCTGCAGGAGCTTCTTGTTTGGGGTGGGTTTATCCTTTGCTCTAAGCCATAAAAACCCCTCCTAACTCACACACCCTTTGCGTCTTTGGTTATCCAGCAAGACTGGCCCAGCAATTCCTTTCTTCTACATCAAAACTTGCTTCCATCTCTATTCCTTCTTCAGACTCCACATTCAAAAATCTTCCTGCCAAGCACACACACCTGTGAGACTTTCCTGTCAAACCTCCATCCTTCCCAACCCTGCAGTAAATCACATTTTTCACTGCTGCCAGCCAGGCAGGGAGGAGAGGTGCTGGAGGCAGCTCTGCTGACCCCAATTATTTCGGGGTGATAAAACCACCCCTGTCCCTGCTCTGCCATAAACTGCTGCACTGCCTGCAAAACCAGCCAGGCTAAAGAGGAAACAACAAGCTGCCTTTCCCACGGGGCTCTTCTCTAAGTCCTTGGCGTTTTGGGGAGATGTTTTGGAGGTTTTTCTCTGACCCTGAGAGGTGTGTGAGCACTTTGGAGTGGAGGTTTTGAGATTGGCCCTAAAATTCACGGGAGCAGCTAAAGAGACCTTCCATCACTCAGACTGGGATGGAGTTGTCGTGGTTGTGTCTTACAGAGGAAGGAGCTGAGGCACAGAGTGTGCTCCTGACTGCTGGAAGTGAGGATTTCTGGGATTTCTGGGGTTTCTGGGATTTCTGGGGTTTCTGGGGTTTATGGGATGTTTGGCCCAGAAGATCTCCCTGCACTGCCTGTGCTGCACAGGATGCTGACAGCTCCTCGTGCTGCTGATCCCAGTCCTGGTGCTAGGAAGAGCCAAAAGGAGAAGCTGCTGCTGGGAAGCTCCTTAAGATCAGGTTCATTAAAATGAAGTTCTGATGGTCCATAATTTAACACTCCAGGAAATCCATAAAAAATCCTGCATGGCAGAAAAAGCCATTGAGCTGCTCCACTGGGAATGGCAGGGCTTTGTTGTCTTTTATTTTCCCCTTCTACTTCACTCCATCAGCTAATGGCTTTTGCTGACAGATATTTATCAGCCTGAACATGGTTTCCCTAGTCTTGGAAAAATAGAAATCTTTACTCCTGGCTGCAATAAAAAAATCAGCCCAATCTCCCTGAAGGAGCCAGTCTGGATATCAATCCTGCTCCTGCCATCCCAGCTCTGGGAGTCATTAAGAGGAGAATGGCAAAACCAGAAAGTGAAGCCACCCAGGGTTAGGAACAAGCCCTCAATTATTATTTTTAATTTTTTTTTTTAGATTTTTTTTTGCAGCCAGAAATGTCATGTTCTTAATGAGCTGAGGGGCTCCCAGCTCTCCCTGGGGCTGGAGCAGAGCTGTCCCACCGTGTGAAACAGCCCTGTCCTGGCATGGGAGAGGATTTGTAGGGCAGGAACTGGGGAGGGCAGGGTGCCACTGGCACCACTGTGTCCCCTTCCAGGCCCTGGCATCCCTCAATCCCGGACTCCCCAGGGGGAAGGAAAAGGGCTCAGCACCCTGGTGCAGCCTCTACAGAGTTAATTCCATCCAAGAATTCCATCCACTCACCCCGTGGTGATTTCCTCCTTCCCGATGTGAAAAATGCCTATTTTATGATTGGCTTTTGGCAAATATTCCAGTGAATATTCTGTGTGTTGTGTCAGAAAGTGATGCTGTGTTAATTCTCCTGAGTAGAGTGTTAAATCTAGTTTTAGGTTATGACACCATGTTCAAACAGAAACTGTGCTGTGGAAGATACTTTCTCTAAAGAAAGGGCTCACAGCAGACAGCAGCCACAGGACACCTGAACCTTTCAGAGAAAGAGAATTTATTGATCTCTTATCAGAAGAAATGAACTTCTGCCCACCTTGCTGGGGCTTGAAGATGCTGTCAGGACTCAGGGGCAGAAGCTGGCACTGCCCAGACAGGATCCTGTGTCTGAATGGAATTTGTGCATCATGGATGAGGTGTGGGAATGTGCAACAGGCTGCTGCTTGTAAGGGTTAATCCTCTGTTAAAGTGGGGCCTTTTGGGGTTTATTTTACCCAGAAAAGGCACCAGGACTGTCTGTAACTCTTTGTTTTTATTGTCTCATATTGTCCTAATCCAAATTGTCCAAATTATTATTACTCCAATTATATTACTATTTTAATAAACATTTTATTACTATCAAACTTTTAGAATTTTAAAACCAGGTGATTGGTGTTTTGCACACCTACACCCCTTCAGGAGGCTGAAATCTGCTCCCAGCCCCATCTGCAGCGAGTGAAAACCCAAACTGTGCTTGGATTAACCAAGTCTGGCCTTGCAGAAATCTCTGTTAAGCAGGGCTCAGGAAAATCCAGCATCCCAGCTGGGGCAGGCGGTGCTGACAGATTTATGGCTGAGGAAACAACCCCTAACTTGGGAGATGCTGCTCCCCACCAGAAATAAATGCACTTAGGACATTTTTTCCAGCACTAATTGGGATGAGGATTGATGTCCTCGCCCCTTCTCTCCAGAGGGGCTGGCAAACACCAGGAGCTTCCCTTTGGAGCATCTTGAAGCTCTAAATATTGCTGAAGTGAATTTTTTTTTTTCCCCCATGAATTCCTGCTGTCCTGGGTGACTTTTGGACATCTAAGGAGCCTGAGCAGGTTTGGGGAAGCTCTCGTGCTCTCTGTGAATAAGAATTTGTGTGACTACATCTGTGTATTTACATTTTGTGTGTATGTGAACATGTGTGTGGAGACTAAGAGGAAATTAACTCCTATTCCATTGCTCAGGGCTGGGATCTGCACATTCTCTTTGCAGCATTTCGTGCCAGATCTGAGCTCTGACTTACGTTTTGAATCAAAAGAATTTAATTAAATTGGTGTTTGTGAGCTGCTGCAGGGCGGGGATGGGGGTGGCTTTGGCCACTCTCTTGCTCAGGAAATAAAATGATGTCACTTGTGAGAGCTGCAGGGTGACAGGCACCAGCCTCCATCCCTGTTGGGAAGCTCCAGAATTCCTGGATGCCACTTTCCAGCAGGGATCACCACGGGGATGCCCTGGGTGAGGTACTGAGCACCTCAGGGACACCTCCAGCCAAGGAGAGACCTTCACCTTGCTCTGGTGCTTCACTTCATGGCAGAAAAACATTTTGTAGAGAGCCCCAGCGCAGCAGGAGGAATTTTTTTGATGGATAATGTGATCCAAAATGTAATTCAGAGGGTGACAAAGCCAACAGAGCTGTTCTTCAGCCAGCCCAGAGGTGTTTTCCTGGGTGCTGGGCTGAGTTTGACCATTGCAGGGTCTCTGAGCTGCCTGTGCAGAGCTCTCTGCTTCCCACTGAGCATTCCCCATGCCTTTTTCCTGAAAATCCAGCACAACTCCTCCGTTTCACTCCAGATTGGAGGAGAGATTCATCCTGGCTGATGGGCAGGAGTGGGAAAAACATTGATCTGTCAGGAGGGTTATTGGGAGGATATTAGGAGGGTTATTAGGAGGATATTAGGAGGGTTATTAGGAGGATATTATATTTTCCCTGGAGGGTTAGGTTGGATATTAGGAAAATTCCTTCAAGGAAAAGCTTTGGAGTCCCCATCCCTGGAAGTGTTTAAAAAAGTGTGAATTTGGCACTCAATGGTGGCCTTGGCAGTGCTGGGTTAATGGTTGGACTTGATGATCTCCCAGGGCTTTTCCAGCCTGAATGATTCCTGATTCCAAGGGGGCTCCACCTGCTGAGGATCTCAGCTGCTGTCCTGGGAAAGGATAAAAGTGATGGAGCCCCTTCCAGCCCTGCTCTGCAGGGATCCCAGCCTGCCTCTAAACAAGAAACAGCCCCAGTGCTTCCCTCTGATGGATCCCTCTGCCTTTTGCACTGCCTTGGGAATGTTCTGGGCTGGGAAACCTTCAGGGATTCATTATTCAAGCCACGCTGGCTTTGGCTGCAAAGTTCCAATTGTGGTTTGTGGGGCTGGGCTGAGATGATTTAAATTGCATTTAAATTCAAGGCAGATCTCCTCTGCTCCTGGGGAATGGGAGGTGGGATCCTCGCCCTGCTGGGAAATCAGAATTCTGCAGGAGGGCCTGGCTCCAGCTCACCTGGCTGCTCAGGTGAGGGCTGGGCTGCTGCTTGCTCCTGGGACCTGCTGAGGTGTGGGTCTGTTGGATTCCAGTGGCAGGGATGGATGGGATTTTGGGATGGAATTCCTCCCTGGGAGGGTGGGGAGAGGCTGGGATGGAATTCCCAGAGCAGCTGTGGCTGCCCCTGGATCCCTGGCAGTGCCCAAGACCAGGCTGGAGCCACCTGGGACAGTGCCAGGTGTCCCTGCCCTTAACTGAGGAGCAGCTGGATGAGCTTTAAGGTCCCTTCCAGCCCAAAGCAGTCTGGAATTCCACAAAGAAGGAATTTTGGCTGGGTAACAAAGCCTGACTCCTCAGTGGGGAGAGCCACCACAACCTTTGCTCCCTGTCCCTGCCTGGAGCAGCTCTGGTGGGTGAAACCCCGGGGTGCAGCCTGGTCCTGCCCTCGGTTTGTTGCTCCGTGTTTGCTGGGGCTGACGAAGCTCAGCTCTGCTTTCAGCTGGAACAGGAACAGCAGATGGTCTCAGCTGGGTCCAAGCCCAAGAGGATGAGGGAAAGCTGTGTGAAATCCGTCCTGGAGACGTGGCCTGAGAGTGTCCTGAGGGGAGGAAGGGAACATCAGCGCTTGAGCTGCTCAGCATCAGCCTGGGCTGATTTTTGGGGGTGAAATCCCCACGGGGGCTGTGCTGAGCACTTGGCACTCCGAGATTTCTGCTGGGACGAGAGCAGAGCCTGGGCAGGAGTGGGCACAGATGAGCCCTCCCTGTGCTGGGCTGGCTCCAGTCCCATTCCTGCGAGGCAGGAGCAGGGGAACACCCCGGGACTGGAGGTGACAGGGACCCTGAGCCCTGGGAGCAGCAGGTCCTGGCAGCTGACATCAAATCCAGAGCCCATGGGCTCGGGGCTGGTGCCTGCCTTGGTTTCTTGCCTTGGGAGCAGCAGGTCCTGGCAGCTGACACCAAATCTAGAGCCCGTGGGCTTGGGGCTGGTGCCTGCCTTGGTTTCTTGCCTTGGGAGCAGCAGGTCCCGGCAGACAACACCAAATCCAGAGCCCGTGGGCTCGGGGCTGGTGCCTGCCTTGGTTTCTGTGAACAAATCTCTGTGGTTTCCAGCTCCTGCTGCTCTGAGAGGGGCAGGAGCTCCGCAGCCAAGAGAAACGGGATAAATATTCCCAGGATCTGGCCGGGGCTCCAGGAAAACAGAGAGTGCAGCGAGCGGTTTGGATGGTGCCTTCAGCCAGGACCATTATCCCAACCTTCCCGGGGAGGTTCAGCCAGAGGAGCAGCACCACGGCGGGCTGGGCACGCTGAGAGGCTTGGCCTGGCACTGGCACAGCCACTGTGCCCAGGCTGTGTCCTGGAGCCAGCTGTGGTGGAGCTGGGAATGCCAAATCCAAATCCCTGCCTCATCCCTGCTCCCAGGGGCCTGCTGGAGGCTTTGGGTGCATTTCCCTGGCCAGGGCAGGCAGGGAAGCACTGGCTGCTGTAATCCCTGTCTGTGCTGAGAGAGGATCTCCCTGTGACTCGTCCAAACAGGGTTTTTGCAAAGGAAGGGAAGGAAAATCCAGATAAAACCCGAGATAAATCCATCCCTAATGGCGAATCCTTTGGGAAAGCCAAGCTCTGCTCCAGGAGCTGCTGAGAGATTTGGGGAGCATCTCCCAGCTCAGGAGGAGTTGTGGCATCTCCAGGAGGGACAAATCCTGACCTGTGGCTCCCCCCCCAGCTGCCCAGGGCTTTGCTTTTGCCCCTCTCCTCCCCACAGGCTCTGAGAGCACTTGAACTCCCTGGCTGGACATCCTGGGATCCCGGGTGGGAGCCAAAAGGGGGAGGAGAACAGGAGGAAGAAGCAGCCAAGGCACCACCTGAGAGGATCATGGACAGGTTCTAAATCCACCTCCGTGGGGATTAAACCAGAGCAGCAGCAGGAGAGCTCAGCCCATGGCAGCAGGAGGGGAAGTTCTGCTCCTGCTCTCTGCTGGGAATGGTTGGGATCCTCTGGGCTGCCCCGTGCTGGAGCCTCTCCAGGAGCACAGGGAGCTGCTCCTCCCCTGGTGCCCCAGGGAGCCCCAGCCACGAGTCACGAGCCTCCCACACGGATTGCAGAGGGAAAAGCCAACCTGGGACAGCGAGTCCCAGTTCCCATGGGGAGGAGGAGTCCTTGGGAGCATCTCAGAGCTCACCTGGACCTCACAGAAGGGCTGTGCCTTCCCCTGGGGCAGCTCTCACCTCTCCAGTCCATCCCAGTGATCCTTTCCCAGGATCTCTGCCCTGTGAGTGCCTTTCCCTGGCCAGGGCAGAGTTTCCCTCAGATTTTGCAGGTTTTCCAGCACATCCTGAGGCTGTGTCCCAGCTGCACAGAGAGGGCTCTGCCTGTGGGGTCAGGGAGCTGCTGCACAGTAGCTCCAGAGAAGGGTCTGGGGATTAAATTTCCAGGAACTGCTGGGGCCCATAACCTCTTGTCTCCCTGAGAAGCTGCTCGGTTTTGAGCCACCCTATTAAAAATAAACACAGAGCTATGGATGGGCCGTGCTGGGCCCCAGCTGATTTTTATCTGGCCCTGCTGGGCCTTGGGATGGAAAGAGTGCTGGGTTGGAGGCACTCTGGATTCCCAATCTCGGGAGGATTTGGGGAGCAGAAAGTTCGAGCTGGGGCCTCTGTGAAATTCTGGCTGCTTGGAGATTTTCCCACATTTTCATTAGACAGACCTACAGCTCATTGGAGTATATAATTTTTTTTTTTCCAGAGGTTTTAAGGGCTGAAAAGCTCCCTGTGTCTGTCTGGTGATCCCTGGTTTCTCTGGGAGCTGTACACCGTGCCCCTGCAGGGTTAAAGACTGGGGAAAAGGGATTTTTTTTTCCTGCCCCAGTTTAGAAGGTGCAGGAGCCAGCAGAAAGGCAGAGCTGGGGGGGGTGGACACCTGCCTCAGGAGGCTTTTTAGCCAAGGTTTCCATCTGTGCAGCCACAGCTCCCAAGGAATAAAAATCCCTGGTCCCCCCAGGCCCTGGGGAACAGCAGGGTTATCACAGAGGGGTGGCTCCTCTCCGAGATGGAAACTTCTCCTCTGGCCAGAGGCAGGGATCTTGGCTGGCATCCCTGCTCCCTGTCACTGAGCCTCGCCACCTTCCAGGGCTCACTTTGTTCACAAAGAGCCTCAGATAAGCTCTTGGCAGGGCTGCTCCCTTCTGCAGAGGCATTAGCAGGGCTCAGGGCAGGGGGGGTCCCTTTTAACCTCTTGTGTCCCTCAGAGGCTGCAGCTCAGACACAGAGCCCGGGGCTGGGGCAGCACTCGAGGCTCTGCACGGGTGGGAAGCAGCAGCAGCACTGCCAGGGTGGCATCAAGGAGGGCACAGAAACACCCTGAGCTGGAAAGGACCCACAGGGATCATGGATCCAAGCCCTGCACAGGCACCCCAGCAACCCCTCCCTGTCCCACAGCATTGTCCTGAGCTCTGGCAGGGCTGGGAATGTTCCCATTCCCTGGGGAACCTGGGCAGTGACCAGCAGCCTCGGGGGAAGAGCCTCTCCTGAGATCCAAGCCGACCCTCCCAGAGCAGCTCCAGCCCTTCCCTGGGTGCTGTGACAGGGAGAGAGAGAGATCTGAGCTGCCTCTCCCCTTCCCATCTCCAGGAAGTTGCAGATTCCCATGAGACCTTCCCTGGGTGCTGTCCCTGAGACAGGAGCAGAGATTGGAGCTGCCTCTCCCCTTCCCATCTCCAGGAAGTTGCAGATTCCCATGAGATCTCCCCTCAGTGTCCTCTTCCCCAGGATGAGTCGGACCAAGGGCTTCCCCTCCACTCAATTCCTTGGCCAGTCTGAAAATCCCTTTCACCCCAAGCTCTTGCCACCAGCAGCGATTTGAGGGAGCCAGACTGAGGCACCTGACGGGATGCTGCACTCCCTGACCCCGAGCACAGCCCTGGAGCCCTGCAGCACTCCCGGATTCCCAGGAAAGGGCTGAGGGCAGCCTCCCCTGCCACGCAGCCTCATTAATCTTCCTCACTCGGCTGTTTACGCAAGCCAGGGCAGGAAGCGGGCACAGCACAAGCTCTGGTGGCTGGCACCCAAGTGCCTGCACGCTGCCTGTGCCGAACAAAGGGCCGGGATGCAGCTCCGCGCCCGCGGGCAGCGCTGGGCTCCTCCTCCTGCCGGGCTCCCCGCGCAGGGATGCTCAGGCACCTTCCCACACATCCCTGCCATCCAAGGTCCTGGATAACTTTTGTCCCAAAGCTTTGTCCTTGGGTTTAGTCCCGGCTTAACCCTTGGAGGCGTGGGAGCTGCTGCTGGGCTCGAGGAGAGAGGTCCCAGAGTCGGGGTCGCCTCGGTCACAGAGCCAGCGCTGCTGCCCCGGTGCTGGGGAAGATGGGACAGGAAAGCCTTATCAATGTGATGGCCTGGCAAAAGATCCTGAGGATGTGGAAACTAAAAGGGAGATTGAAATGAAAGCAAGCTCTGAGATCCCTCAGTTACTGAACAGCTGGAAAACAATGGCACGGCTGGCTGAGGGAAATTCCCTTTGGATGGAACAGCCCCTCTGCCTGCAGCAGCTCCCAGGGGCAGAGCAGACCCTGCTCTGAGCTGTGGGTGAAGTGAAATCCTCAGAGCCATGAAATCCTGGCATTGCTAAGGTTGGAAAAGCCCTGTGAGAGCATGGAGCCCGAGCATCAGCCCAGCACTGCCAAGGCCACCACGGCACCGCGTCCCCAGGCGCCACCTCCGGGGTTTTGGAGCATTCCAGGGATGGGGACTCCACCACCACCACCCCCCTTTGGGTGAAGATCTTTTTCCCAACATCCAATCTCATGAAGAAGTTTCTCCTCGTGCCCCATCTCCTGGAATGATCCAGTCTTTCCACCCCAAACCAGGCGGTGCCAAGTGGATCCTGTCCCTTGAGGAGCTGCTCCAGCTCCCCCTGGATGCTGGGAGCTGCTGCTGGGTTTTATTTTCTGCTCCAGCTCCCCCTGGATGCTGGGAGCTGCTGCTGGGTTTTATTTTCTGCCCATAAACATTTATTCCTGCTGCTCTTCCCGAGGCACAGGGAGCCTGTCCATGGTGATAAATCCTGCAGGCAGTCCCTGCCCCGAGCAGGGAAGGACATTCCTGCCTTTGGGACGCCCAGGCAGGTGGCACAGGCTGCCCCAGTGACCTTGGCATTGATGTTAATTGAAGGGTTAATTGGGGCTCTGCTCTGCCTCCCTGCTCCCTGATTAATTCCAGCCAGGTGTCCATGGTTCAGGTCTTTAAAACAACAACTGCTGCAGAGTCTGGCAGCACTCAGCCAGGCCTCGGGCTGCAATTCCAAGTATGGATAAATATTTGCACCTCCAAGGCTGGGAGACACCTTGGAGATACCAAGGGGATGGCTGGGGGAGCTTTTCCAAGGGAAAAGATGGATTTCCTGGGGAGCAGGGCTGGGCTCCTTGTGCAGCCCTGCCTGGGTGGTCTTGGGGAAGATCCTGGGGTTTTGGGGGCTGGAGGAGGGGGGGGGGGTGTCATCCCACAGCCCCTCCTGGGCAATCCAAACACGCTCCCACTGAAGTTTGGCTTCCCAGCTCCCGGGGCTGCCCCCAGGGATGGACTGACACGGGAGAGTGAGGAGGAGAAATGCAGAACGTGCAAAGCCCCTCGCTTGGGACAGCCTGTGGGAAAAGCAGGAAATCCATCTCGTTCTGGGAGCTGCCCTTCCCACCTCGCTGTGCTTTCAGGGCTCTCAGGATCCCTCTGTCCCTGAGATGCTCCAGGGGTTTCCAGCTCTGACTTTCACCCCTGCCAGTGAATTTCTGCCTTTCAGCAGTGTGTGATGAGTGCCAGGATGACACAAAAATCGTGTTTGTTTTCAGCCCAGGGCAATCCAGGTTCTCCAGGCCTCCTTCATACCTGGGAAATCCGAGGGATTCAGTTACCTGCTCTTTTACACCTTTTATCATAGAACCAGGCTGGAAAAGACCTCTAAGATCATCCAGCCCAACAATCCAATGGCCCTGCCGGTGCTCCCCTGACCATTTTTTATTTTTAAAATATTTTTAACCTTTTTTTTCTGTGTTTAGGTCTGAAAATCTCCTGGGGTCCTGCAGACCTGACCCTCATCTCGCTCTGGCCAGCGACAGCAAAACTAAAACCCAGCCCAGGGCTGGGATTGACTGGATTCAGGGATGTCTGGGCTGCAGAATCCTGATTATTTGGGCAAATAAAGAGCCTCACATGAGGGCTCTTCCCCCTGGAGTGTGATGGAGCTGGTCTGCCCCTCTGGAGAGTCTGTGCTGCATTAAAACTCTCGTAATGACTTCCCAGGAGTTTCCACATTCAAGTGATCATAATAATGCTCATAAAGCACACTCCAGAGTGAAGTATTTATGAATTATTTGACTTAAAGTAGGGGGGAAATAAAAAAAAATAAATAAAAATAAAGGAGAAGAAGAAGAAAAGACCTGGGCTGAATTAATAGCTCTGGGAGAGCCATAAATTGAGAGGAATCATATTGCAGAGGGTAATTTTGTGTGTGCAATAAAAGCCACGTTTATGGCTCCGCTGCCTAAATTTGGTTGGGATGTTTTTGAAGCAAAGAGCTTTGAAATAACTTCTAATTTTTCTCCTTTCATTTTTATGTTGCCTGGAAGAGAAACACCAGGCACGGCTGTGTCAGGCATGGAGTGAGGGACCAGGTGGGAGCTGGGAATTTGGCAGCGTGGGCTGGAGCAGGTGAGGAGGGAGAGGAGGGAGAGCAGGAGGAAGCTCAGAGCCCACCCCGGGGGTCTGGTGGCTCCCATTCCCTGCCAATAAATACAATCAATAAATTGGGACAATCAATAAATTGGGACAATCAATAAATTGGGACAATCAATAATGGGGATCCCAAATGGCTGCTGAGGGAGGGACTCCTGTCCGGGGGCGTTTCTGGGAGCTGTTCCCGCCCTGCGGGAGGGCAGAGGGCTGGGAGGCTCCTCTGCCTCCTTTCCCGGCCTCGGGGGATGCTCTTCCATACCTGGAAAGCATCCTGAGGGATACCTGGGGCAGGCTGGCTTCATCCCAGCTCCCCTCACCCCGGATCAGAAAGAGGGAAAAGGATTGGGGAGGGGAAGGATTGGGGAGGGGAAGGGATTGGGGAGGGAAGGGATTGGGAAAGGATTGGGAAGGGGAAGGATTGGAAAGGGAAAGGACTGGGGAGGGAAAGGATTGGGGAGGGAAGGGATTGGGAAAGGATTGGGAAGGAGAAGGATTGGGGAGGGGAAGGATTGGGAAGGGGAAGGGATTGGGAAAGGAAAGGATTGGAAAGGGGAAGGATTGGGAAAGGATTGGGGAGGGAAGGAAAAGGATTGGGAAGGGAAGGGATTGGGATCTGCCTTTCACTATAGGACACGAAACAACACGACGTGGACACGCTGCTCCTTTCAAGGTAAAAAAGGGACTTTTTCATTTCTGACTCCAGCATTTCTAGATTTCTGAAAGTGACAGTGGGTCAGAGGGTGGCAGTGCCACCTCTCCAATGGCACTGGACAAACCAACAGTCCATCAAATTCCTCCTCCTCCCTAAAAGAATGCAGAACAATGAGTTCTTTACATAAAGTGTGGGAGAAAGTTCGAGACATCAGAAGGCTTAGAAAATCTTAAAAAATCAGGGTGACAACCTGCCCTTTAGCAAACTGGGACAAAACTTCCACCACATCCCTAAAAACCGCTCAGGAGTGATGGGGAAGAATTCCCAGCCCTGAGGAAGAGGAGAGGGAGCGTGGAGCTGGCTTAGGATGTGGCTGTGAGGATGGCAGGGATGACCCACTCCGAGCCCTGCTGCACCTTCCCTGCAGCTGGGAAGGGCCTGGATCTGCCAGGAAGCTGCTCTGATTCAGGCAGCAGGAATGCAGACACCATCCCTCCTTGTTTGGGGTTTGGTTTTTTTTTTGTTTTGTTTTGCTCCTTTCCTACATACCAGGATCAGGCAGAGCAGCCCAAAGCAAAGCCCCAGCTCGTAAATCCTCAGCGCTGCCAGGACCCGCAGGGATTCCTCCCCCCGGTCAAACCCAGTCATCCCATCCCTCCCAACACGTTTTTAATGGAGGAACTGGAGGCTCTGACGTTCCCTCTGGGACATCTGCTCCAGGGAGCCCCTGGCTCCCATCCCTGGCAGCTGGGATGGTCCCACCTGGAAGCACTCAGGGCTTGTGGCACCCACCTGGAGCGAGCAGGGGGTTGGGATGTGCTCCCTCGGGGCTGGGCAAGGCTGCTGGGGATTTGCCCCACTCCCCACCGAGGTGTCACAGGCAGGGAGTGAGTAATGGCTGAGGAGAAACCATGGGAATTCCCAGCAAAGCACTGGAATAACTCAGCTGGGGGTGGAGGCACCTTGGTCTCCTCGCTTTGAAATGTTCAGGTTGTGAATTGGGCACCTGAAGTGGAGATTTTTCCTTGTGGGCTGGAGGATTCCCAGAAATATCACTGCAGGGGAGAAGGACAAGAGCATCACCACCATCATCATCATCATCATCATCATGGAATCTCCCGGGCTGGAAGGGATCCAGAGGGATCCAGGTGGCTCTTCATGGGAGTGGGGACCCTCACTCATGGGCTGGGTTTGATCTTGCAGGACTTTCCCAACCCTCATGATCCCATGATTCTGTGATTTTCAATCCTCACCAGGCCCTGGTTCCAGAAACCAGATTAAAGATGAAACCAAATTAAAGATGAAACCAAATTAAACTTGAAACCAAATTAAACTTGAAACCAAATTAAACTTGAAACCAGGTTAAACCTTGCACTGGAGATACGAAGTTGGGATAACACAAAGCTGGACCTCCCAGGCTGGGATCCTCATTAATGGCTTCATTAAGGAGAGGAACCAAAAATTAACACTGGGCAAGTTGATTTCTCATGGCTGCTGCTGGATAAAGTTCAGCTTGGGGGGCTTTTTAACCTTAAACCAGACATTTTCATGTCTGGCTTAAATTACTCCTCCACAGGCTGTCATTAGAGAATAAAAGGAGCAGGTAATTTTAACATTTTTGAACAATTGCCCAGATGAAATCTTTTTTAAAGAAGAAACCTCTGTGAGCATTCATGGCCACAGAGAGGAGGCAGGGGCTGGAATGTTTTGATTTATGACTGGGGCTGGGGATGCCCGGGCTGGAGCAGCTCCTTGGACAGCAGCCACAGCAGCCAGGCTTGAAAGCCCTGCTGAAATCTTTGTGGTCAGAGGCTTCCACTGCTGCTCTGATCCCTCTCTGATTATCAAACAGGGCCCAAATTCCTTCCTGATGACATGGAGGAGGGAGAAGCCAGCTGATGGATTCAGGGTGAGAGGGATATGGCTGAGGGTCCTTTGCTTTCTGGGGAAGGAATTCCGTGCTGAGGTGACTCATGGAGCCTTGCAGAGCTCAGGATGTTGTTTTATCCTCACTGTGGACGTGGCCATTCAACCACGGGATCCCAGAATGGCTTGGGAGGGATCTTAAATTTCATCTCATTCCACCCCATGGACAGGGACACCTTCCCCTGTCCCGGGTCGCTCCAGGCTCCATCCAGCCTGGCCTCGAGGGCATTTTTAAGGGCTGAAACAACTTCCTTGCCCATGACACATTTTGCAGAGTATCTGCACCCCCCAAACTGGAAGAGAAAACCCCAAACAGGAGCACAGTGCGAAGCCAGGGGCTGTTTGGACCTCTCTCTTTTACATTTCCCAGGAGGGAATAGAGTGGGAAATGAGACACATCACGAGCTGTGCTCTGCTCTGAATTCCCCAAACCAGGAAAACCAGGAAAACCCTCCAGGGGCTCAGCCTGCCCAGCCAGGGAGGGGGGGGAGGCAGCAGGAGAAGCATCTTGACCTCATTTGGGGAGTGGAGAGCAGCAGGATCAGGGCTGGGAGCTCGCTGTGCTGGGTTCAGGGGGGGCAGAGACCCCTGGGTGGGGTGAACGGGGCTGGAGGGGGGTCCTGGGAAAAGGGGGGGCTGGGAACCAGGAAAAGGGGGGCTCTGGACCAGGGAAAGGGGGCTGTGATCCAGGGAAAGGGGGGTTCTGGACCAGGAAGAGGGGCTGTGAACCAGGGGAAGGGAGGGCTTTGAACCAGGGGAAAAGGGGGA
>JAYDZK010000114.1:1042514-1053735 GCA_034509185.1 Euphonia xanthogaster | reverse complement strand
TGGTTTTCTTTTTTTCTTTTTTTTTCTTTTTTGGGTTTTCTCTCCTTTTCTTTTTTTGGGGGATTTTCTCTCCTTTTCTTTTTTTTTTTTTTTTTTGGGGTTTTCTCTCCTTTTCTTTTTTTTTTTGGGTTTTCTCTCCTTTTCCTTTTTTTTTTTGGGTTTTCTCTCCTTTTCCTTTTTATCGGGTTTTCTTTCCATCCCCCTGCCCCCTTTTCACGCCGGTTTTTTGCTCTCCCCAGTTTTCTCCTCGCTTCCCGAGGTTTGTCTTGGCCCGTGGCTGCCGGAGCTGGGGCTCCCAGAAGCCGAGCAGCGATTCTTGGTGCAAACCCGGCGCTGACCGTAATTACGCTGCTCTAATTGCTGCTAAGCAAATAAACAATGAAGGGCAGCAGCATCCCCGGGGCACGCGGGGATTATGCAACCCCTGCCGAGCCCCCGGGAGCGCCTCCCGAGCGTCCCTCCGGGCTCCCTGGGGATGGGACAGGCTTGGGAAAGGTTGGAATTTACCCTGTCCTGCCCCTGGGACACGGGAGCAGCCCCGGGGAGAAGGGAGTTGGGATCTCCGTGGGTATTCTGCACAGCTTTGCAGTAGGAAAAACAAAAAACAAACAAACAAAAAAATCCTCTCTGCTCCTTTTTTGGGGTGTTTGGCTCTGCTGGGGGGTCTGTGGGTGAGGTTTGTGGGATAGCAGGGGAGCATGGAGTGCTTTGGGAGGGAAGGGACAGTAAGGAACAGCCAGTGCCACCCTTGCCGTGGGCAGGGACAGGGCAGGGACACGTCCCACTGTGCCAGGGTGCTCCACCTGGCCTTGGGTGCTTCCAGGGATCCTGAGCTCCTGATCCCATGGAGATCCTGATCCCATGGAGCTCCTGATCCCATGGAGATCCTGATCCCATGGAGCAGTCAAGCCATGGTTCACCTCTTCCTTGGGGTTCCATCCTGAGCTCCTGATCCCATGGAGCTCCTCATCCCAAGGTTCACCTCCTTCCTGGAGTTCTAACCTGAGCTCCTGATCCCATGGAGCTCCTCATCCCATTGAGATCCTGATCCCATGGAGCTCCTCATCCCAAGGTTCACCTCTTCCTTGGGGCTCCATCCTGAGCTCCTGATCCCATGGAGCTCCTGATCCCCTGATTCACCTCCTCCCTGGGCTTCCTGGGGATGGTCCTGCACCTGGACAGGGCAGGGCAGGGATTCAGGCCAGGGCCTGGCCCCTCACCTGTGCCCTGTACCTGCCCAGGCAGGAGCAGCCCAGCCTGGAGGCCACCCAGGCCTCCCGCAGGAGATCCACAGCTTATCCATTTATTCACTTCATCTTCATTAAGCCTCCTCATCCCTAACATTATGTCTGCTTGTGTTCTTCATCCCTGATTTTATTGGTGAGCTTTAAATTTGGGCAGCACCCAGCAAAGGCAGCTTTTGGGAGTGCCTGGAACTCCCTCTTCCAGAGCCAACCTCCTCCTCCAGGAGGCTCCTTGCTGCAATCCCCAAATCCAGGGGGGATTCTTGGACCTGGCTGTGGGGACAGGAGACCTGGAGGGGCAGGGACAGAGCTCTGGCTGTAGCTGCCCCCAGGCTGGGATTTGTGGAGCCAGGGAGGGATGGGAAGGGCTCCGTCCACCTCCTCACTCCTTGCTGCTTTCCAGGCTAAAATCCCAGCCCGTTCTCCCTTTGATTCCCAGTTTCTCTCCCTCCATCCCGGTGTCTCCTTGTTTTTCTTGACCCCTGCTGCTCCCCCGAGCCTCACCAGGCTCAGTCCCAGCTCTCCTGGTGCTCTTTTCTCCCTGAGCAAGCCCGAGCCTGCCAGAGCCAACAATCCTTCCTGCACACCTGTCCCCTCTGGCACGCAGGGCACGGGAGCTGCCAGCCCTGCCCGTGCCATGGCCCCAGCTGGGAACACCTGGGAACACCTGGGAACACCTGGGAACGTCTGGGAACATCTGGGAACACCTGGGAACATCTCACTGCCCCCACTGACAGCCCAGTGCTCTGAGATCTCCCCTCCCTGCCTGCTCCCAGCCTTGGGCCATTCCAACCCAGCTGTTTGCTGGGAAATCTGGATATTTTTCCCCACCTCCCTCCTGGATTGCTGTGAGGGCAGCACATCCTAATTAAAAGCCATTTTAATTGTGTTGTGGGGAGTGGGATTCGTTGTTTTTTTTTTTTTTTGTTTTGTTTTTTAATTTTTTTCCTCACACCAGGCTCCTGCTCTGCTTTATTTCACACTCCTCAGCTGCAATAAAATCAGATTTGTGGTGCTGGCAAAGCTTCTGCTGCTTCCCCGAGTGCTGCGGGGGCACCAGCTCCTTGTCTCACCCTCCCCAAACCCCTGCCACGACCCCGGAGGTTTTCACCCTGGAGGGCTTGGGTCCCGCAGCTCCGGAGCTCCAGGAATTCCTTCCCACCTTTGAAGCTCGGCGTAGCTCGGGAGCAGGAGCAGATTTGATGGCAGGAAGGGGGAAAAGGGGAAAAACATCATCGGGGAGCAAAGCCCCTCCCTCCATCCTCTGTCCCCAGCGGCTTTTCCTGCTCCTCTCCGGGCTTCCCCCCCGCTCTCCCCCGCTGCGGAGCCGTCTCCGAGTGACAGCGGTGAGAGGATTAATTAAGCTGCCTGTCAGGCCTTGGCAGGCGGCAGCTCTGCCACGCCAGCGCTAATTAATCCCAACAAAACCTGCCTTTATCTGCAAAGCCTGCCGCGGGCTGGGATGAGGCGGGAGGCCAGCTGAATTCACCGTGCCCAGGAGCCTGGCACCCACTCCTGAGCACGGAGAGGGGCTGGGAATGGGGGTCCCACGCCCTGAAAGGCAGGTCTGGAAAGGGAAAGGGGCTGGGGGGCTCTGGCACCAGTGGTGATGCCAGATTTTGGGGGGCTTGGCAGCTCTCAGGCAGGTTTGGTGCTGGGGGTGCCCCCAGTGCGGAGGGATTGGGGATGAAGAGGAAATTCCCCCCAGTGCAGAGGGGTTGGGGATGAAGAGGAAATTCCCCCCAGTGAGGAGGAGTTGGGGATGAAGAGGAAATTCCCCCCAGTGTGGAGGGATTGGGGATGAAGAGGAAATTCCCCCCAGTGTGGAGGGGTAGGGGATGAAGAGGAAATTCCCCCCTGGCCCTGTTTTATGCCCCAAAGGGAATTTTCCTGATCCAGGAGTAATCCCATGGGTGGGCTCTGGCCATCCCATTCATGGGGGCGTGGGATCCTGCATGAAACCTGGTACCTGTTGATGCTCCAAACACCTGGAAAGCCACATTTAAACCAGAAAGGGACGTAAAGAAACCCCTCTGAGAGGCCACAGCCCTCCAGGAGGGCACGGGTGTGCTGCTGGGAGCCTGGCACTGCTGAGTGCCCCCCGGGCTCTGAGCTGCAGAGCTCCCCTGGCTGCTTCTCCTGGCAGGGCAGGGCTGATCTGCCTTGGCTGAGGGAGGCTGATAAGAGCATTATCTGGAGGTCCAGGCAGGATGGAGCTGCTGCTGGTGAGGCAAAATCCTTCTCCTCGCTCCTAAAGAAGGGAAAAGGCCAGGCCAGGCCAGGCTGGGTGTTGCACAAATCCATCCCCACATGGATTCAGCTGGAGTTTCACCTGGGTGAGGATCATTCCCAGCACACACCGGTGGTCCTGTCCTTCCAGAGTTTATTTTCCAGCTGCATAATTTGGAGAACTTTAATTGCCCCATGATTAAGTGACTTTTGATTTCCCTCTCATCAAACGTAATCTCATTTGCTCCTTCTCCTTTCCCTTTCTTCCTTTTTCTTCCCCCCCCCCTCCTCCTGGAAATTGAATTAACATTCCATCTAATTACTCAGCCACTTCTCTAATTGCTGAAGGGACCGTGGTTGTTGTGCTCACTTAATTAATTGAGACCCGCAATGTTTAATGAGGAAGAGGATTTATTGGCTGGGGAGTTGGTGTGCAGGGCTCCTGGCAGGAGAGGGATGTGGATGCCAGCCCAGCAGGGTAGGAAAGGCTGGATCTTAAATCCCTTTTTATTTTTTTTATTTTTTGGGGGGAGGTATAAATATGGAAGAAGCCCCACTTTCCCTGCTGGTTCAGTTGCCATTCTGGGTGGATCCTTTTTAATGCAAATTAAAAGGATTAAAATGTGTTGTGTCCAGAGGGTGAATCCCCTCCAAAGGTGACCCTTGGGATGCTCACCTGTCCCTGCCCAGCATTCCCAGAGTGCTGTACCCCATTCCCAGAGTGCTGCACCCCATTCCCAGTTTGCTGTACCCCATTCCCAGTTTGCTGTACCCCATTCCCAGTTTGCTGCACCCCTTTCCGAGAGTGTGCACCCCATTCCCAGTGTGTGCACCCCATTCCCAGTTTGCTGTACCCCATTCCCAGTGTGCTGCACCCCATTCCCAGTTTGCTGTACCCCATTCCCAATTTGCTGTACCCCATTCCCAGTTTGCTGTACCCCATTCCCGGTGCCTGCACCCCATTCCCAATTTGCTGTACCCCATTCCCAATTTGCTGTACCCCATTCCCAGTGTGCTGCACTGCATTCCCGGTGCCTGCACCCCATTCCCAGTGTGTGCACCCCATTCCCAGTTTGCTGCACCCCATTCCCAGAGTGCTGTACCCCATTCCCAGTGTGTGCACCCCATTCCCAGTGTGTGCACCCCATTCCCAGTTTGCTGTACCCCATTCCTGGTGCCTGCACCCCATTCCCAGGGTGCTGCACCCCCATTCCCGGTGCCCTGCTGACCCTCTCCGAAATCCCGGGGTGGGCTCCGGGTGCCAGCCCAGCCCAGGGAGGGGGTGGCGGTGCCAGCCCAGGGAAGGCAGCGCCGGGAACAGAGGCGCATTCAGGAGGGAGATAACAGCTCCTGCTGCTCCTGCTGCTCCTGCCCTGCGGCCAGGTGGCTTTGGCCGCGCTCCCGGGAGGGATTGGAGGGATTCCGTTGTGTTTTGCGTTCCTGCTGGCGCGGAGCTGCCCGTTCCTGTGCCCCCAAGGGCAGCAGCATCCAAAGGAGGCTCCGCTGGGATTGGATGTGGGGAAGGAGCTTGGCGCAGGGGGAGGCCCTGGCACAGGGTGCCTAGAGAAGCTGTCCCACCCCTGGAAGTGTCCAAGGCCAGGTTGGAGGGGCTTGGAGCACCCTGGGACAGTGGAAGATGTCCCTGATTCCTCTATCCTGATGCTCCAGGTCCTTCTCTCCAGCTCCTTCCCATCCCTCTGGTGCAGACCCTGCCCCTGTGCAAGGGCTGATGCTTCCACATGTTGCCATAATTTCCATGCTTCCCTCGCACCCCCAGCCAGCCAAACGATCCAAATGTTTTATCTGCAGCCCTGCCAGGCATCTGGAAGTTCCAGGCATCCCCATTTCCGAGGCAGAGGATTTTATAAAAGCTTTGAAGTGGAGCCCCAGCAGCTCTCCCAGCACTGGCAGCGGTGGGAAGCCAGACTGGGCTGGCAGCTCCAGCTGCAAACCTTCAGCTGGAGCTGGAGCTCCACGGGATGGCTCCATAATGTGGGATGGCCCTGCTCAGAGCCCAGCTTTTGGAAGGATTTTACCTGCCTGGAATGTGATGGAGAGGGAGGAGTGAGCAGAGCTCCTGGGCTGAGCCCTCCCGAGCCCCCGGGGGCAGGTGAGTGCCCCCATTGCCTTGCCAGGAGGAATGGCACCAATTCCCAGGATATTACCTGGAGTTCTTCTCCCCTGGGTGTGCCTGTGGGTCACAGATCCATCCTGTCCCTCCTGCAGCACGGGGATGAAGCTGGAAGAGCAGATCCTGGGGGTTCCTGGGGCTGGGGAGGCAGAGCAAGGATTGTTCCTGTTCCAAAAGGAGCCCACGTGCAGCTGGGACATTCCTTGTGGAATCCAGAGAGCTCCGATGACCCTCTGAGCATCCCTGCTCTGCCAGGATGGGCAGTGGGAGGAGTTTGGGGGTCTGGGGGTCAGGGCCCTTCCCGGAGCCAGCAGTTATTTTGGGAAAGTCCTCAGGAAGGCAGGCTCTGCTCTGGATCCCGTGGGTCCCACTCCTGGAGCAGCAGCGTTCATCCCTTCCCCAGCCAGACGCTGCTCCAGGAGCCAGCATCGCTCCCCTCTGAGAAAATAAAGGGAATTTGGCTGCTGAAATCCGGTGCGAAGCGTCCTTGGATCTGCTGCTGATGGGGAACATCTGGTGCGTGACCTGAGCGCCCGGGGAGGTGTGAAAGGAGCGGCAGAGATGCCCCGGCAGCGGGCGGGATGCGGCTGCGACAGCTCCCGAGCCCAGCCCCGGGCAAAATCCCTGATTTTCATTCTGGGGGCTGCTCGATGGCCAAGCTCAGGTGACAGTGGGAGAAATGTGACGTGACAGCACTTCTGTGCCTGCCTCACCTCCCTCAGCCCCCCGTGGCTTTTGTACCCCCAAAATCTCCGTGTCCCCACCATCCCAAATATCCCATCAGGACGGGGACACGGGAAGAAGGTGCAGGACACCATGATCCTGGGAATCCCATCTGTTCCCCTGCCTAAACTTTGCTTTTGGGGACTCGGTTTATTAGAGCTTGAACTTTTAATCTGTTCATAATCCAGAATGTGGCTCCAAGGAAAGAGAAGGATCTGGAAAAAAGGCAGAGCCACTGCTCTCCTGCATCCCAGAGTGTGCCCAGGGCAGGAGGAAAAGGGAATCAGAAAAATAGGATGGAGAGTGCTCGTAACTCACGGTGACAGAGGAGGGGTCGCCGTGCACAGACCCCACTGCAGGAACCACTTTCAATTAGGAATTGTTTTTGGCAGGTTCCCAATTTTGTGTCAAACTCTTCTTTTAGCTGGGTCAGCCTCATATGTGTAATTGAGTCCCTGCTGAGTGCCGAGGAGGGAGGGTTGTCTTTGCTGGGAGGAAGGTGGAGGATTGTTCCCCACAGGAGAATTTCCCATCCAGCTCTGAAAGCTGCCTCCGAGCTGAATTTTTCCATTATCAAAGAAAAAAAAATGAAAGAAAGGAAAAAAAAGAAGAAGTTTTTTGGGTACTTCTGGATTTGGGTTGAAAATAAAATTATTTTTTCAAGATCTACGCCAAACAAAAAACCAGGATTAATCCAAGGTGTCCCTCTCCCACCTATCCAGGCCGGATTCCAAGGTCCAGCTGTTTTTAGCTGGTGCAGAGGAGGTGAGGCAGCTCAAGGGCAGGGAACGGGACATCCATGGATTTGTGTTGTCCCGGATATCCCTGCCCTGCTCTTGCTCCCGCAGGCCGGGATGTGGCTGAGCTGGAGCAGGGTCTCTCCTTAACTCCTCTTCAGCATCCACTGAAATAATTTTAAAGCCTTTTTTATGGCCGGCAGAGCTGGCCCGGAGCCTCCCCCATCCCCCGAGGATTTCAAGGAGAAAGTAATTATTTAGCTGATTTTTGTTGACGCTCTGTGTAAGAGTTGCCATGGCTCTGGCCCGGCACACCTCTCCTGGCTGGAAAATCGGGGTTTGGAATGGGGAAAGAGCGAGGCAGGGCTGCTGCCGTCACCTGCCAGGGCCAGGCGGGGACACGGGGACAGCCCGGGGACACACGGCAGAGCCCTGGGGACACACGGCAGAGCCCCGGGGACACACGGCAGAGCCCTGGGGACACGGGGACAGCCCGGGGACACACGGCAGAGCCCCGGGGACACACGGCAGTGCCCTGTCTCACGCCTCTCTTTGCTTTTTCGCTGTTTCGCACCATTTTGCCACAATCCCCACATATTTATTTTATTTTTTTTTTTATTCTCCAGCTTTTCCCAGCCAGGGCTCCGGGTGTCCCGAGCGTGCTGGCGTTTCACGGCCCATTAGGATGTGGGAATGAGTCCCCACGGCCGGGTCACAGCTCGGGGCTGCCGAGCAGAGCGCAGTGAATTATGAGCTGCACTTCCAGCGAGGATGGGATTGCTCGGGATGCGGCGTTCCTGGCGATGCCGGGATGTTGGGATGCTGGGATCCCCTCCCTGCTTGCTGCCTGTCCCAGGGGACCGATCCCTGCCGAGCTGGGCTTGGGCTTCGCTGCTCTCAGGGGATTTTTCTCAGCCCTAAAGCCCCCTCAGCCCCTGGCACCTCTCAGCCCCCTCCTTAATTGACTTTGCAGACTCCACAGCCGGATTTGATGAAAAACATCCCACAAAAAGCCAACGAACAAGTCACCGAGCAGAACCGCGGCCTCTTCTAATGATATTTTCTTTGTGGTTTTGGTTTGGAATATCTCCCTCTGAACTGAAGGAAGCCGCCTGCCTCTTGGGCTGCAAGGATTTGACTTTATCCCTTCGTTTTCTCTCCTTCCTAAACGCTCAGTTCCGGCACTTGGGACTCAACAGGAGTTTGAAATTGGCCGTGGCACGGGAGGATGTTGACCCCATTCCTTTCCCTGCCTCCTCCCTGCCCATTCTTGCACCAAGACACATCTGCATCCCAAATTCCTTGGGATTTCACAAAGCCCAGCTCATCCCACGTGTGGCTCCTCGCAGGGACCTCCAGGGACCCGCTGCTGTCACCAAGAAGGATTTGTCCCATGCCCAGCTGGGACACGATATCCGTGTCCAGCAGCACTTTCAGCAGGTGTCACCTCCTGGCTGCATCCTTTGGGAAAGGTCTTTGATCCAAAGGGATGTGTGGGAGCCACCCCAGGCGTGCTCCTTCCCTGGGCCATTCCAGCTCCCTCCAGTATGGTTGTATTTTATCTGTGGAGCTCTGGAAGGATTTTGTTCCGTCATGCTGGAATTTTTATGACTCCTTTGTGTGTATATAATGTGATTGCCCTGGAACAGAGGGAAATTAATCATAGTTCCTTTGTTAGTTTTCAGGAATTTTTAATGTCTATGTTTTTGTTCATCTGTCATGTCCAAATGTGGGGTCCATGGGCTATTTGACATTTCAAATGACTTAATTGCTTAGATTTTCCCCCCTTGGTGTTTACAGACACTTGTTCCTCGTGGGTTTTGCGTGTGACATTCTGTACCATGGGTTTTCTGCCTGCTTCCAATTTCTCACTCCATTCCAGTGGTTCACAACAACCCCTCTGGATCCCCTATCCGATCCCCTCGCCTTGGGTGCCACCAGCCCGCAGCACATCCCTCCCTGTGCCAGCACCACAGGAATCCAGGGCTCCTTGGGGCTCCTTGGGGATTTTTCAGGGTGCTGCACGAGGAACGTGTCCGAGATGTCACTGCACAGAGTCTGGTGCCCGGGCTGAGAGCAGCAAACACAGCGAGAGCAAAGGGGAATCTCTGGGATCAGCCTGCAAACATCCAGCCTGGAGATGCTCCAAATCCCAGTGGATCAAGGGTGGCTCGACTGGTCAAGGAGAGGCAGCCAAGCCGAACAGGAGAGGCTCCCAAACCTCCTCCACCAGCCAGAGGCTCCCAGTTACACTCTGGATTTTGTGATTTCCGTACCAACCCAGTTAGAGGCAGCAGGGTGAGGGATCATGGAATATTCCCCAGATCCCACAGGGATCATCGAGCCAGGATGATCCCAACAATCCGACCTTGAGCAGCAGGCAGGCTGACATTCTGGGCTCCGAGCAACCAGCAGGGGATAGATGGAAGCCGCCTATCATCAGCCGTGTTACACACGTCATTAGCAAAGCGTTAATTAAAACAAAAGTTGCAAATTGTACCAGGCTGTGCTGCCTCTGCTGCGGCTCCGTAATGGCTTCGATGCTTCCTTGGGCACGTTCGCTCCTTCTCCACCGAGGCTGCTTTGCATTAAGTTGTTTGTTTAGCAGCTACTGGGGTTTTTGGCAGGACAACTGCTGCCTCCCGAGGGCTGTGGAGCAGGAGGGGGTCCTGCGGTGCTGTCCCTAGGGCAGCTGGACACGTCCAGATGAAGCCTCCTCGTGCCAGAGAGCAGAGCCACAGCACCCAGAGCTGCTGCCCACGCCACCAGCAGCACCCCGCAGCTCAGGCCAGGCGTCTTTGGCTCCTGCCAGAGCTGGAGCAGCCGTGGCTCAGGCTCCTTGGAGCACTCCTGGGAAGGTGTCCTGATGGGCCAAGGTCACCCAGATCCCAGAGCCCTTGGTGAACCCCTCCAGCCCCGACATGTGCTAAAGGAAACAGTCCCAGTGTATTAACACTTGCAAAAACAAACACCGGGGAGATGGGAGAAGGAAGGAGCTGGGCATGGAGGGAGCGTTGTCTCTCCTCTCTAAGCTCTGATCCCTCTGTTTCCTACAGCCATTGACTCCCTGAGCATCCCCATGCCAGGAGCAGCCTCTGGAAATGTGCCCGAGCAGGTCTGGCCCTTCATTCCAAGGGGACACCTGCACCCCTCTCAAAGCCGGATTTGCCTTTTTTTGGGGTCTCTTCAGCATCTCCAGCACTCACATTGCAAAGCACGTTCCTGATTTCCAGGTGGGAGAGCAAGGAGAGGAGCCAAAGCCACGGGAGTTGCTGCAGGATCAGCAGCTCGATGAACCTCCTGGTCTCCTGCCTCTCCTCAGCACTTCTCATGGAATCCTGGAGCCGTTTGACTTGGGAGGTTGGGTTGGGAGGGGCCTCAAAGGCCATTTCTTCACTGGAAGGGTTGTCCATGGTGGAGTCACCACGGAGGGATGCGAGGGATGTGCAGAAGAGGCCCTTGGGACAAGGGTGGAGGAATGGCTGAACCTGATGAACTGAGAGGGCTTTTCCAGCTTAGGCAACTCAATGATCTCATGAATCCAACCAAGCTGTTTGGTGCCCACACAGAAAGTTCAAAATCGCTGCTCATCTCCCAGGCATTCAGCAGCCTGTCCCGGCCGGCATCGACCTCCAGCGTGTCCCGTGCCAAGCGGCGATCCCGCCGCGCTCCCGGCGCCCTGGCTCTGTGAAACCCGGGTGGGGAAAGCCCCGATGGAGACCCGGCGGTGACTGTGCCCGAAAGCTGCTGACGGCCCCGCCGTGCCCTGCCCAGACCGGCTTCAAAATGCCCCCAATTAACAAGGGAGGGATGCGCCCATGGCCGGGGGCGTTCGGTACCGCGGCGAGGGGAGATTTGGGCACCGGGCCCGGGCTGGTCCCTGCCCGCGGCTGGCACCGGGTCCAGGGGCAGCGCCGAGGGGTGCAAGGGTGGCGAACCGGGGGAACGGGGCGATGCCGTGGGCAGAACCGGGGCTCGGGGCTGGTAGCACCGGGGCAGTGTCAGCGCGCCTGGCTAAGCCCGGGCGGGGCGGGACTGGCACCGGGAGGGACCGGGGCGGCACCGGGAGGGACCGGGGCGGCACCGGGAGGGACCGGGGCGGGGCCGGGCGGCCCCGTCGGCTCCGCTGCGAGAAGCAGCCGGTGCCTCCTCCGGGG
>JAYDZK010000114.1:1022129-1042132 GCA_034509185.1 Euphonia xanthogaster | reverse complement strand
GGACGCTCCTGCCCCGCGCCAGCGCTGCGGCATCGGGGGCGGCTCCGGGCGTCCCGGTGAAGCCTCTTTCCCCCGGTCTCAGTCCCGGGGCTTCGCCGCTGTTTATTCCCCGCCGCCCGCGCCCGGCGGGTCGGATGCTGCCACCGCCGAACGGGGCAGAGCCGGAGCCTTGGGGCTGCCCCGGGGGTGGGGGGAGCGGGGGGACCCAGCCCCGTGCCGGGGTCGGGGCGGCCTGTGCGGCCGCCGCAGGACTTTGCTTCATACTTGGAGCCCGTCCCGCCACGCAGGAACACAAACACGGCGCGGGACGGCTCCGGGAGCGCGGGAGGGAGGAGATGGGTCCTGTCTAAATATTAGTTTAAGGAACGGAAGGATCTCCAGCCGGCATCGCCGGCCCCGTCACCTTCTCCCAGCCCCGGCCGCGCCGCAGCGCTGACCAGAGCTCGGCTGGGGCTGGGGGGTGAATTTCCCCCCATCCTCGAGGGAGGGAATTTCCCCCTCTCGCCGCGGTGTCTCCGAAGGCTTTAACAAAACAAGGCAGACCTCGGGTGTCTTTATTGCACATATATGGTAGCTTGTAGCCAGCACTGATTTAAATCCCATCCTCGCTCCGGGAGCCGATCCGCGATCAGGCGCCGGGTGAAGGGCCCGGTTTATCCCAGCGGGGGAAGGGGCTGGTGCCTGTTGGAGGCGCCGTGTGAGTCCTGGATGTGTGCTGATAGCCCGGATCTAAAGGCAGGATCCCAGTGGATCCCAAGTTCATCCTCTCGTGGTCGTGGGTGCTCATGGCTTTAGCGGCAGAAGCCTCTGCCTGGCACAGGGCAGAGAATCCCAGCAGGGAAGGGGCGTCTCTGTGCCGAATTTTAGGAATTTGTTTGAGCTCTTGAGTTTGCCTTTTACCCTTTGGTTCCGACCCAAATCTGCCCGCTGCGGCGGCTGCAGGCGCTGCGCTCGGATCTGCTCCGTGCCCCGGTGCGAACGCCCTCGGTGCCACCTCCGGGCTCCGAGCTCGTCCTGCGCCTCCGTCCCAGCAGCTCCGGGGCTGGGGGAAGGATCGGACCTTCCTGCTCCTACAGCCCGGGTTTTTAAGCAGCGCTGGGTGTCGGAGGGCCGGCTCAGGCCGGTCCGTCTCGGTGCTCCCGGAGGAAGGGGCACGGGAGGTGTGGCGCATCCCGGGAACGCCGGGCGCCCTCCCGCTCTACCTCCGGGCAGGACGGGCACCGGGGCAGAGCCTCTGCAAGGGCAGAGCCCGGCGCCTTCCAGGCCTCGTGGATGGGCTGGAAACAAAAGGAGCTGCTGCGGTTTGCTCTGGCACAGCCCGGGGGACACGCAGGGTCAGGGGCTGGGCACCCTGGACAGGGTGGTGGCCGTGCCTGGTGCTGGGCCCGGCTCTGGTGGCACTGGGTGCCCTCCCAGGGCCCTGCCATCAGTCACATCGGGCTCGGCCACCTCTCTCCTGGAGTCCCCTAGGGCTGTGCCGGGTGTGGGGGTTCCAGGATGAGCCTTGGGGTTGATTTTCCCCTTTGGGGGTCTGCAGGGATGGATGTAAGATTTGCAGTATCCCCTTTTTGAGGTCAGGGTAGCTCTCATGAGCCCTAAACACAGCCCAGCCAATCGTGTGGCCAGAGCAGGTGTCACCTTGGCTGTCCCCAGGGCAGCATGGGGTGGGGGGTGGCATTCAGAGCCCTGTCTTCTCCCCACCCTGTCATGCTGAGCCAGGCCATGCCCTCACAGGGGTGGCTTTGGGGGGCACAAAGAGCTTGGAGCTGCCTCTCGGTGTCACCCCTGCCCATGGAGCAGCTCAGGGTGCCCAGCAGGGCGAGGGAGATGCTGAGGGGAGGGGAGGAGGCCCTGTGTGGGTTCCCATCAGGAGGGGAGGTAGGACAGGGCTGGTGAGGGCTTTCCTGGTGTGGGTTTGTTTTACTGGTGTGGGTTTTTTTTACTGGTGTGGGTTTGTTTCACTGGGATCACTTGGCATCTGGGGTGGCCCAGTCTCCTGGTCAAGGTGAGCCACCTACTCCAGCACCACCATTAATGGCTTGGACTGCAGAAATCCCACCCAACTCAGATTTTTCTGGGATTTGGCCAGTCTGGAGTAGCATTTCCCTGTGAAACTTGGAGAAGAGGAGGAGCAGCTCCCTGCTGGCTGTGCCAGGCGTGCTGCAGCGCTGCTCTGGTGCACACTGGAGCGAAGCCGTGGGAAGGGGAACACCACAAAAAGCTCCATTCCCATCCCTTCTCCCTCACAAAAACCAAAACTGGCTCACCCTTGTCGCCCAACATCCCAGAGCTAAATTGAAACAACCCCTTTGCCCCCGTGGTGTTCTCCAAGAAGCGTTTCCTCCTTCTGTCGCTCAGGGGCTCGCAGGCGACGCCACTCACATCAGAGCTGCTTTCTGGGCTCTTTTCATCGGGATGGAACCACATTTCATTTGTTTTCCTGCAGCAGAGGCTCCCTTTGAGCTGGATCCAGGAGCAGTGTTGGAGGGGAGGGAGGCAGGGCAGCTCCGAGGGGTCAGAGATGTCCCAGGAGGGGAAGTTCCTCCTCCAGCATCACTCCCAAGCTGCAATAATCCAAAGCAGGAGCTGCCTTTTGCTCTGTTTCAGCTTTTTTTGCAGCACAGGGACCAGTGGTGCTTGGGCAGGGTGATGAATCCCACCCTGGAGCTCTCCTGGGCTCTGAGGATGGAGCTGATTCAGGAGCAGGGTCCTGCTTTTGTGGCTCCAGGCTTTGGGGAGTCCCTTAATCAAATCCTGTCCTCTTTTAGAGGTGGTTGTAAACCCAGCCCTGGTCCTTCCCAGTGGGAAAACCAACTTTGCTCCACAGTTGCCATGTCTGGGCCTTGCTGGTGATGGCAGCAATGCAGAACTGGCCAAGCCCATGGCTTGGCCTGTGGGGGCCTTTTTGCCTTGAAAAATGTTGGTTTTGGCTGAAGGAGCTGCCTGGGAGCCTGGGGTGTATTTATTGCTGCTGTTGTCACTCCCACCAGGGCTGTGGGATTTGCTGATGGCATCTGGAGGCTGATGGCACGGTGACACAGGGCAGACCCCCCCAGTCCTGCTGCCCTGGAGCAGAGCAGGGTCTGCAAACCAAAATCCCAAATCCTTGCAGGGTCCATCCCGGTGGATGTGCTCCCCAATCTGTGCTGGGGGGAACAGGCAGGGAACGCTCCCAGCAAGGTGCTGGGGTGGCTTTTTGGTTTTCCCTGGGTTTTTCCCTCTCTGCTGCCTTCCCAAGGCTGTGTCCCTGTTCAGCACAGGGGGACACCAAGGCCAGCCCAAACCTCGGGTGTCAACCTCAGCACCTTCACAGCTGAAGGTCCCAGCTGGGAACACCCATCCCGTCCTCCCCGGAGGAAGGGCTGGCCTCTGATTCAACAGGGCAGCTGCTCTCTTCATTAAGTGGTGTTGGCTTATTAAAAGCACATTTTTGAGGCTTAGCAGCTCCTCAGAGCAGCCTGGGAGGGACGGTGCCAGCGCTGGGGGAGGATGAGGGAGGAGCAGAGCTCCGCTGAGCTGGGCTGGGCACTGACAGCATCACCCTGAACTGGGACAAAACCCCACCTGTCTGGTGTCCAAGAGAAGTTCAGGGAGGGAAAAGGAGAGGCTGGAAGGCTCCAGGCAGGATTTGGGTGGTGTGAGCCCTCTGAGCACGGACAGAGCTGTGTCCTGGCAAAGCATCGCTCGTGGTGGGATCCCCTGACAGAGGAGGGATGGGGAGGAGAGGGGGGTCTGGCCCCCACCTGTGTCCAGGAGCAGGTCATGGAATCATGGAATGGTTTGGGTTGGGAAGGACCTCGGGCAGGGACATGTCCCACTCTCCCAGGCGATTCCAAGCCCTGGCCTTGGACACTTCCAGGGCTGGGCAGCCCCAGCTGCTCTGGGCAGTGAATCTGAGGATGGTTGATGTTTTCTGTCCCTGACCACCAGCACAGGAGCTGCAGCAGGACCAGCTGCCAACCCCATTCCCACGAGCAGTGACAGAGAAATGCCCCAATCCGTGTTTTGCTGGAGTTCTTTGGCTGTGCCATCATCTTCCAACAGCACTTTCCTGAATTTCTTGTTGCTCTGAGCAGCCTCTGGTCTGGGAAAGGTGGAAAACGGGCAGGAAAAGGTGCAGATTGTCCCTGTCTGTGTCACCTGCCCCGCCCCTCGCTGCCGGTGGCAGCTCCTCTGCGGGAGTGTGGGCAGGATCTGGGTGGCTGCTCCAGTTGTAGTCGGTGCTTTGATGGCAGCAGGAGGAACCATCCCAATTTTTTACCCGCTGGAGCCATGGGAGAGGCCAGCGGGATGGGAAGGGCAGAGAGGCCACAGCTCTGCCCCCACACTGACATCCAGGGTGGGAGCAGAGGGAAAACTCTGCTTTTTAGGAAACCATGTGGCTCTTCCCAGTGGAAAAGCTCTCATTCCTGAGGGATCCCAGCAGGTTTTCCCTGCAGTGGCAGGAGAGCTCAGGCACGTGTCCATCTCCCTGCTATCACCATCTCCACATGCAAAGGTCCAGCTGACCCAACCTGCTGAGCTTTGGGGACCCTCTGGCTCTTCCCATCACCTCCAGCCCCATTTCCCCTGGGAGGAACAGCAGATTTGTCTTTACAAACCAGCTGTGGGTCTGCTGGGAAATAAAACCAGCACTGGGAGATAAAAGAAACAATGGGAAGGATCCCACTGATTGATGAATGGAAAAAGAGATTTGCTTTTATAAATAGGGTTTGCTGATAAATGAAATTGAACATTGAAAGATGAAAGAAACAACGGGGAAGAAAAACTCCTAAATTGTGTAAGAATTAAAAATTATAAGGAGGATTATACATTAGAGGGGGATCTTTGGGATCAGGCATATCGGGGAGTCTGTGCCTCTCAAGTCCCTCAGCCAATGGGGAAAGAGAGCAGGGAAATGTGTCTGGGAAATTGGGATAAAAAGGAGTCTGTGTCCTCCAAAAATTCGAGAGACCGCAGGGGGATGCCCCATGGCCTCTCACTTTATTCGAGTAAAGCCAAAAAGGAACTCCTCTGTCTCCTTTTTGGACATCAACCTCTGCTGTTTGTAGATTCATTTTCATAACACCCCCAGCATCCCGCAGCTCTGAAATGCCCCTGGCTGCAATCCCCGCTCCCAGCTCGCCGCCGCTGCCGTTCCCGGCCGGAATTCCTCCTCTCTGCTCGCTCCGCGGCAGCGCTAAGTGCTTCAATGTGTTGGCAGCTGCCGCTGGAGTCGGACAGTAAATCCTGATGGGATCCCGGCCCCTGCTCCGGCCAAAACCCTCTGCGAGGCTTTAGCGCAAATTGGATTTGCAAGCCCCGCTCGGGTCTCGGTGCCCTCAGCAAAGCGCTCTAATCCCCGGCGGGCGCCGGGACGAGCCGGGGGAATCTGTGCAGCCGGGAATCCGGGATCTGGGGAAGGAGAATAGAGGGAAGAACGGGGGGAATTCCCGGCTCGGCATCGGCATCACCTGTGCTGCCTGCTCGGGAGGCTGCTGGGGGATGCGGGGGGATGCTGATCCCGCCAGGATGCGGCTCCCCCATCCCAGCGCTCCTCCCCTTCCACCCTGCATCCTGCAGGAGCGCTGGGTCAGGGCAGGGGCTGATTCCCTGGGGATGGGAATGGGAATTATTCAGGTGGGAACTGATGGGATTGGGGCACGCAATGTCTCAGCACACCTGAGACATGTGGAAAAGGCAGAAGTGGAACCCTGGGAAAATCAGGAATTAATACCTGGATATTTCCCAGGTGGAACCCTGGGAAAATCAGGAATTAACACCTTCAAGGTGTTTTTCCAAGGGGGAAACTGAGGCACCCTGCGGCACCGTGACCCCTCGAGGGCTCTGGGGAATCCACAACGGAGGAAACCCCGCAAACCAGGGCAGGGGAAAGTGGCCAAGCTGTGCTGTGGGAGGTGACCCCTCCTGCCTCTGGCCTGTTTCTCCCTCCCTGATCCCACCGAGGGCTTTTCCTTTCTTGGGAAAAAGGAGATTTTGCCCCCAGCGCAGCCGTGGCAGCTCTCAGATACCAGCAGTGTTGAAACGGGCCCAGAGCAAAGCACATCTGGGGCCTGGGCTCCATCTTGCTGCCAAAATTTAAGCTTTTAACCCTCTTTCCCGAGGCACTGGGATTGTTCAAACAAGCCACAGTAATTAGTTTCCTCTGACAAACCTCCCCTTTTTGGCATCGGGAAGTTTATTAATTCCGGGGAGGGGGGGGGCGTCGCTCCGGATCCAAAAATAATTGACATTTAGAGTCCAGGTTTTGGCACGAGAGGGAAAATTTGGGCTGGAAAAGCAGCATCAGGCGTGCAGGAGATTGGCACAGCAGCACCCAAAGGCGCCCAGCAGCGGGTGGGGGGTCCTTGGCTGGTGTTATCCCTGATTTCCTCCGTGGCCACATAAACCATGCTGGTTTTGGTGGGATTTCGAGCGATATAATTTGATTTTCTCTACCCTTCAGCAAAGGGGATCTGTCTGCAGGGAGTTTTCCTGCAGACATCCCCACTCAGTTTCAGTGTTATTCACCTCAAGCCAGGCTCTGCTCCCACTGCAGCCCTCGGGCAATACCCTGAGGGATTTTAGCAGTAATTAATCTCTAATTACTCACCCCTTCCCTTGAAGGGCGGCTCTTGCTGCTGCTTAGACCTGACGGAATCGGCTTAGGGAGGGGTTTGGGTTTTGCTGCAGCCGTGGTGACCTTGGCGGGGCTGTCACACCTTGAGGGGTCGGTGGGGACAGCGGGCTGGGAGCACAAACTGGGAGCACAAACTGGGAGCACAAACTGGGAGCACACAGCCCATGCCCACCCCACAGCCACTTTTAAATGCTTTGGCTGCTTTTTAGCTGGAAAGGGAATAAAAATCCCCGAAACGTGCAGGGTTTAATGATGTTTGTCAGAGCTGGGCGGTGTCGGGGGGCAGATCTCGGCCAGGTGTCCCCCCCAGGCCACCCCCAGGTGTCCCCGAGCCGGGCTGGGTGACACTGCAGGGAGCTGTGCCGCATCAAACCACGCTTTTATTTCCTGCTGATTTATATTGCAGCTGCATTCCCAGCCTCCGGCGGGTCCCGGCGAGCGCCGGGATGGGGGGGAACCGGGGGAAGCCGAGGCTCCAGGGCGAGCAGCATCGTTATCTGCCCTTGCAGCGATGGGCCGAGCCCAGCCTGGGCTGAACTGGGGCTGAACTGGTCCCAGACTGGTCCCAGCAGGGGTGGAAATCCCCGCGCCCGGCTCCGCATCCAGCGGGATTCCTCCCGCTGCGGATCCCGTTAATTAATGACATGAAAGCCCACGCGAGACCTCCGGGGAAGGAATCAAAGGCTCCGCCGCAGCTTCCCAGGGCATGGATTCATCCCTGCGGGCCGGCAGCTTCCCCGCAGCCCAGCGCCGCGGCGGATGGAGGGAACGGGGACCCCGCGGGACGCGGTGAGAGCGGTCAGCGCCGCGCCGGGGTCTGCCCCGAGGCTTCCGAGCACAAATCCAGCCCCAAAACGGGTCTGGGTGGAGCTCCTGGGGCTGGGGAGAGACAGGGGGGTCGTTCGTGGCCGCGGGGTCTCTGTTTTGGGGCCAGCGGAGCCACGCTCCTGCCGGGATTTCCATCCCGGGGGATTTCACCTCTCCCCGTGCAAACCGGCTCGGCTCGGGCACGGGATGCCGTCCCTGCATGCGGGGATGGCTCAAGGTGCCCCTCAGCCCTGGCACAAATCGGGATTTTCCTCCCCTGTGCTCCTTTCCCTCCTGGAAGAGCTCCCGGACCCCTCTGTGGCAGGATTTGTTCTGTTCCCGTTGGCACCGTGGGATTTGGGAATTTGGGATGGGGCATCTCCTCCCCACTGTGGGGTCTGGCTGTGCTGGGGGGCTCTGGGGGTCCTGTGCAAAGGTGATGCCCTTTGGTGTCTGGGACGTGGATATGGATGGGTCAGTGCCCCCAAATCCCTGCCTTGTCCTGCTGCCTCCTCCTTTGAGCTCATTTGGCTCTGCCAAATCCAAAATGAGGGAAAATTCCAAACCGAGTTGGGTGGGACTTGAGCCTGGGATAGTGGAAGGTGTGGAAGGTGAGGAGGGTGTGGAAGGTGTCCCTGCCCATGGCAGGGGTGCCAATGGATGGGCTTTAAGGTCCCTTACGACCCAAAGCAGTCGGGAATTCCGTGATTCTGTGGAATGGTGGGATTTGGATGTGGCCACAGCAAGAGCTGCTCTGTTGGGTGGAAGCTCCCCAGGCTTCCTTCTCCAACCACGACTTGGCGTGGCCACCACCCCCGGCATCGCTCCCGGCACCGCGGGGTGCCCTGGCCCATCCATCCCCATCCCACCAGCTCGGCAGGGGAGGCTTTTCCTTATTATTTCCACCGTGTTGAGGGTGGGTTTGTTGCTCTCCAGCTGTTTGGAGAGATGTAAACCAAACCCGCCGTAATTCAGCCCGAACGTAAATGTCATGGCAGCGTGGGAACGAGGGCTTGGCGTGCTCAGCCTGGGGCTCTGGGACTGCTGGAGCTCCTCCTTATCCCCCATCCCACCTCCTTATCCCCCATCCCACCTCCTTATCCCCCATCCCACCTCCTTATCCCCCATCCCATCTCCCTCTCCCCCATCCCACTTCCTTATCCTCCACCCCATTTCCCTCTCCCCCATCCCATTTCCCTCTCCCCCACCCCATGTCCCTCTCCCCCACCCCATTTCCCTCTCCCCCACCCCATTTCCCTCTCCCCCAGCAGGTCCATGCCCAGCTCCAGTTCCCTCACTGGGGTCACACTTCCCCCAGACCTTCCCTGGAGGAGCAGGGCTGCATCTCCGGGCTGAGGCTGTGCCTGGTTTGTGGTTGGGCCTCTGGGGGGGTCTGGGGGGAGCTGGGGGAGAGCTCTGGAGCTGCTGGGCTGGGTTTCACCGAGGCAAAGCAGAACCATGTGTCCCACACTCTGCTCTGCCTCTGCTTAGGGGGGACTGGGAAGAGCTGGAGGGGGAGGAGGAGCAGGGATGAGCTGAGAGCAGAGCTGGAGGTGGGGATGGGGACATTTCCCCTCCTTTGTGCACCCACTTGCTGTCAAAAGAGCAGGAAAATCCAACAGGTCCAGCCAGATCAGGGTTTGGGGCTTTTTTCCCTGTTCAACACTCCCTGTTTTGGGGCCAGTTTTGGCATTTTGAGACCACTTTGATCCAGGGGCACTGCAGGCTCCAGTCCTCTCAGTCCAACCCCCAAGAAAGTATTTTGGGAGCTTGTGGTAAGTTTTGGGGAAGGTCTGCTGCAATTTTGGGATGGTCTGAAGAAGTTTGGGGAAAAATCTGGAGGAGTTTTGGGGACAGTGTGAGGAAGTTTTGGGGTAAAATCTGAAGGAGTTTTGAGGACAGTGGGAGGAAGTTTTGGGGTAAAATCTGAAAGAGTTTTGGGGAAAATCTGGAGGAATTTTGAGGACAATCTGAAGAAGTTTTTGGGGAAAATGTGAGGGAGTTTTTCTTAAAGTCTGAGGGAGTTTTGAGGGAAATCTGAAGGAGTTTTGAGGACAGTCTGAGGAAGTTTTTGGGGAAAATCTGAGGCAGTTTTGGGGAAGATCCGAGGCAGTCTTGGGAACAGTGTCTCTCCACCACCCTCATCCTCTCCAGGACAGCCCAGCCCCTTCCTGTGAGCAGGACCAGGCGTTGAGCCCGAGCTGCTGCTGGAGGAGCAGCCTCTGGAGCTGCTTGCCCATGGAATTCCCGTGGGATGAGTCATGAGGAGCCGGGATTTCAAAGCAGCTTGGCTCCCATGTAAGGCACTCAAATAAACACTGTGTGGCAGGTGGAAGCTCTCTCTGATGTCCCATCAAGGCCTCTGTCTTTCCAAGTGCTTTGTGTTGCCAAAAATCCTTCGGCCACACTGTGGCTTCATCCATTCTTGAGGCTGGGCTCTGGAAAATAATGAATCAATGCCCGGAAACATGAATCGACGGGAAATTTATGGCACACTTAGAATATAATGTCTTTTGGGTCCTCTGCTTTGAAGCATCAGCACTGAAAGTTTTGGCATCTCCTTCTTTCAACCCTTCGGCAAGGAGGATTTAGGGAAAAACAAAAATAATGAATTCACTTTTCTCCCTCACCTCATGACTCTGTGAGCTTTGAGGAGTGCATGGATATTGGGAACAAATCCCAGGAGTCTGCTGGAAAAACTGGGAGTGGGGTTGAAAAACGAGAGGGACGGGAAAGAGTGAGAGTGTGAAAAGTGAGGGACACCAGAGAGCCCCAAACGCTCCACGTTTTGTGGGCAAAAAACGCCTGCTGGATTTTGATTTATCAGGAAAAACAAGTGGAAACACCGTCATCCCTGGAAGTGTCCAAGGCCAGGTTGGATGGGGCTTTTTAGAGCAAAAGAAACCAACAGCAGAGCCTGGAATAACTTTGTTGTTATTGTTTTGCACTTTGGAGCTGGGATTTGAGTCTTTTGAAAGGTCACAGGCGAGTGGGTGGGGGCCAGGATTGCTGGCTGCCGGAATGGGAGGCTGTTTTATGGGACGTGCAGCCAGGCTGGAACCGTTCTCCTAAAATTTTATGGGCCTGCAAGAAGCCAGAGGCCCTTTCTCAGGTGGTGGGATCGAGTGTCACAGCCCTGCTCTGGCCCAGCCTCTTCCTCCCCAGAGCAGGACAAAGGGAGCCGAGCCCCCCTGGGTGATGGAGGTTGTGCGATCCCACTGCTCGTGGAATTCATCTCCCAAAATACCCAACACCAGCTGTTTGTCCTCCTGGAGAGCTGAACAAAGTGTCCTTTCCCTCCCAAACCCTCCCCTGGGGCTGCTGGTTCTTCACAAATCCTTCATTTCCACCGATTTTGGCCAGGACCAAATTGGGGTTTTTTGGTCCGACCCTGCTGCCTTGCTGGGAAGGGTTGGGATGCCAGGGAATTTTCAGTGCCTGTTCCCTGCTCCTGCTCTTATTTCCAGGGTGAAATCTGAGCTGAAGGCACCTGATTATCGTGGAATTCAAGAATGGGAACTTAAATATCCAGTCCCACCCCCTGCCATGGGCAGGGACACCTTCCACTGTCCCGGGCTGCTCCATCCAGCCTGGCCTGGGACACTGCCAGGGATCCAGGGGCAGCCCCAGCTGCTCTGGGAAATTCATTCCAGGTCCCCCCCACTCTCCCAGCCAGGAATCCCATCCCAATATCCCACCTGTCCCTGCCCTCTGGCAGTGGGAAGCCATTCCCCGTGTCCCATCACCATTCCCACTTTGTCCTGTCAGGATGGAGAACCTGGATGCGAACACACCTGGCATCCTCCATCCTCCTCCATCTTCCTTCAACATCCTCCATCCTCCTCCATCCTCCATCCTCCTCCATCCTCCATCTTCCTCCATCTTCCTCCATCCTCCATCCTCCTCCATCCTCCTCCATCCTCCTCCGTCCTCCATCTTCCTCCATCCTCCTCCATCTTCCATCCTCCTCCATCCTCCTCCATCTTCCATCCTCCTCCATCTTCCATCTTCCTCCATCCTCCATCCTCCTCCATCCTCCATCCTCCATCATCTTCCATCCTCCTCCATCTTCCTCCATCCTCCATCCTCCATCATCTTCCATCCTCCTCCTCCATCCCAGAGCATCCTCCATCCTCCTCCTCCATCCCAGAGCATCCTCCATCCTCCTCCATCACTCTCCTGCAGCTCTCCCTTGGCTTGATGGGATGAGACAGGGCTGGCACCACCTCCCCCCGGTGCTCCCAGTGCTCCCAGAGCTCTCCCAGCTCCCACTCCCAGTGTCCAGGCCAGCCCTGCTGCTCCAGACCCTCTGGGATTCCATCCTCTTCCCTCCTTATAAGGCCAAACTATTCTTTTTCTATCTTGGCATTGTTTATACCCCCGGTGGAAATATTTGGAGTCTGGCTGGGTCCTGCAGTGATCCTGTCACCTCCAGGGCACCTCATTCCTGCTGGTGGGCAGGGAATTATCTGTATCCCATGAAATCAAGGGATGTGGTGATGAAGGGGCAGTCACAGCCCTTCGTGGTGTCTTTTACAATAAAAATAAAAGCAAACCTGTCAAATTCCAATTTAAAATAAACATTCCCCGCCCCAGTAAATTCTATCTGGGAAATATTATAAAACTGGGATTGAGTTTTTTTCCTTTTTCCTTTCTTTTCCTTGTTTTTGGTTTTTTGGTTGTTTTTTTTTTTTTTAATACCCCCCTGGAAAATTTATTTAAAAAGGAAAAATATTTGGAGTTTGCAAGGAGCTGAAATAAATATAGGAGCCAGGAGGTGGAAGGACAGGGGCATCAAACCCATCAGAGCCAGGGGCTCCTCCTGCTGCCCTCTGCTTCCCAAGGGAAGGCTGGGGTGACAGGAGTGTCCCTGTCCTCAGCCACTGCCAGGAAACCTGGCTGCAGGGAGGGGCAGTGGGAGCCAGGGCAGCTGTGTTTGTGGGAAGGGCTGGGACAAGGCCACCAGCTCGTCCCCACTGGTGTCACCTCATCCCCTTTGCTGCCACCTTGTCCCCATTGCTGCCACTTCATCCCCAGTGGTGTCACCTCATCCTCTTTGCTGCCACCTTGTCCCCACTGGTGTCACCTCATCCCCATTGCTGCCACCTTGTCCCCTTTGCTGCCACCACCAGCCCCAAGCCACCTTTTCCATGTCCAGTCTCCCAGCCCAGCACATCCCTGGGCTGCCCCTTGTGCCTCAGTTTCCCCATCTCAGCACCGTGCTGGTGTTGGGCAGGGAGGAGCTGGAGCCGAGGGGATCCCAGGGGAAGGATCCCCCATCCCGAGCCTCGGGGAGGGAGGCAGGGCAGGGGCTCTGGGGCTGGGGGCACACATTAAGGATGTTTGTTTTGCCTGTTTTGCAGAGTTTCAATGTTCTGACTTGCTCTAAGATGAAGGTATGGAAGTTTGCAGCCATTGCATCGATGCTCCTCAGTTCCATGTTATCCATTTTAGTTTGTAGAGACATGTTCAGCGGAAGCCGGGAACTCAGCCCCTTGCCTTCCTCACGGGATTCCTCCTCCTCCTCTTCCTCCTCCTCCTCCTCCTCCTCCTCCTCCTCGCTGCCGGCGGCTCCGCGGAGATCCCCACGGGCCCTGCAACGCCACGGCTCTCTGCTGGCCCAGTGTAAGCTCCTGCTCCTCCAGCCCGGGCTCATTGTCCCCCCTCCCCGGCCCCACAGATCCCCCAAATCCCTGTGGGGCCATTCCCTGCCCTCTCCTGCATCCAAACATCCCCTTTAGGAGGGCTCCAACAAGGACTTGGGGCGAGCAGGAGGCACTGGGCACCAAACTTTGGTGTGAGCACAGCAGCTCTCCACAGAGGGGAACTCAAACAGCTCAGTTCCTGCACAGAAGCTGCTTTTATTCCCTTCCAAATGGCTCTTTTTTGGTAATTTTTTTTCCCCCCTGTGCTATTTTTTACAAATGGAAAATGTCAAACAGGAGCTGAAGATGAGGGCACGGCAGCCGCTCCCCCTGCTCACCCCTCCGTGCTCCCTGGGGGATGGAAATCCCCACGTGTTTGCTTTGATTCCAAACCAGAGGAACTGCTTTTTTTGGGTGGAAATTTGGAAATCGATGACAAGCTGTCAAATGCTGCTTTCCTCTGTCTTTCCCGTGCCTCCTGCGGAGCTGAGCTGGAACAACCCTGGATTTAGGGCTGGGACAGAGGGATGGGGGTGTTGCCAGCAGTGGCTGGGCACAGTTTGTGTGTTGGCTGCTGGCCCTGGGCTCTCAGGGCAGCCCTCGGGCTCTTGGAGCTCCCAGAACACGGTGAAACTGTGCAAACAGCAAATTTATTGGGGCTTCTCCCCAAATCCACCCGCCCCGAGGGACCTCCATCCTAGGAGACGGTCACCCACCCCAGGGAATTTTCATCCTGGGGAATGTCCTCCCACCTCAGGGAATTTCCATCCTGGGGATGATCCATCCGCCTTAAGGCACCTCCATCCTGGAGGATCCCGAGATCCTCAGCCATGGAGGATCTCCCATCTCAGGTCACCTCCATGCGGGTGGATGTTACCCCACCCTGGGAATCTCCATCCTGGGAGTCATGCACCCCAAGGAACCTTCTTCCTGGAGGATGTTTGCCCACCCCAGGGAATCTCCATCATTGGGGAACCTCCATCCTGAGGCTATCCACCCACCCCAGGGAATCTCCATCCTCGGGAATCTCCATCCTGAGGTCATCTACCCACCCCAGGGAATCTCCATCCTCGGGAATCTCCATCCTGAGGTCATCTACCCATCCCAGGGCATCTCCATCCTCGGGTACCTCCATCCTGAGGTCATCCACCCACCCCAGAGAATCTCCATCCTGAGGTTATCCACCTATCCCAGGAATCTCCATCCTGAGGTTATCCACCCACCCCAGAGAATCTCCATCCTCGGGGAGCCTCCATCCTGAGGTTATCCACCTATCCCAGGGAATCTCCATCCTCAGGGAACCTCCATCCTGGGGGACGTCCACCCACCCCAGAGAATCTCCATCCTGAGGTTATCCACCAATCCCAGGGAATCTCCATCCCGAGGTCATCCACCCACCCCAAGGCGCCTCCACCCTGGAGGATCCCCAGACCCTCACCCATGGCAGCTCCCCCACCTGAGGCCACGCGCACCCATCCCAGCAGCCCCCACCCTGCCCGGGCACAGCCGCTCTGACCGCGTCCCCTCCTCTTGCAGACAGCGCCCTGCTGGAGAGCTACACGGAGGCCGAGATGCGCCAGCTGATCCTGGCGCTGGCCGAGCGCTCCCGCCAGGCCGTGAGCTCGGGCGGGCACGAGCTGCCGCTGTTCCCCCGCGCCGGCGGCCGCCGCAAGCGCGCCCGCGCCCGCCACAAACCCTGCGAGCTGCGCCAGCTGGAGGTCAGCGTCAGCGAGCTGGGCCTGGGCTACGAGTCGGACGAGACCGTGCTGTTCCGCTACTGCAGCGGCACCTGCGAGGCCGCCGTGCGCAGCTACGACCTCTCCCTCAAGAGCATGAGGAGCCGCAGAAAGATCCGGAAGGAGAAGGTGCGCGCCCGGCCGTGCTGCAGGCCGCTGGCCTACGACGACGACGTGTCCTTCCTGGACGCCTACAACCGCTACTACACCGTCAACGAGCTGTCGGCCAAGGAGTGTGGCTGCGTGTGACGGGGACACCCGGGCACGGAGGGGACGGCACGGAGGCTGGAGCGGCCGGAGGAGGAGAGACTGAGCGGCCGGCGCGTCCCTCGGTGTCGCCGTCGCCGGACTAGAGACGTGGCGGCCGCCGTGGCGGGGTGGCTGGGGCGGCGGCGGCAGCTGGAGGCTGTTGTCCCCCCTGCAGGTGGCCCAGAGGTCCCTGCTGAGGTGACAGTGGGCGTGCAACGTGCACGGGGCGCGCGCGGCCCTCGGCGTGCGGGGGCCATGCTGCGTGTCACGCGTGTCACACGTGTCACACGTGTCACAGGCCGCGTTACCTGCACAGGGGGTGGTGCAGCGCAGGTGTCTCTGCCATGGGACACACATACACACACGTGCCAGGGGTACCGTGTCAGGGTGTGGCACAGGGGTGTGGCACAGGGGTGTGGCATGTGCAGGAGGGTGTTGTGAGCAGTGCCGGTGCTGTGCGCTACTGGACAGGGTGTGCTGCACACTCTGGGTGTGTTTTGGGTTGTGCTGCACACCTGGGGTGTGTTTTGGGGTGTGCTGCACACCTGGGATGTGTTTTGGGGTGTGCTGCACACTCTGGGTTGTGTTTTGTGGCATGCTGCACACTCCGTGTGTGTTTTGGGGTCTGCTGCACACCTGGGGTGTTTTGGGGTGTGCTGCACACTCCGGGTGTGTTTTGGGGTCTGCTGCACACCTGGGGTGTGTTTTGGGGTCTGCTGCACACTCTGGGTGTGTTTTGGGGCATGCTGCACACCTGGGGTGTGTTTTGGGGTGTGTTACAGGTTCAGGGTGCTTCGGGTGCCCTGTGCTGCCCCAGGGTGGGAGCTGAGTCTTTCTCTCTGTAGCTTTGGGGTTTTGTGACCACCCTGAGCTGCTGGGGGGGACCCAACCGCCCCAGATCCCGGTGTCTGGGGACACTGAAACGCTGGCAGTGGTTTGTGCGTGGCTCTGACTCCCTCTGGCTTGTGCCCCTTTTGCCATCGTCTCATTCCTGCAGCCCTGGGGCTTTTCTTCTTAAAACTTGGGATAATCTGAAGTAACTGGATTAACCTCCTGTGCCCCTGCCACAGGCAGCTGGGCCAGAGCCTGGCCACCACCAGGGAGGTGACAGAACCTCCCCAGGGCCACCAGCAGAGCTGTGGCACTCAGTGATATGGGCAGGAGCATCCCTGCTTTGGCGTCTGCCAAAATCCCCCCAGGAGCATCCCCCGTGCTCTGCTCGGGGCTGGGATCCTGCAGGAGAGGGGACTGGGGCCTGGCTTTGGCTCCGCTCGCATTTGCAGCAGTGTCACTGCTGTTTACTCTGCAGGGAAATAAATGAGCCCGCAGACTTTCCCATTCCCTGGGCAGGCTGGAGTTGCTGCCTGGGATTGATGGGTTTTCTCCCCTTGGCTCCCTTCCCAGAAAAAGCAAATCATAAACAGAAGGAGAATATTGGTGTCGTGTCCTGGGCATTGACCAACGTGAGGGAAAACTCTCCCTGTGCCACCCCCACCCCCCGTCCTGGCTCCTCTCTCTGGACAAACTGGGGGGAAAAATCCCTTGTGCCTTCATCCCGAGGAGGAGGAGGGCTGCTGCTGGTGACCCCAGCTCAGGGATGGTGCTGCAGGATTTGGGGAAGCAGGATGGCATCCCTTAGGATGAGATGGGGAGCAGCATCTCCAGTGTTGGACCAGCCACATTCCCGACCTCCACACAGGCCCAGGCTGGTGGGGAATTTTTTTTTTTCCCTTTGTTTTTATCCAAAGGCAGCTCTTGGCTGAGCGGAGCCAGGGTGTAGTGGAGGAATATAAACACCATCCTTCAGCAGGGCTGGCAGCCCGGGAAGGCAGCCTGGAGTCTGTAACACGGAGTTTTCCCTGGGTTTTGGCAAAGGCAGGAGGCAGCCACGGGTGCAGGGTGTGAAACCTGCACCCAGGAAATGGGAACGGAGAGCAGATCAACTCCAGGTGCAGCTCCCAAACCAAGGTGTGAGTTTGCAGCCCTGGTTTTGGCTGGAAATGGGAAAAGTGGCCCAAAATAATCAACTGGAGGATGGGAATGGCAGATGGGCAGCGGGAGCTGCGCTGGGCTCGCAGCGGATAAGCGGCTCACTTGAGTTTAAGGAAAAAACAAGCACCCAAATCTAATAATAATAATAATGATAATAATAATGATAATAACTGTCCTCTCAAGGGCTTGGGTGCTTTCCAGGTCTCGCTGCTATAAAACTAAAATTAGTTTTGTTGCAGTAAGAAAAAAGGAATGGAAGCAGAGCAGGGAAGGTGGTGTGGAAGCAGGGCAGGACCTGGTGCTGCAGAGGAGGGTTTGGAGCAGGAGCTGCCCCTGCTCAGTGTTTGCACCCTGGTTTGGGACAGTTTTTGGCAGAATCCAGGGATTTAGGGTGCCTTGATGGTGGGCACCAGGCCCAAGGGACCCTCCTCTTGCCAGGGTGGTGGTGGGAGCAGCAGGAAGACGAGGGGACGAGGGAGCAGCAGCTCATGCTTGGACATCTCCCATCTGCCAAAATCCCCCATTCCCAGCAGAAATCCAGCTTGGAGCCCCCAAAACCAGGAGGAAATCCTGACTCAATAAAATGGTGTGTAAAAACCAGAAGGAATAGCTCCAATCCATCATTTTTTGTATTCTTTTTTTTTGTTTTGTTTTGTTTTTAATTTCCCCCTGCTGGCAGCGCAGCTCCAGCCCGTGTGGAGGGGATGTCCCCCATCTGCCTCCCGCTGCTCCTGCTGGGTTTTTTTGGGAACAGCTGGGATCTGCAGCCACAAAACTCCCCGATGGGGCGAGCTGGGGCATCGTGGTGTGCCCAAGAGGATGGATTCTGCTTCCATGTCTTTTTCAGGGCTCCTCCTCCTCGTGGAGCTCCTCCAGCTGTCCCGGTGCCATCCCGCTGCCAGCCGGCCCTGGAAATGTGGTTCCAATAGAAAGGCTGAGGTTTCCCTAATGCTTTCCATTTCTCCAGCCCCCTCTGCTGTAATAGGAGCTGGAGCTGCCCGGAAGAATGTCTACAATGCAAAAAAAAAAGTGGAAAATTCCCTCCTCAAAGCCCCAGCAGAATCTCATCTGGCTCCTTCCTCAGCATCCCATGTGCTGGTTAATATTAATATTAACAATAATAATAACAACCAGTGTGCAACAGCTGCTGAGGGCATTTTGGGGTTGGGTTTTTGTCTGTCTGGGGCTGCAGCTCCTCCCGGGAGAGGGTTTGAGGAGCAGGAGGTTTGGAACACGCGAGGAGATGTTGAAATTGATCCTGGTGGTTGTGACAGTGCAGAATCCCAGGGCTGTGCTCTCCCAGCCCTGCCACGGCGAGTTCTGGGATCTCCAGTGGGTTTTCCATCAGGACACGCTGGTCTCAGGATCAGACCCACACATCCCACAAATCCCTCGGGATCCCGTTCGCTCCCAGGGTCTCGCTCCCAGTTTGGGATCCATGGGGGGGAAACTGGGGGAAATTGGGGGAAATTGGGGGAAATTTCATCGTCGTTTCCACTCGATGAAGGCGCTGGCAGAGGGAATGTTCTGGGTTTAAACAGCTCCAGGATCCTGCTGGGGAGAAAGGATTTTCCCAATTCATCGAGAGAAATGATGTTTTGGTGGGAATCAGAGCCTCAGATTGTAAATTGGGAACGGCGCTGCCACGTGTTTTCCTTCTGGGCTGAACAAAGTGTGGCCTCAAAGGGGAGGCCCAAGAGAAAGGGGGGGGAAAGGAAATAAAAGAAAATAGAGGAAAAAGGGGGGAGAAAAAAGGGGAAATGGAAAAAAGGGAGAGAGGAAATAGGGGGGGAGGAGAAAAAAGAAAAAGAAGAGAAAAAGAGGAGAAAAAAGGGAAAAGGGGAAAATAGGGGAAAAAGGGAAAAAAGAAAAAAAAAGGAAGGAAGGGAAAAAAGCAATTAAAATGAAAAGGTGGAAGTGGGGGAAAGAAGAGAAGGTAAAAAGGGAAAGAGGTAAAAAGAGGAAAAGGCAAAAAGGAAAGATAATATAGGAAAAAAGGGGGAAGGGCAAAAAGGAAATAAGAAGGGGAAAGAGGCTGAAGAGAAAGGGAAAAAGGAAAAAGGGGAACAAAATGAAAAAGGGGAAAAATGGGGAAAAAGGAAATTAAAGAGGGGGAAAAGGAGAAAAAAAGAAAAAAATAAAAAAGGGGGAAAATGAAAAGGGAAAAAATAAAAAAAAAAAAAGGGGAAAGAAAAAAAGGAGAAAAAGGAAAAAAAAAAAAGGTAGAAAAGGGGGAAGGGGGAAAGGGATTCCTGTTCCAGCACCATCCGGATCCTGCTGCTCCCCTCCGGAGCGGCCGGGCCCGGGCCCGGCTGCAGAAGTGGATGCAATGCATCTGTATTTTGGATACTGCTATTTATTGGAAGTAACTTATGTTATTTATTTCGACCCCAAAGCGCCGCCTCCCAAACGCCTCCCACGCTCGCTCCCTTTTTTATGTTATTTATTGACCCCCACGGTGCCAAGTGCAGTTTACATTTATTACATTTGTACCATTTATCCTGAACCTTGAGGGGAGGGGGGGGGGAATTAAATAAGGTAAAATAAAATGAAATAAAAAGCTGTTTGATATTATTTTTTTTAAATAAAGCTGAACTCGGGTGTGATCTGTTCCATCCTCGTGGCAAAGTGGGAATAAAGGGAAAGATTTTTATGGATTTCTCCTCTATCACAATGGCTGAGTGATGGTCAGTCCCCACCGTGGAGGAAAAGGGGAATTTGGATTTTTGGGGGAAAAGACCCAGAAATAATCAGATTTGGCCTTCTGGGAAAGGAGCTTCCAACTGGGTTGGCTCAAAAAAAAAAAAAAAGTGAAAATTCAGAGGAAATCATGTGAAATGGGAAGGGAAATGGGAAGTGGAAGGGAAAGGGAAAGGGAAAAGGAAAGGGAAAGGGAAAGGGAAAGGGAAAGGGAAAGGGAAAGGGAAAGGGAAAGGGAAAGGGAAAGGGAAAGGG
>JAYDZK010000114.1:977912-989230 GCA_034509185.1 Euphonia xanthogaster | reverse complement strand
CGCGCGCGCTCCCCCCTCAGCGCCGCCGTTGCGCGCGCGCGGGAACCGGCGCGGCCGTTACGCGCGGCCGAGCGCGCGCGCGCGGCGCCGGAAGGGGCGGGACAGGGAGGGGCGGTGACAGCCAATCGGCAGCCGGGGAAAGGGCGGGTTGCGGGTGATTGCAGCCAATCGGAGCGAGCGGCGCTGGAGGGGCGGGAAATTCAAACGGGGGGCGCGGGCGGGGTTGGGGACCCTGAGGGTCAATGCCGGGGTCCCCTCAGGGGCTCGGGTTCCCCTCAGAGGCTCCCGGGCAGGGCTCGGATCCCTCCGGGGCTCGGGTTCCCCTCAGGGGCTCCCGGGCAGGGCTCGGATCCCTCAGGGGCTCCCGTTCCCCTCAAGGGCTCCCGGGCAGGGTTCGGATCCCTCAGTGTCAATTCCTGGGTCCCCTCAGGGGCTCCCGGGCAGGGTTCGGATTCCTCAGGGTCAATTCCTGGGTCCCCTCAGGGGCTCCCGCTTTCGGGCGGGTTCGGATCCCTCAGGGCTCGGCTCCTTCAGCGGTGTCTGTCCCGCCGCGGGTCCCCGGGGCTCCCAGACCGGTTCTAATGCGATTCTTTGGCCTCTGTCTCGCCCCGCTCCCTGCAGGGTCACCAATGGTGGCAAAACCACCTTGACCAATAGGCTCGTCAAGGCGCTCCCCAACTGCTGCGTGGTCCACCAGGATGATTTCTTCAAGGTGAGTCTCCTATTCCTTGCAGCATTAATTGTACATGCAGGGCAAGTCAGTTTTGACAGCGTAGGAGCCACAAGCTTTCTGATTTTGTGGGGGGTTTTATATATATATATTTAATTTTTAAATGACTGGACAGGTGGGAAGTTCCTGACCTTTACAAATGCCACAGGAGCCTTTAAGTGTTAACAACAGATTTAAATTTAGTACTGATTTCAGGCAGAAGTTATTTATTGTGCTCTTCATGAATTATTTTCTCCATATTGGGATTTCCCACGTTATTTTGTTAAATTAAGAATGAGACTGCTAAATTATGCTTCAGGATTTAAGCACCTCTATGCTAGTTTAAATATGGAAAGGGGATTTTATGGGGGAACTTCGATAGATCTGCATCAGAACCCAATTAAAATATTGCAGAGATTAATGCAGAAGGCCTTCACTGCCTTCTGCCTGGGAGAGCAGAGTGTTCCTAAACCCTGCACATTTCATGGGAAAGAGGATATCCCTGGACCCCACCACACGTGGAAGTCCAAGAGATGCAGGGATGGACTTGGAGCAGTTGTGGGTCATCCCCAAAACATGAAGTGCCCCAGCCCCAGCATCGTGTGCTCAGCTTGTGCTGCACAGATTTGATCACTTAGGAGCCCTTGGGGGAGGGATTCTGTTTGATTTTCCCTAAAAATCTGTAACTTCTCCTTTGAGGGAATGCCAACATGAGGAAAGCGATAACTGAGCAACCAAAGTGCTGCTCTAGCCCCCTGCATTTTTATTAGAGGAGTTCAAATACCTATTCTTCAAAAAACCCCATACATTCTAGCACTTATTTAACCATATCTGCACTTTAAAACTCCTGTATGATTTACAAACAACGCCCCGTAGTATCTTACCAACTAACAAATCAAGTGATTAACGTAAAAATCTTTATCCAAAGTGGCTTGAGCGAGCCAAGGGAACTTCCCAGAGCTCTTGGGGTTGGGGCAAGCTGGGAATGTGGATGTCCCTGCAGGCCCAGCTGGGGCTGTGGCTGGCAGTGCCCGGGGGGGTTTGTGTTGCAGTAGTGGCCAGGTGCTGATGGCATCGGAGGGAGCTGATCCCGCTGAGGTTGCAGCAATGTTTTATTGCTCACTATATTTCAGCCACAAGATCAAATAGAAGTCGGGGAAGACGGCTTTAAGCAGTGGGATGGTAAGAGCAGTGTTCCCTATAGGATGCAGTAATGTATATTCTTTTCCTAAGTATTTCTTTTTTTCGCTATTAAAAGCTTTAACAGTAAATTTCCATAATTGTAACTTTACCAAGCTCAGTCTATTTTATACTGGCGAGCCCGTGGTGTGTGATGGTGTTTGATGGTGTCCCTTTTTCCCACCCGCCCCCTTTCTCCTGACTAGTGTTGGATTCCCTGGATATGGAGGCAATGGTGAGCACAGTGCGGGCCTGGATTGAGAACCCAGTGAAGTTTGCCCGTTCGCACGGGGTGAATGTCACACCTGGCTCTAGAGAGCCAACCTCCCAAGATATCCATATATTGGTCATTGAAGGCTTCCTGCTTTATAATTACAAGTAAGGTTTGGAGAACTCTTCATGGTTTGCCAGGGAAGATCCTTAAATCCCTCGTGCCAGAGCTAAAACCTCCTTTTTACTAATTTCCCCTTCCTGCCTTGTTCCGAATTCTCACCCCAGAGAGTCTCCTGCTGAAAAATGTAAAATTAACTCCTAAATGTAGAAGTGAGGTGAATTTAAGGTTCTGATTTGGGGCACAGCCTTGAACTCCAGGGGAGTTGCAGAGCAGGATTTTTGCAGGCTTCCCCTCATCCTCCCACCTTGGTGAGAGCAAGGCAATAATCCATTCACTGCCTGGAATCTCTGCTGGAATTTAGGAACAGTCCTCTCCTATGCTTGCTTAACACTGACTACACTGAGCTCAGAGAGAGGAGCAAGCTGTGGCAGAGACGACTCCCTGGGATTTTGTGGAGGACCATGGAATCCCAGAATGGTTTGGAAGGGACCTTAAAGCCCATCCAGCCTGGCCTTGGACACTTCCATGAACATGAGCTGAGGAGTTGCCCTCTCCCAGATTTTGCTGCAAAAAAATTGATTTTGGAGTGATCTAGGAAGAGCCAGGGTTCCCAGCCCCGTGCCTGATCCTCCACAGGATCCCCTCTGATCCCCCTCAGGACCAGCAGCTGGTGTTTGGGTGGGAAAAGTCCCTGCTTGGGCCATTCTGACCTTCAGAAAGAAGCCTTCCGTGGTTTTGAGTTAACAAACCCGTGAGGGAAGCACTTACCCTCGGGCTGCCTTCAACAGACACAAACCCCATAGAGGCAGAGGGATTTTTGTGGTGTCTGGGGTGGTTTCATGCTTTTTTGCTCTTGTGAAAAGTGAGATCTCCACGTTCTGTCCTTGCCCCCTCCCCAGACCTCTGATCGAGCTGTTTGACCTTCGCTACTACCTGGCAGTGCCCTACGACGAGTGCAAGAGGAGGAGGAGGTGAGAACATTCCTGGCTGTGCATCCAGTCCTTCCCTCCTGTCCTTCACTCTGCTCTTAGTCATGGAATCATGGAGGGGTCGGGGTTGGAAGGACCTTAAAGGTCCTTAAAGGTCATCTCATGCCAGCCCTGCCACGGCAGGGACACCTCCCAGCCTGGCCCTGGGCACTGCCAGGGATGGACGTTCACAGTTCTGGGATGTGTTGGTGTCATGAGTTGGATTGGAGTGGGAAATTTGACCAGAAGGGGAGGAGGGGAGTTTGATGTGGTCAACTTGGAATGACGGGCTGGCCTTGGAGAGCTGGAGTCCAGCCATGAACCCTTCACCACTGACCACGTCCCCAAGTGCCACATCCATCACTTCCAATCACAGCCATGGGGATTCCACCGCCACCCTGGGCAGCCTGTGCCGATCCTTCCCAACCCTTGCCGTGAAAATCCCTTTCCCTGACCTGAGCTGAACCCCGGGCCCCCCTCCCTGACATTCCTTCTCCACGCTGTCATTCCAGTACACGGAATTACACCGTGCCCGACCCCCCGGGCCTCTTCGACGGCCACGTCTGGCCCATGTACCTCAAACACAGGAAGGAGATGGAGGACTCTGGGGTGGATGTGGGTAAGTCTTCCCCCCCAGCACAAATCCTTCAGCCTTGGCACTGGAATTTAAGGAATTGGGTGATTTCATTCAAGGAGACTTCCACTGTGATTATGCAGGGTGATATTTTTACTCCCAAGTTGTAATCCTGGCCTGCTTTGGATAAATGCTGGCAGTTTTGGAGCTAAGAACTTATCCCCTTTGATTTGTGCCCTTAAAGGACTCGGAGGGGACAAAAAAGTTCAAAAGAAAAAGAAGGGATTTACAGGCCATTGTATTTTCAGGATGGTTCTGTTTTTCCAAGTTGTCCTTTGGGTCAATAAAATATCAAATATTTAAAAACTAATCTCCCAAAATCTTATTCTGCTGGGAAGCCCAGCCTGACTCCCCCTTTTTGATCCCAGTTTATTTAGATGGCCTGAAGTCCAGGGATGAACTCTACAACCAAGTCTTTGAAGATATTCACAACAAGCTCCTAAACTGCTCATAGGTAACTCAACTCCAGAGGCTGGAAGATGAGGGATTGTGCTGGGAACAGTTTGGATCTCACTCCTTTTCCCTTCCTCCTTTCCAGGGTTGGGAGGATCCTGAAGATCCGTGTACAGCGATGTAAATAATACTTGGAAGTGGGAATGGGAATTTGTGTGAACTCCTCTCCCACTGCCCTTTGGCAAGTCCCTTCTGTATATAATTGGAAACTGAGGATAACTTATTCCCACCACATGGACAGGATGGCCTCGGTGGGGTTTATTTTTTAATTATTTTATATTCCACTGGCTTACAGAGAAGCTGGAAACAGCATTTTTATAGCAGAGCAAGTAGAGCTGTGCTGGGAAAACGAGAGAGCTCCTGCAGACAGAAAGGCTTGGTGCAAGGCTTGTTTGCAACATCACCAACTCAGTAAAAATCCACTTCAGTCTCCTTCTGAGGTCCTGATTTAATTCACCACTCAGCTTAATGCAATAAAATGGGTATGAAGCTCATCCAAAACACAACAGCCCCTTTTTCCCGGGTGTTTGGAATTCCAGCCCTGGGTGGCCTCAAAGCTCCTTCCACGTGTCACTGCTTGGGTCTGGGTGCTCACAGGGGCCCAGCCAGGTGGGAATGGCTCAGTTTGTGACTTTAAACCATGAGGTGAACTGGGGGATTTCTGAGGGAATGAGAAATGACAACTGTGCTTCCCTAGGAACTGTTTTAGGCATTAAAGCTAAACCAGCATCCAAAGTTCAGCCTGAGAGGGGCAGGGCCAGGGCAGTGCCATCGCTGAATGCTGCCCATCCAAAACCCGGGTGATGAGCACTGGCACCTCCAGGCACTGAAATAACTTGGCTGGGGGCCCCTTCCCAAGATTTTGGGGCCTGAATTAGAAACTGCTCTGGAAAAGCAGCTGCTTTTGATTAATTAATTTAATTTTAGTTCATGAGGAGTCACCCAGAAACCCACCAAGGGGGGCTTTCAGCAGCCAGAGGGGAGCCAGATCCATCTCCTTGTCCCGCTCCGATGGTTTCCCAGTTGTGCTGGGCAGGGATGGCATGGCCAGAAAGAGCTCTGGGGACACCCACCCCACTCTGATGGCACCGGTCCCTGGGCAGGGACACCCTGCTGGGACCTGTCACCCTGGGCAGCACTGCCCAGAGCTCAGCTCTGGCAGGAGCAGCCGATCCCAGGGGATGCAGCCGTGGGGGTTCCCTGGGCCTGCACGGGTCGGTTTAAGCCGTGCAAAAGCCTTTGGGGTTTGTGGAGACTTATAAGGGAAAAGCCCTCGCTCCCACCTCCTGCCAAACTCTGGGAAGCAGAAATGGGAGCCTAAAAAAGGCACTTTGGTGTCTCTGTCCACAGAGGAGGAAACGTCACGGGGTGGTGGCAGCTCCAGCTGCTAAGAGGGAGCTGGAGCATCCTGGTAACGTCACAGCACTGGAACCCCCCGGGGCAGCACAGCCCGTGCCCGAGTTCCTACAGGCTTCAGGATTAGGAGACTCGTGGCATCATGAATCACCCCCCAAATTCTGCTTTTTTAGAGCTATTTTGGTGTCATTTCGTGCATCCACGTGCGTGAGATTCTCCTGCTGCTCCGGGGCCGGGGTGAATGACCGGTGACTTCCAAGAGCTTTTAGGGAGTGTGAAACCCAAACCCTTGGCAGGAAGAGAATCCAGGAAATGTTTCTCACTATGTGACCTTTGCCTGGCTTGGGAACAGCCGGGACTATAGGATTTCCATACATCCTTCCACCCACTGCCTCTGCAGGCAGAGCTGGGGCTGCACCAGATCCACAGCGAGTGCCGGGATGGGGCACCCTGAGGGTCCTGAGCCCCCAGGTGTCCCCTCACTCACGTGGCCAGAGCCCGTGGCCGTGCTGGACACTGGGACAGCCCCAGTCACGCCACCTCCCCTGGGAGCCAAGGGCCTTGGCAGGGAACACCAGGGCAGATTAAATTATCACAGATCCACGTGTCCCGTGCATGGGGGTGAAACCTACACCGGCTGGAACGTCAGCAGGGACAGGGACATGGGGCACAGCCCCTCGGCCCTGCTGATCCCCAGGGAGCCACAGGGGACACGAGAGCAACAAATCCTAAATGGAGCAAATCCCCCGGGCCCGGAGCTGAGCTGGAGGTGAACCCACCCTGGCCAGCCAGGGGGACGCCTGCCATCCACTGGCATTTGGCTGGTGATTCCCCCGGATCAAATTCTGCTGGATCTTGGCTCCAGGGGGGTCACGGGCAGTCGGAAAGCCCGCGGGGCTCCCGGGGAAAACGTGCTCCCTGCTCTGGTGCTCTCTGGAATGTGGCACTTGGGACCTGGCTCCCCCTGTCCCCAGGAGTGAGGGATCTCAGGCAAGAGGAGCTGAGGTCTCCCCCGGCCTGGGAACACCCCACAAACCACTCCCAGACCTCCCTCCATGCCCACAGCGAGCTCACCCACCAGCACTGGGTCTCACAAGGGAAAAAAAAGCATTTTTTACCCCAAAATTAAGGAAGTCGCTCTGGGATGGGAGCACAGTGGGGGAGTTGTCACCACAGGGCACATCCTTATCTCCCTCCCAAGCCCCGTCCCGCCATGGCAGGAGCTGAGGCAGCCACCCCACTACACAGAAACCTTTATTCTGGGAAAAGGGAGAGCCAGGGCTGGGACAGGGGGACAAGGGGTGCAGCACCCTGGGGGGAACGTGGGGTGCAGGGGCTTCTGGGGGGGCTGCTGAGTGTGAGGCCACGCAGGGATCAGTCCTTGGTCCCAGCCCATGCGTGGCTGCTGCTGCTGCAGTGCAGAGGGGAGCTCTGCCCACCAACCCCGCCACGGGGCGCTGGGGCAGCTCGGGGACCCGGGTGACAGCAGGGGGACAAACATCCCGGGGAGCGCAGGGACACGAGCCAGGCAGGAGCTGCACGCGGGAAGCCAAGCCCGGGGGGGGCACAGCCCCAGCCCCCCGAGGTGTGGGGGCTGCAGGGAGGCACAAGCCCCCCCCCACACACACACCGGCAGGGCCGGGGCACTGCCCTGGGGCGAGCAGGGGCACCGGGGAGCAGCGGAGCCCCCCGGGGCCGGCCGGGCTAGCGGATGCTGCCGTCGCCCTCGCTGCTCTGCAGCTTCTCCCGCTCGATGGACCACACCAGCTCCTGCACAAACTTCATCTCCGAGGCCACCTGCTTGGCCAGGGCCTCGTAGTGGTTCTCCAGCTTGCGGTAGCGCCGCTTGAGCCCGTTGGCCGCCTGCACCACGCTCTTGGTCTCCTCCTGCGCCTGCTTCTTCAGCGCCTCCGTCTTCTGCAGCTCCTGCCGGATCTGCCGCAGGTCCTGGCTGATGCTCTCGTTCTCCTCTTTGTACCACGACTCCTTCTCCTCGTAGATGGACAGCAGCGCCTCGATGTCCTCCTGGAAGGACTTCTTGTTCCTCTCCAGCTCTCGGAGGCTCTCCTCGGCCGCAGCCACCTCCTCCATGACCTTGGAGAAGCGCTCGAAGTTGATGTAGGTGTTGTTGGGGGGCATGCTGGAGTGGGATTTGATGGTGTACTCCTTCAGGCGCGTGGTCTTCAGCCGGCGCCGCTCGGGCTTCTTGCAGCTGTCCTCATTGCGGACGTTCCTCCTCTTGATCACCTGCGGCAGGGACAGTTGTGGCTGCAGCACCCACCCACAGGCAGTGACACCAAACCGGCCCCCACAGGGCTGGGGGAGCAGCAGAGCCCCGGCCTCGGGGGGATCAGGCACCCAAAAAGTGCCGATTCTTTGACTTCTCACCTTAATCCAAGGGTGCTCCAGGCTCTGGGCGATGGTCATTCGCTTCCTGCAAACACAGCAAGGCTGGGATCAGGGCAGAGGCTCTGCTCCTCTGTCCCTGTTACAGCCCTGGAAAAGCAGCTTGGATCCTGTGATTGCCTTTGGGGTCAGGCTGAGCCTTGCTGCACTCAGGGCGCCCTGGGCAGGAGCTGTATCCAGCCCCCAACCCCTCAAACTGCCTCCCAAGAGAAACAGAGGCAGAGGATCCCGTGGGAACCTCCTGACCCCACTGCTCCTTCCCAAACCCTGAGCCCTGGGGGCCCAGCTCAAACCCTCCCAAACCCCAGTGGAGCTACTGCACCCTCGGGGTGATCTCAGAATTCACCCCTCCCTGGCGCAGGCAGGAGAGAGGGAGCTGCCTGTGCACAGCAGGGTGGACAGGAGGGACTGTCCCCTCTGCCAGAGACACCCCCAGCTCTGCTCCCTGTCCCTCACTTGGGGTCCTTGACGAGCAGGCGGCGGATGAAGTCCTTGGCCAGCTCGCTGGTGTTGCTGAAATATTCCTCATCGAAGTCGTAGTTGACAGCAGAGATGTTGGTCAGCGTCTCCTGCTTTGTCTCCCCCAGGAACGGGGAGGCTCCGCTCAGCCTGAGGAGAGAGCGGGTTGGGACACCCCAGAAAGGCTCCAGCCCGAGCTGGGGGGGCTCATCCTGCAGCCCTATCCCCTCCAGAGCTCCCTTATACTCACAGGATGTAGGTGATGACCCCGATGCTCCTGGAAAAGAGAGGGGGAGGAGGCTGGGGTCACACAGAGCTTTTGGCACGAGGGGAGATCCACCAGCACCAGGGGATTGGCTGCTGGAGCCATGGGAAGGGGCTCGGGAGGGGAATCACTCACCACATGTCGGCCTCCAGCCCCAGGGGCTCATAGTTCACAATTTCTGGGGCTTTAGGAAGAAAGGGGAGAAAATGGATTTATTGTGGGGGAAGGAAGCCTGGCCGCATGGACACATCCTGGCAGCAGCACCAGAGTGCTGGGTGTCTCCAGGATTAATCCAAAGCTTTCAGAACCCCGAGGAGCCCCCAGGAATGCTCACCTACAAACTCTGGGGTCCCAAAGATATTCTTGAACTCATTCCCAGCCTCGATCTTGTGGGCGATCCCGAAGTCGATGAGTTTGATGCGAGGGTTTGGCACATTCTTGTCCAGCAGCATGATGTTCTCTGGCTGTGGGGGGAGAGGAGCTGGGTCTGTCTCTACACACCAGCCTGGGGAACTGCCCTGGGCTCCTCACTCCAGAGGAGAGGATGGGTGCCTCAGGCTGGGAGAAATCCCAAGCACCAGCCCCACTGCTCTGCAGGAGTGCACTGACCCCCACTCCTCAGCGCTGATTTCCAGACCCCACCTGGGAGTTTATCTCTGCTCCCAGAGCTGAACATGGGGTGTCTGCAGCTCCCAGAGCTCACCTAGGGGCTCATCCCTGCTCCCAGAGCTGAACACGGGGTGTCTGCAGCTCCCAGAGCTCACCTGGGGGCTCATCCCTGCTCCCAGTGCTGAACACGGGGTGTCTGCAGCTCCCAGAGCTCACCTGGGGGCTCATCCCTGCTCCCAGGGGGTGTCTGCAGCTCCCAGAGCTCACCTTCAGGTCGAAGTGGGCGATGTGCTTGGAGTGCAGGTAGTGCACCCCGTCCAGGATCTGCTTGAGGAACTGCGTGGCCTCCTCCTCCGTCAGCGATTCCTTCTCGGCCAGGAAGTCGAAGAGCTCCCCTCCGGACACCAGCTCCAGGATGAGCACCACGTCGGTCTTGTTCTCGAAGATGTCGTGCAGGGTGATGATGTTGGGGTGCTGGATCTCGCGCAGGATGTCCACCTCGCGCTCGATCTCCTCGCGGCTCACGCCCCTGCGGCTGGACGACAGCCGCCGCTTCTTGATGAACTTGGCCGCGTACTCCAGCCCCGTCTTCCTCTCCCGGCACTTCCTGACGATGGCGAACTGCCCGCTGCAGGGGGGAGGGAGGAGAGCATGTCCTGCCTGGAAGCAGCTCCAGGATGGGCGCTGCAGGATGAGGTTTTCCCCCCCGCCCAGGAGCGCCATGAGTTGGGATCTGGGGATGCCCGCCCACTCCCGGGCTTTGGCAAAGGGTGGAGGAAGGAAATTCCTGCCAGGAATGTGGCAGCTGCTGATCCTCCCTGGGCTGTCCAGGTGTTGCTGTGATCACACAGGGTGGGAGATGCCCATCAGCCCTCCCTTCCCAGCCAGGAGCCCCCAGGAGCAAATCCCAGAGCCCAGTGGTCCCAGGAGACCCCAAAGCCCTGATGGAGAAGGCAGGTGGAGGGGCAATGCCTGAAATCAAAGGGACTGCACCTGGATCTGAGACTCCTTTACACCTTTATACATCCCTGGATCATGGCCAGGGACATGCACAGCCCTGAGGGGCAGAGTGGGGCCTAGCCATGGCCACTACATCCCTCCCCATGGCTCACAAAGAGAGGCAAAAGAACCTGCAGCAACTCCTGGAAGTTCCTCTGCTTTGAAAAAAACCCACTCGAGTGACCCAAAACGTCTTTGCTCCCCAAGTGGCCGAGGAGGGGCCACGGCGTGGGGCTGGCGTGGCTGAGGCAGCGCTGGAGGATCCCGAGGCAGCTCCCCCAGCGCCGCCTCTGCATCCCGGCTGATTAAATCCCATCTGCGAGCTCTGAGTCACCCTGGATCCCTCCCACAGGCACCGGGCCAGGCACAGCCACTGAGGAGAGCCGGAAGCCTCCAGCCCCGGATGGGAGCTCCACCGGGAGCAACGAAATCTCTGACAGAGATGCCTGACTCTGCACAGCCCTGGCCCTGCTGCCTACAGAGGGGGCGCAGGGACACCGCGGGGGATCCAGCAGCCGGATCCAGTGAAGCTCCTGGCAGGGATGCAGCCATGGAAGCCCCCCCAGAACGCAGCTGGATGTCCCTCACCTGCCCAGCTCCTCGCCCATCTCATAGAAGTCCTCCACGCTCTCCTGGCGGAAGGTGGACATGGCTGCGGAGCCCTCTGGAGCGGGAGCCGCCCCGCTGCTGCCAGCGCTGGATGTCAGGAGCCGGGAGCAGCCGGGGATCAGCACCTGTGGCACCGGGAGAAGGGGGGCTGTGTGCCAGGAGCTCACACCGACACCCAGCACAGGATCCCCGAGTGCCCGGGGGATGCACAGCCCCGGGCACAGCTCCACAGGCTCCACACCCGCTGCCCACCCAGTCCTCCTCATCCCTTTCCCGGCCCACTTCCCCTCCTCTCCCAACCCTCCCTGCCCCACAGCCCCCCCCCAAACCCCCCACCC
>JAYDZK010000114.1:910572-921140 GCA_034509185.1 Euphonia xanthogaster | reverse complement strand
CGGGGCGGGGCCACTATGGAGGCGGGACCGGGAGCGCATTGGGCGGGACCGGGGGCTCCGAGAGGTGGGGGCAGAAGGCCCGAGCGGGCGGGGCCCCGTACCGGCACAGGGCCCGGGGCGCGGGGCGGCGGGGCCTAAAAGCGCCGGGAAGAGCGCGCGGCGGGGCCAAGTCTCGCGAGATCTCGCTGAGGGGGGAAAAGGTGGCGGCGGCTGCGGCGGAGGTTCCCCGCCCGAGGGGCACCGGGGGGCTCCGGCTGTGTGGATGGAGCGTTAATTAAATAAGCACTAATTAGTGACCCGGCAACGGGCAGCAGCCCCCCAGCCCCTGCCTGCTCTGCCCATCCCGTTCCATGCCCGGTCCCAGGCTCCGGGAGCCCCGAGGCTCCTGAGGAGGGGCCCCGAGCAGCCCCGGGTGGCGGCAGCGGGCGGGCGCCCTTTGCCCGGTCCCGGCGGGGCCATAAAGCAGGGAGCAGCCGCCGCCTGGCCGGGCAGAGGCCGTGGGGCGGCCGATAAGGGCCCGTGGCCTTGTCCCCGCGCCACGCCTGAGCCACACGGAGCCTTAGTCAGCTCTGTCCCCTCCCTGTGCCCGGGAGCCGCCGGGGTGGCATTCACTGAGGGAATGCAGCTGCTGGAGTTGGGCTGGTGCCCCACATTGCAGCGGGGTGAGGGTTTGGCACAGTGTGTGAGCCGAGACAGCCGTGAGGGACTCACGGAATCCCAGGATGGGCTGGGCTGGATTTCAAACACATCCCTTTCCACTCCGGCCATGGCAGGGACACCTCCCACTGTCCCAGGTGCTCCCAGCCCCAGTGTCCAACCTGGCCTTGGGCACTGCCAGGGATCCAGGGCCACCCTGTGCCAGGGCCTGTCCACCCTGCCAGGGAACAATTCCTAATTCCCAATATCCCATCTAAATCTACTCCTTGTCAGCTTAAAGCCATTCCCTGTGTGCTGTCCCTCCATCCCTTGTCAATGGTCTCTCTCCAGGGAGAACCACCGGGCACCAAGGTGGTTTTGGATAAGCCATAAGTGGTAGAGCCCAAGCAAACGTCCCCGGATATTGCGCTCAGCAGGCACCGAATGTGATTGATGCCGAGACGTCTGAAAAAGGGAAACTGTCCCCAAAAGTAGGTGAAGGTTCATGGACAATTATAGCACCTGGACTTTGCCCGGCAGCCCCGGCCGCTCCTGCCCCGCTTGGCAGAGGAGCACAAAAACATTTGGCTAATGAGTTACGGGTCCAGCCCCGGGGTGGCCCTGCCATCTCACTCTGACGGCCCCAATCAGGGCTGGGGCATTTTGCAATCTGGGATATTATTTCTGTGCAGTTGGAGTTTAAACTTTGCCATTCGAGTCAGGGAATCACAAAGGAGGAGGAAGAGGAGGAGGGTGAAGGCCGGGCTTGTTGTCCACTGCGCTCCCTGTGCTCAGAGAGGGTTGAGAGGACAATCTATGGCATCTCCCTCAGGTATGTCCTGGCTGCCACCGCTCAATGAGATCCCATGGGGCCATCAGGATCCTCTGAGAGGATTGAGGGTGAAGGACAGGGTGCAATAAAGTCCCTTGTCCACCTTGGCCAGACAAATGTCAAGTAATGACAACTGTCCCCAGCTGGCTTGGAGGGCATTTGAGTCAGTTGGGTGGGTGGTGGGTTGGTTGGTCAATCAGGCAGAGAGTTGACTGGTCAGTCCATTGGTCAGTGGGCTGGTTTTTGGGACAGTCCATCCATTGGTCATTTGGCCAACAGGTTGACCATTTGGTCTGTCTCTTGATCAGTTCATTGACTGAATGGTCAACCAGTTGGTCAGTGGGTCAGCTGGTCAGGTAGTTGGGATGTCAGTTGGCTGATTGGCCAGTTGAGCTAGTGGTCAGCTGGCCCAGTGGCTGAGTCCAGGGTCTCAAGCAGTGCCTGGGGTAGCAGTGAGGGACTGAGTCCCCTCCCTGGGGTGACCAGTGGCCACAGTCCCCTCCCCTCCACTTGCCACCCAGAATGATTAACCAGCCCTTCCAGCAGTCACCTCCAGGAGGGAACCCCTTGGCTGGGCAGCTCTGGGTGGAAAACTGGAGGATTTGGGAACTTCAGCTGCTGGGAAGAGGTAGGGGGTGGGGCACTGCCACCCCCACATCCTGTCCCACACCTGTAGGGCTTTTCCAGGTGAATCCCAACATTCCCCTGCCCCCTCCCAGCTGCCCCATGACTCGGGGTGTCCCTGGGTCCATGCAGCTCGTGTGGGGTGGCTCTGGGGGGTACCCCGGGGCCTGGACTGGGCAATGACCCTGCCATCCCACAGCCATGGCCTCCAGCGCGGGCAGCCTCGAGAGCCTGGACCTGCTGGATCTCCTTTTCGACGTCCAGGACGGGATCCTGCGCGAGGTGGAGCTGGGGACGCCGCCGGGAGCCTGGCCCCAGGACAGGGTGAGCCCCGGGCCAGAGCCCTCCCCACCTCGGTCCTGCTGGGTGACAGCCCTGGGATGTCACAGCCCGGGGGACGAGCGCTCCCGGTGACCGTGCCGTGTCCCCACAGCGTGCCCCGGACAGCAGCGACTTCCTGAGCTCGGTCCTGGGCTCCGGGGACTCGGTGTCGGACTCGCCCAGCTGGTCCCCGGCCACCAGTGACAGCGGGGTGTCTGAGGACCCCCCCTCTGACCAGCACGACAGCCCCTCCTGGAGCTGTGACGGGGGTCCCCGAGAGGTCCCGTACCCCTACACCGACCCCTGCCAGGCCCAGCCCCTCCCGGCGGGGTCTGGGGTCCTGCAGCCCGAGGTCTCCATCGATCTGGGTGAGCCCCGCTGGGAAAGGACCAGGCTGGGGGCACTGGAGGGACTGGGGACACTGGGGAGCTGAGAGCAGTGGGAGAGGGGGGAGGAAATGAGGAAATTAAGGGACCTGGGGGAAACTGGGAAGAACTGGGAGGTCTGGTGGGCTAGGGAGGAGACAGGGACAGTGTGGAGAGATTGGGAACTTGGGTGAACTGGACAGAGTGATGGTAGGGGGGACTAGGGCAGGACCAGAGGGACAGTTTGGGGAGACAGAGTCAGGGGCACTGGACTGGGCAGCAAGTCACCCAGGTTCTGGGCCCATGGCAGGGGAGGGTCCTGCAGTGGTGACAGTGGGGACACAGCACTGTTGACAGCCCTGCTCTGCCCTCACCCAGACATTTGGCACCCTGGATTCTTCCTGGAGGAGAGCCAGGACCTGCCTGTGGTCCCCCCACCTGCATCCTGTGCCCTCACCGTCAAGGACCTGCTGCTCTCAGGCAGCTCTGACAATGTGAGTCCCTGTCCCTGTGCCCTCAACACTCCCTGTCCCCAGCCCTGTCCCTTCCTGGACCCTGATCACTTCCCATTCCCACACCTATCCCTCCCCATCCCCACACTTTTTCCCTTCCCTTCCTGGTCCTTGTCTATGATCCCTGTCCCTTCCTGGCCCAAGGCACCTTCACCATGGTCCCAGCCAGGGTCCCTGGGGCCAGGTGGGGGGTGTCACCAAGGTGTCACCATTCCATGTTCCCACAGCAGCCACAGGCTCCTGGCTCCCTGCTCCGGCCGAGCCAGGGCCACTTCCAGGAGCTGGTGCTGACGGAGGATGAGAAGAAGCTGCTGTTGAAGGAGGGGGTGACCCTGCCCACGCAGCTGCCCCTCACCAAGGTGGGTGCCAGAACACCTGGGAAGGGTTTGGAGTGAGGGTCCCAGCCCTGGTGGCACTGACCCCCCGTGTCTCCCCCAGTACGAGGAGCGGGTGCTGAAGAAGATCCGGAGGAAGATCCGGAACAAGCAGTCGGCTCAGGAGAGCCGCAAGAAGAAGAAGGAATACATCGATGGGCTGGAGAGCAGGTACAGAGCCCAGCCCTCACCACCCAGCCCCAGGGTGGCACTCTGGGCACTCTGCTCCTTGCCAGCCCTGTCCCCTGACCCCATGCTGCTCTCTCTGTCCCAGGATGTCGGCGTGCACGGCTCAGAACCAGGAGCTGCAGAGGAAAGTCCTGCACCTGGAGAAGCAGAACTCGTAGGTGTTCCCACGGTGGGATGGGGACAAGGTGGGGTGGGAAATGTTGGCATGGAGGCTCATGGGCTCTCCCTGTTCCCAGATCCCTCCTGGAGCAGCTGAAGAAGCTCCAGGCCATGGTGGTTCAGTCAAGCAACAAGGCAGCACAGACAGGGACGTGCCTGGCGGTACATGGGGCCTCCAAAGCCTGGGAGCCTGGAGATGGGCTGGGATGGATGGATGGATGGATGGATGGAGGGAGCGAGGGAGGGAGGGAGGGAGGGATGGATGGATGGATGTGCACTGGTAGGACATGAACCAGAAGGGAGGGATGGAGGAATAGATGCACTCCTGGGTCTGCCACCAGCTGTGACCCAGCTCCTGTCCCTCTCCTCTGCTGTGCTCAGTGATGTCCCCTCTGTCCCCAGGTCCTGCTGCTCTCCTTCACCCTCATTGTCTTCCCCTCCATCAGCCCCTTCGCCCCCAGCAAGGCTGAGGCAAATGGCGACTTCAGGCCCGTGCGAGGTGAGGGCTCTGCTGGGCTGTGCTGGGCTGTGCCAGGGCTGAGCTGAGCTGTGCCAGGGCTGTGCTGAGCTGAGCAGAGCTGTGACAGACCCTCAGGGCCCTGGCCCAGGCCCTGACCCTCCGTGGGGCTCAGTTTTCTCCAGGTCCCTGCACAACGCTGCCGCCTCCCGAGTGGTTCACACCCAGCCCCAGGCCGGGGATGAGAAGCCCCCGGAGCTGCTGTGGTCGGAGCCCCTGCACGAGACCCCCGAGCCCCTGCACGAGGCTTTCCAGGGCACGTTCCCAGCACTCCCAGCCGAAGGGTCCCTCCAGAACGACACACGGGCATCGGCCGCCGCGGGGCTGAGCCATGAGGACGGGGAGCACGCCGATGCTGTGCCAGGGGATGGCTCCGTGCCACACCCGGGGCTGGCATCCCTGGCGTGGTCCAAGCCCGGGCACGGCCGGCCCGCAGTGCTGGAGCCGGCGGAGGAGCTTTAGGCAGAGCAGGGAGCACGGGGGTGCCACAGGGTGACAGCACCTCGTCCCCTACAGGACATGCCCTCGGGGAGACCCCTCCGGGATCTGCCTCCGGATGCTGGACCTGCTTGGCTTTGCTTGGATTCTGTGAACTGGAAAGAGGAGACCGCTTCCCACTGGCCTTACTGGGAGGAAAGGGGCTGCTCCTGCCCCCCTGGCACAGTGGGAGTTGTGGAAAGGACCTAAGGTTACTCAGGATGGGGCTGAGTAAGCAGGAGGAGCCCTGGCCTGGTTGGCTGCTGATGGTGGAACTGGTTGGTTTTGCTTTTGGTTTTGTTTTGGTTTTTGGTTTTAAAACTTTATTTTCATCTCTAAATATAAGCTATTTTGGAAAAAAAATCCACCTGCTGTAGTTTAAGAGGAGTTGATCCACAAGGTTTCAAGGAGGGACCTCAAGCCCAGCTGCCAGGGGGGCCCAGAAGAGGGGGGACACATGGCCATGCCCAACCTGGAGCTGGGGCCAGGGCACCCTCCCACAGCTCCCAGGCCTGAGTCCAACTGGGATCCAGCCAGCACCAGTCCCCTTCCATTACCAAGTGACACGGAATTACAGAGTCATGGAATGGTTTGGGTTGGAAGGGACCTTAAAGCTCATCAAGTGCCACCCCTGCCATGGGCAGGGACACCTTCCAATGTCCCAAGGTGCTCCAAGTCCCATCCATCCTGGCCTTGGGCACTTCCAGGGATCTAGGGGCAGCCACAGCTTCTCTGGGAATCCCATTCCAGGGCCTCACCACCCTCACAGAGAAGAATTTCTCTATGCAAGGCCCTCCTCAGGCCCGTGGGTGCAGCTGCTCCGCGAGCCACAATTCAAGTATGTTTAATACTGACATAAAAAAAGGGACAATATTTAAGGGTATAAAAAAAAGTCGGTAGGAAAAGCAGCCCAGGTGAGACAGGGACAGTCCAGGTCAGGTGAGGAGAGGCTCCACCTTCACCTTCTTCACGGGCGTTGGCCCCGTGTCGGGGCTGGGATGCTCCTGCTTGAGCCCGTCCCGGCGCTCCGGCGGCGCGTTCCCGGCCCGCGGTGCTGCCGTGCCGTTCTGCTGGCCCGGGGGCTCCTCCTTCAGCCGCCCCTGCAGCTGCTCGCCCTTGGCCAGCTCGGCTCTCTCCACCACCACCGGCCCCGTCCACTCGGGCACCTCCAGCCCCAGGTGCTTCATCAGCTTGGTCATCACCTCATCGACGTAGCCGTGGATGCGCAGGTCGGCCTGGCGGTCCTGGACAGGGGGACACGGCTCAGGGGACAAACGGCCACGTCCCCCGTGTGTCATTCCCAGTGGGACATGAGCTGGCCCTGGGGCTCTGCTGGGGCGTGGGCTGGAGCCATGCCTGGGGACAGGGACGCAGGGACAGAGCAGGGACAGAATGTGACAGGCACAAGGGAGCTCTGGTGACATCCCAGGAACCCCCAGGTCTGGGTATTAAAGACTTTGGACAATTGGGGCACCAACATCTGAGCAGGAACTGAGCAGGAACTGAGCATGTCCTCCACAGGCTCCATGTGTGTGGCCCTTCCATGGGGCTGTAAACCCCAAGAGGAAGCAGCAGGCTCCAGGCTGAGCTTTTACTCTGCTCCTAAGACTTTCATGGATAACGTTGGGCAGGGCTTGGAGCAGCCTGGAATAGTGGAAGGTGTCCCTGCCCATGGGAGAGGGAACAGGATGAGCTTTAAGGTTCCTTCCAACCCAGCCCTTTCCATGATTCTAATATTTACCTGCCATCTCTACGTGTTTAGCAGGAGTTGCAAGTTTAAACCCTCCAACCCAGGACTCCCAGCCTGTTTGCCTGCTAGGAGAGGCCACCTGGGAGGGGACAACGTGCAGGGACAAACTTGGGATGGGCCTGGAACAGGGGACAGGAGGGGAAAGGAGCAGTGCAGCGCTCTAGGACGCTCACTCACGTGTTTGGTTGCTTGGAGGTTGACAATGACCAACTTCCCTCCCCTCTTCTTGGTGATCAACGGGAGGTTCCCGCTGGGTTTGATCTGCAGAGAGGTCCCCAGGGTGATGGAGAGATCAGCTTTCCTGCAGGGAGGAGAAATCCAGAATCAGGGCATGGATGGGTGGGAAGGGACTGTTCCCCTCCTGAGCAGGGTGTCAGTACCTGCAGGCTTCATCTGCCAGCGTCAGGTCACGGTCGGGCAGGGAATCTTCCCAATCCAGAATAGTGTCTCGTAACTTCCCCCTGGAAAACACACACAGGGACCATGGTTTTCCCTGGAAAAGGTAGAACGGGCAGCAGAGCTGCCCTGGCAAAGGGGACAACGACCAGAGCCTGTCCCACGCTCCCTGTCCCCACGCTGAAGGGATGGAGAGCATCCAGAGAGATTCTTCCTGCGCCTTGGGCTGCTTCTCCCAAATCTGAGGGGCTGTTGGGTCATGCCCCCATGCCCCATCCCAGAGGGATCCCTACCTGCAGGCCCGCAGCCCCCGGGCCTTGGTGACGCTGCAGAGGCGTCCTGTGGGCTTGAGCCCCATGCTGCCCACGACGGCGTCGCGCACGTACTGCCTGCGGGGACACGGAGCTGCTCACCAGGGGCTGGAGTGCCCAGCACAGCCTGGGATGGGAACCCCAGCCCAGCCTCCCCCTGGGCTGGAGATCCCAGCCCAGCTTCCCCCAGGATGGGAACGCCAGCCCAGCTTCCCCCCAGGGCTCACGTACTTCCCACATTTCACACACTCTTCCACAAACATGTTCCCGTGGAGCTCGGCCAACTTGTCCCTGTGGGAGAAAGGCACGGGTGAGCTGGGGAAGGGTGGGGAGCCCAGGGGGGAACCCCACCTCATCCCCAGGAACCTCAAGGGCTTCTCTGCATTCCAGCCCTGCCAGGTGATGGGTTCATCCCCCAACAGGGACTTAGGAAGGGACAGCAGATCCTGGCCTTTTAATTGTCATGTTTCCATCTGCAGCACTGATTGCAGCTCGTGATCCACTCAAATCTCTGCTCCTGGGAGCATCCAGATCTTTGCTTTTCCAGCACCCAACATTCCTGTCTGTCCCTGTGCTGTTCCAGCCCTCTGACACCTGTTTTTCCTAAAATTCCCCTCAGGCTCAGAGCAGAAGCCAGAGGAAAACACAGCCATGCTCTCCCTATTTTCCTCAGAGCCTCATGCTCACTGGGAACTTCCTCCAGGCTGCGTGAGACAGGACTGACTTGATTTCCCCCAGTTTGGCCCCAGTTCAGCTTACTCAAGCACAGGCTTCATTTGGGAGGCAGAGCTGGGCTGAACTGAACAGGAGCCAGCGGCTGCGGGCTGTGGGAGCACCATGGAATTCTGTCATCATTCCCTGCTGCTTTTCCCATGGCTGTTTAGATTAAACACACAAACACGAGGCTGGGAGCAGGACCCAGGACTTGGGGCTTGCAATGACAGGAAATGCCCTGGAGGCAGCTCTGGCTGAAGGTGTTTGTGAGAGGCACCTTCTCCAAGGACACATGGATGCTCCTCAGTCACATCCTGACTCACAGAATCACAGAATGGGCTGGGTTGGAAAGGACCTTAAAAGATCAACCCCCTGCCATGGGCAGGGACACTTCCCACTGTCCCAGGATGCTCCAAACCCCATCCAGCCTGGCCCTGACTGTTCCCAGGGATCACAGAATATCCTGAGCTGGAAGAGATCCACAGGGATCACTGAATGCAAGCCCTGGCCCTGCACAGACACCTGCACAGGGGAATGAGATGGGCTTTAAGGTTCCTCCCAACCCAAACCATTCTGGCATTCCATGATTCCATAATCTGTTTTTCCTGTGCACAAACAGCACCTGGAAGCATTTCTAGGCAGCAACAACCAAGGCTGATTTTATTCCATGACCCTCTGCATCAGAACCAGAACCTCTCCCCTCTAAATTCCAGCTGGTTTATCCCCTTCCAGCTTCCCCTCCCTGTATCAGACAGGGCAGGGATTCCCTGGGAATGAAGCCTCTGTGTGGGGCTGGGAAAGTACCGTGGGAATCCTGAGCGCACGTGCAGGCCGTCCACGTTCTGGCTGACCAGGAATTTCAGGATTCCCACCCTCTGCAGCCCCAGCAGCGCCATGTGAGTCTTGGAGGGCCTGGCACTCTCAAAGGTGGTGTCGAATTTTGGGGAGAGCCCTTTCTCTTCCATAGTCCAGACACCATTGGGGCCCCTGGAAAGAGCAGGAAGGGAGAGCTCAGGCTCCAGGTGCCCCATCCATGGGAGCAGAGCTCATGGATCAGCAGGATTCTGGGGCTTGTGCAAGAGGGAAAATGGTGTTTGCAGCTGGATCCAGGACGGACAGCAGGGATGGGGCAGGCCTGGGTTAAATCAGAGCCTTCCACAAAGGAAGATGGACTCGGAGGGGGGTGCCAGCCCTCAGACTCACCTGAAGTCAGGGATGCCCGAGGCCGTGCTGATCCCTGCCCCCGTGTGGAACACCACATGGGAGGAGCTGCGGATCAGCTCTGCCAGCTCCTGCACCTTCCGCTCCAGCTCCTCCGGAGGGTCAAAAATCTGGGGAAAGACAAAACCCAGCGTGGGATGGAGAGATGGGGGCGTGGATTATATGGGGAAGGAATTCTTCTCTGTGAGGGTGGGGAGGCCCTGGAATGGATTTCCCAGAGCAGCTGGGGCTGCCCCTGGATCCCTGGAATGTCCAAGGCCAGGCTGGACAGGGCTTGGAGCAGCCTGGAATAGTGGAAGGTATCCATGCCCATGGCTGAAGGACTGAATGATCCTTCAGGTCCCCTCAACCCAAACCATCCTGGGATTCCATGATTCTAGAGCCCCAGTAACCCACAATTCTTCCTTATCCATGAAGGATTTTGCGTTCCTTAACGACAGAAACATTTAATAGGAGAGGCTCCGCGATGTCTGGAGCATCTCCGTGCAGGGACGGGGCTGGGAACACCCAACACCAACAGGGAGTTTGCTGCTCTGACAGGCAGCTGGCCCAGGCTGGGCTCCACGAGCGACCCGGGGCCACCCCACGTGTGCCCAGCCCCGGCTGTCACCAGCAGTGCCACCAGCTCTGGGGACAAGGCAAGGCCGAGGGACAGCGAGGGACATGGAGGTGGAGACACCAGACACTGGTTTGGGCACGAGATTTAATTCCTGAGACACTTCTCCAGCCCCATCTCCTGGGGACAGGGGCGAGGACAGGACCCTGTGTGTCCCTGTCCCCTCACCATCCCCTTGGCTCAGGACAGGCTCCTGAATGTCCCTGTGGCTCCCCCCAAACCCCTTTTTAAGCTTCCCAAGAACTGCCGGGGCTCAGGGGGGACACGGACGGAGCCACGGGGGGCATCTGGGGGGAGAAGGAGGGATCCGCCGGGGGGGCTCAGGGAGGCCATGGAAGGCGACATGGAGGGGCGACGAGGAGGGAGCTGGGGGGGCATGAGGGGGACGAGGGAGCCATGGGGTGTCAGGGGGCAGACACCCACGGAAGGGGGCCAGGGAGGGAGCCGCGGGATGTGCTGGGGACACACAAAGGGCCCGGTGCCTCCCCGGTGCGGGGCCGAGGCCGCGGTTGCCATGGGAACGCGCCGGGCCGCGCAGGGCCCGCGGGAGGCCC
>JAYDZK010000114.1:878024-902609 GCA_034509185.1 Euphonia xanthogaster | reverse complement strand
CGGCCGAGGCCGGGCTGCGGGCGGAGGCGGCGGCGCTGGCGCAGCGGCTGCGGGAGCTGGAGCGGCGGCACGAGAAGACGTGCGAGGAGGTGTTCCGCGTGCAGCGGCAGGCGCTGTTCATGAAGAGCGAGCGGCAGGCGGCCGAGGACAGGCTGGGCGCCGCGCAGAAGCAGCTGGAGCAGGCCCAGGACGAGGCGCGGCGGCTGCGGGAGCTCCACGGCCAAGCCGAGGATGCGGCACGGCTGGTCAGGGAAAGGGACAGGAAGGTAGGGGATGGGAAATCATGAGGGGCTGCTCGGATGGGAATGGTGGCCTTGCACACCTGGAGTCACTGAAACTGGGTTGGAAGGGACCTTAAAGCTCATCCCATTCCACCCCCTTCCATGGGCAAGGACACCTGCCACCACCCCAGGCTGCTCCAAGTCCTGTCCAGCCTGGCCTCGGATGCTGCCAGGGATGGGGCAGCCCCAGCTTCTCTGGGTAACCTGTAACCCCTGTGCCCCTGCAGATCACGGAGCTCTCCAAAGAGGTTTTCAGGCTGAAGGAAGCCCTGAACGCCCTCCCCGAGTCGGGGGGGCCCCCACAATCCCCACCCGACACGGCCGCACTCCAGGCGCGGATCCGGGTGCTGGAGGAGAAGCTGGAGGTGGGTCACCTGGGGGGTTCGGGGCTCCCCCGAGCCCCCAGCCCTGTGGCCAAACCCCCTCCCTGTGCTGCAGGAGACAGAGACGAGGCACAGCAAGGTGGTGACGCTCTACCGGAGCCACCTGCTCTATGCTGTGCAGGTGAGCTGGGGACAGGGCTGGGGACAGCTGGGGACACTGGGGTGGGAGCTGGGCCATCCACGGGAGGCAACAGAGGGGCTGAGCCAGGTGCCAGCCCAGGGACATGCACGGAGCCTCCCTGATGTCCCCCTCCAATGTGCCCACCAATGTCCCCTCCTCCCCAGGGCCACATGGACGAGGATGTGCAGAGACTCCTGTGCCAGATCCTGAGGATGCAGCAGCTGCAGGAGCAGGGCAGATGAGCCCCTGCCAGCATGGGTGGCACAGGGACGGGGGGACAGGTCTGTCACAGCACCCTGTGTGTCCCTTTGCTTGTCTGGGCACCCAGCCCACCCCCAGCACAGCAGCAATAAAGTTAGTCATAGTCACACTAATGGGGTGGCTCCTCTCTGGGGGCACCAGGGTGGGCACAGGGGGCTGTGGGGACCTGGGGGCAGCAGGGGATCGGTGCCAGCATCTCCAGCCCTGCCATCCCTTGAGGGGAAAGGTGACCGTGAAGGGAATGGTGGCAGGGGAGAGGTGAGAACCCTCTTGGCCGGGGCTGGATCCCTTTCCCAGGGGCGCGGGGCGTGGGTGGCAGCACGCTGGGAAGCGGCTCCGTCCCCACGGGAATGGCACTTCCTGCGAGGAAATGGGCTGGGGAGCGCCGGGATCCGGCGGGGACACTGCGGTCCCAGCTGGCCCTGCTGTGGTGAGCGTCTGGGGGCACTGGGATCCCCACGGGCAGAGCAGGGGGTGTTGGAGGTCTGGGGTGACCCCAAGGGGCCGGGTTTGGGGCACCCCCAAATCCAGGGAAAGCGGAGTGTGTCCCCTCTGGGGGTGAGCCAGCCCATGGCTGTGGCGGGAGGTGACAAGGGCAGGACCTGTCCCTGTAGTGCTGGGCTTGGGGAAAGCAGGGAGCTCAGCTCGCCCCCCAGGCTGGGCTTTGGGAGTCTCTGTGAGGGACAGTCCTGCCCTGGGGGGAGGTGGGGACCCACCCGAGGGATACAAACCCCTGATTCCAGGTGTGGGACTGCAGGGATGGCTGCACGGCCCCCTGGGGAACCCGTAGGAATAGTGGGAATTTTCACCCCCTCTCTTTCCTGGCTGCAGGGTCTGACCCTTTGGAACCCATCCCTCTGCAGGGTGTGTGGCAGGGCTGGAGGGGAAACTGAGGCACAGCAGGGTGGGGTGGCTCCAGGGTGATGTCCCTGGCCCCCTGGGGACATGTGGTGCTGAGCTGTCCCCAGTGCTGGGGTTTGACCGTCCTGCCTGTCCCCACAGGTGCCTGGGCAGCCCCGCTGAGTCTCCTGGCATGAGGTGGCTTTGGGTCGTGGCTTTGGTGGCACCTGCCTGCACTGTCCCCTACAACAGCACGGCAGGGAGCACTGGGGATGGGGACAACAGGGACAGAGGTAGGGGGGACTGGGGGGACTAGGATGGAGGCTGGGGGGATCTGGGGATCCAGCAGGACTGGGCAGACTGGGAGCACTGGGGTTGGAGACGGAGGGAGCAGGGATGGAGGGGATTTGGGACAGTGAGGGGACAGGGGACAATGACAGCGTCTCTAGGGAGAGAAGTGTGGGGACACTGGAGGGACTGGGGACATTGGGGTACAGAAGATGGGCATGGAGGGATTGATGATGTCGGGGGGTCTGGGGACACGGGGGGACCAGGGGCAGAGGTGGGGGTCTGGGGACACTGGGAATGGCACTGGGGGGTCCAGACCCTTCCTGATGCAGTGTCCCTGCCCCTGCCGTGTCCCCACGTGTCCCCCAGGCCCCTGCACCCCTCAGCACGGCTCCCTGGGCACTGAGGTGCTGCTGCTGTGCCCGGGGGGTGTGGCTGAGTGGCGCCGGGGGGACACCGTCCTGGGCACGTCCCCAGCCCCCGGGCTGGCCCTGCCCAACGCCAGCCTGGCCCACGAGGGCCACTACAGCTGCCACCACCCTGTCACCGGCGAGACCTGGGCCACCATCTGCCTGCGGCTGGGCTGTGAGTGCCCCCCCAAGCCCTGCTGTGACCCCGCTGCTGGCCGGGGGTCCCTGGGGGTGCTGGCAGTGGGGTGACCCCTGTCCCCTGTCCCCTGTCCCAGACCCACCCCCGCCACCGGCCATCGAGTGCTGGGCCACCAGCTACCCCCAGGCTGTGAACTGCTCCTGGGGGCTGAGCCCCGACCCCCTGCTGGACACCGACTTCGTGGCCACCTACAGGTGAGTGGGGGTCCCCAAAGCCTCTCCCCGTGTCACCCAGCCCTTGGCAGCTGTCCCTGTGTCCCCAGGCACGGCACAGACACAGGTGAGTGCACCCTCACGGGCCCGCGGAGCTGCTCCTTCGGGGACCTGCAGGTGTTTTCCCTCACTCCCTACGAGCTCAACGTGACAGCCCGGAACGCCCTGGGAGCCGCCTCCGGAGCACTGCCCTTCCTCCTGGAGAACATCAGTGAGTGCTGCGGGATGGGGGACGCCGGGGTCCCCTGCAGGACCCTCCTGTCTCACCCTTTGGGGCTCTCCCCTGCTTGGGATGGGGGATCATCAGTGCCACGATTTGCTGGGGCTCAGACTGTCCCTGCACAGCTCACAGGGGGACACGAGGGTCCTGTCCCCAACAATCCCATGCTGGATCTCGCAGCCACGACATCCCCCCATTGTCTAAAAATGAAGGAAAGTGACTTTTTCCATGCAGTGGTGGGACAAGAGGGTTGGTTTTAATCCAAAGGAGAATTTAGATGGGATATTGGAAAAAATTCTTGGCTGTGAGGGTGGTGAGACCCTGGAATGGAATTGCCAGAGAAGCTGTGGCTGCCCCTGGATCCCTGGGACTGTCCAAGGCCAGGCTGGATGGGGGCTTGCAGCAACCTGGGACAGTGGAAGGTGTCCCTGGTGGGATGAGATGATCCTCAATGTTCCTTCCCACCCAAACCATCCTGGAATTCTCTCATTCCTTGTCTCCCTAGTAAAGCCAGACCCCCCCGAGGCCCTGCGGGTCTCCCCCATCCCTGGTGAGCCCCAGAAGCTGCTGCTGGAGTGGAGCCCTCCATCATCCTGGCCATTCCCGGAGTACTTCCCGCTCCACTACCGCATCCGCTACTCCCGGGACAATGACTCCATCCTCACCACGGTACTGCCACCCCCGCGGGTAAACTGAGGCACAGCTGTGCCTGTGCCCAGCATGTCCCTGACCCCGCCGTCCCCAGGTGGGGCCGTATGAGCTGACATCCCACACCCTGACGGACCTGGAGCCCGGCAGCCTCCACCACATCCAGGTGGCCGCCAAGGACATCACGGATTCCGGGGAATTCAGTGCCTGGAGCCCGCCGGCCTCGGGGACACCCTGGGTGGGGCTGTGACAGCCAGGCAGGGCCGCTGTCCCCATCCAGGCCTGCTCCCGTCCCTTGTCCCACCAGTGCTGTCAGGAATGGGCAATAAAAGGGCTTGAGACTCCGTCTGTGTTCTAACTGGGGTGTTTGTGATGGCCGAGCTGCCCCTGGGTCGGTCCTTCACTGCCCTCAGGGCCAATCCCTTTGCAGTTCCAGAACAATCCCTTTGTTTTGCTGCGTTTGACCCTTTTTTGCCCTTGGGGTCCGTCTCTTTTCTGCCCCAGGCCCGTCCCTTCGCCCACCGCCCCACCCCGCCCTCAGCGCCCACCGTGGCGGGGCTGTCACGGACCCGGCGGGCTGGAGGGGTGGGCGGCCATGTCGGACGTGCGCTGAGGGGGGAGCGCAGTGATTAACGAGGGGCGCCTGCTCCCTGCGCGGCGTTCCCCGCGCTGAGGCGGCCGCGGACCGGAGCCGCGGGGCTCACAAGCCTCACACCGGACTCACACCGAACCCCCGGAGGGTTCCAGACCTCACACCGGAGCCCCGTGGCCGTTACAGACCCCCCCCACGCCGTGCCCCCTGATGGTCTCGCCCGTCGCTGCCTTCCCGCGCTCCACCCGGGGCGGGGCGGGCGCCGTGCGCATGCGCAGCGCGGCTCGCGGGCCCTGGCGCCCCCTCCTGGTCCCGCCGCTCGCAGCCCCTGCGCGCGGGGCCGGGAGACCCAGGGGGTCGGCGCATGAGGGCTGGGCCCATGGCGGCGAGCGGGGCCTGGCATGGAGGGGTTTGGGTGGGAAAGGGACCCTAAAGATCGTCCTGGGCCACCCCTGCCATGGGCAGGGACACCTTCCACTGTGCAGAGACGCGCTTCCCAGGTTGCTCCAAGCCCCGTCCAGCCTGGCCTCGGACACTGCCAGGGATGGAGGGGCTGTCACAGCTTCTCTAGGCACCCTGTGCCAGGGCCTGCCCACCCTCACAGGGAGCAATTCCTAATTCCCAATATCCCATCTCTTGGATGTGATGGGGACCTAGGCAGAGATCCACCACCTTCCAGAGAGTACCGAGCCCTTTCCCAAGCTTCGCCAGGCTTCGTGCCCTCCGGATTTTCCTCGCTGAGCTCTCCTGGGCTCTGGAAGCACTTTGTGTCCTCACAGGTGGTTTTGGGAAAATGGCTGGTTCATCCCATCCTGTGAAGTTCCACCTCGCTCCAGCTGATGGCACGATTGGGAGCGTGTGGAGCTGAGGTTTTTCCCAGGAAGACAGACAGCCTGTTGGACAAGATCCCAGTTTTCCATCTCGAGTATCCGAGACGGAGCAGCCTCACACCCGGCCAGTGCTCGTCGTTCCCACCAGGAATGAGAGCAGGGAAGAGCCTGGTTCTTATAAAATGAGAAAATAAATACGAGTCACCGGGTCAGGGATGGGGCCGGAGTTATCTGCGGGATGAGCAGCTGGCACTTGGAGGCTCCAAAGGATTTCCAGCCCCAGGAATCGCCTCCCACCAGCAGGAGTTAATGGGATGTCAGTCCACGGGAGAGCTTCCTTCCATGGGACATGTGGGATGGAGGCAATGATCCCTGCAGGCTTCCAGCTCCTCCTGTGTCTGCCTTACAGCTGTGCAACCTTCCAAGCGCACAGCAAAGGGAAAATCCCTGGGAAAGTGGCGGCTGCCTTCGGCCTCACGCTGGCACTCGGCTCTGGTGTGTCCATTCCGCGGTCCCAAACCAGCTGGCCGGCACACCTGGGCTGTCCTGGGGTGATCCTGAAACCCAAACAGCCTCGGGGGTGTCTGGAGTGAAATGGGGGGTCTGGGATCGGCCCTTTGGAGCAGCTGCAGGCTCAGGAATGCAGCTTTACAAGGCAAAAATGGATTTACATGAGGGGACAAATTTCCCCTCCTGGTTATCTCGGTAGTTTGTGGATTTTGCTGTGTGAGCAAGAAAAAACAATAAATTATACTGCTTATTTCAGGGAGGCAGAATTGCTTAACACTTAAAACCAGGACCAGTTATTTTTTTCTTCCTGGCTCCATCTCATCACATCTGACCTTAGGAAGGACATCAGCTCTCCTGCAAAATTCCCATATTCTGGGGTGACAATAATCACTAAACCCTCCCAGGGAGTGGAACTGGCTGGTATTAAAAAAAAGGTGTTTAAGCTTTTTGTTGGTTCAGATTTTCCTAAAGCCGCTGCTGCAACGCCAGGTTTGCACTGTAAAATCAGTTTAAAGCAGCAGAAATTCCTCATTCTTTCTAAAACATGATGGCAGATTCCTCAGAGCTCTTCCAGGCTGATTCCTGTGTCGTTTGTGTTTGTTTTGTCCTTTTGATTTTGGGTTCTGATTCCAAAATGGCCTTGGCAGGACAGGTTTAGTTGGTGCCTGGCAGCTCTCAGATCTCACAGATGTTTCTCCATCGTTTATGTTCAGATTCTGGGGCTGTCGTGGTAACCAAAAGGCATCACTTTTGATTCATTTATTTCCTTATTATTTTGTTTCTCCAGGACAAGATGGGAGCTCTCTGGGAACATGGGAACAGACACAACTACACCCCAAGTCCCCTCAGCCAAGGAAACCCTGGAGCAGTGTCACGAGAGCCTTTTCCAGCCGGTATCCCTGATCCCTGGGCAGGCTGGGAAGGGAATCTCTGGCAGCACAGGAGCTTTTTTTACTCCTGTAATGTGACTTCCCTGCGTTTCCTGTGCCAGCAGCCCAGGGATGTGTAAGTCAAGCCATGATTTGGGAAGAAAGGAGCCTGCACACCCTGCCTTTCATGGGTGGGGAGCTTGGCAATCCTCACTTAGACCCTTTCCAGCCCAAGGTTTTGGCCTCTCTGCTGGGGAGCTGCCCCTGAAACCTTCTCCGTGTCTTCTTGCACCTTCCCGAGGCTCCTGGGTTTGGTCTGGGGCTTGTTCTGCCTCAGCACTGATAAATTCACAATTACAGAGCTCCTGAGTGGCCCCTCCATGCCAGGCAACGGGGCTCTGCTGCTTCCTAACGCTGCCCCTTCTCTCCTTGCCTTTTACAGCCCCTCCAAGTGCAGTAAAACTGCTGATTCCCATTTAAGGGATAATGCTGGGCACTAACAAGCTCAACTCCCTTTTAAAAGCCAGGTCTGGTCTCAGGAGATCTAATTTAGGAGCACGTGGAAGGCCAGGGTGTCCTCCAGGGCTCTGGGCTGGGAGCTGCTCTGTGAGGAGCTCCAGCCTGCTTGGCTGCCAGAGCCTGCAGTATTTTTATCCATATCCAAACTGCCAGAGGCTCCCAGCCCCACCTGAGCCTGGTGCAGGACAGACTCACCTCTGCAGCTGGCCTTTGTTCTCCCAGGGACTGGCAGCAAGATTCTGTGGCAATTCCCATTTGTCCTTTGCCGTGGGCTTGAGCTCCCACCTGCTTTCCCAAAGGTTTTGGGAGAGGATGGCAGAACTCTCCAGAGCTCATCCCGTGATGTCAAACTGGCCCAGCAGAGACAAGGATGAATTCACGAGAGCAGAGCAGAAAGATTCCCTTGAAATACAAAGGGAAAAGGCCTCGATCCCAATGTGTGTTTGGATGTGGGAAGGTGTTTGTCTGGCATAGAGAAATCAATATTGGACAGGGACTTTGGACAAGGGCCTGGAGTGCCAGGACACAGGGAATGGCTTCACACTGCCAGAGGGCAGGGATGGAGGGGATATTGGGATGGAATTCCTCTCTTTGAGGGTGGGGAGGCCCTGGTGCAGGGTGCCCAGAGAAGCTGTGGCTGCCCCTGGATCCCTGGAAAGTGTCCAAGGCCAGGCTGGACGAGGCTTGGAGTCACCTGGGATTGGAGAAGGTGTCCCTGTCCATGGCAGGGGTGGCACCGGATGGGATTTAAGGTCCCTTCCAATCCAAACCATCCTGGGATTCTTGATTCTATAAACCTGGGTTCCTAACAAGGACAGAACCCCCCCAAGGTGGTGACATCCAGCCCCAGGAATGCCACGGTGATGGGAGTGACAGGAAATGAATGGGGTCCTGGGTGTCCAGAGACGAGCAGGAGACATGAAAGCAGCCAGCTTCACCCTGGTCAATATGGTCTGCTTTAAACTCTGTTTTTACTTCAGATTTGGGCTGCCAATAACTCCTTCAAACAATGATCTAATGCCTGTGTGAATGTTTGTGAAACCTCACTGCTCTGGCAGGTTGAGCTCTTGCCAAGAAGAAATCACATGTAATTAGGGAGAAGGAGTTGGAATCTCCTGGCCTTGCAGTGCAGCACATTTTCCAGTTGTGTTTGTCCCATTTGGACCATCTCATTCCTGGGGTGTGCTCTGAGCTGGGCTTTGTGGGACACACTCCTGTCCCCAAGGGAATCTTGGTGGGAAGCAGTGCCAGAAACCTGCTGAAAAACACGAGGCACCTGTGCTGGGCAGGGTGGCAAGGACAGAGCCACAAATGGGATTTTGGGTGCTCAATTCTCTCCACTTTTCCTGCTCTGCGGGAGATTCCTGAGGAGGCTTTTCAGGCATGTTGGGTCTTGAATGGGAACTGGGGGCTCGGAGAAGCTCCGAGCTTTTGAGGGGCACCTGGAAAAACCCTTCCCTGGAGAAGAGGGACAGCCCCAGTCTGCTGTGGGACTGGAGAAGTTCAGCTGTTCAAAGAGCCCTGGAATAGTTGGGATTGGCAGGAATCTTTAAAGGACTTTAGTGCAGCCCCTGTTAAATGGTTGCTGCTCACACAATGAGAAGTTCCCAGTGGGAAATTAGAGCCTGTCCAGGACAGTGGATCCCAGGAAAAGGAATGAGGCATCCTTTGCCCACACAGAGTCTAAACCTCAGTCCCCACTCTCTCACCTGGCACCTGAGGCCCCAAAGGACATTTCCAAGGAAGTTGGGTCTTTTGACATGGAAAGTTTGATGAGAAAACCCTTCTTCAAATTCCTGAAGCATCCTGAATTTCCCTTCACTCTCTTTTCCAGTTCTGGAGAACCAAGCCTGTTGTGTGGTTCCTGGGGTGTTGTCCTGAAACAACAGGAGGTCAGGGACACACAGGTCAGGTCCTGTGGGACAAGGAGCTGTTATTTATGGAAGGAATTTTTTCCTGAATGTGAGAGAGGTGCATTCTGCTCTCCATTGGAGTTTGAAATCCTAAAATCCAGCCAAGAGTCATCACATAAACTCGTGCTGAAGAACCTGACCTAGTTGGAATAATTGGAGGTAATTGTCAGCTCTTTCCAGATGACAAAACCCTTAATCACCAGCAGATGCTCAGCCAACCTCACAAAAAAGGCTTGAAACCCTGGGTGAATGGGGAGGAATTGCTGTCCCAGAGGCACCAGCTTTCAGGAATGGGCAGGAATCTTCCTCAGGGGTTTTTCCAATACATGGGCAGACCCGGGCAGTGGTTTGTGCTCATGGCCTGGGCATCTCTGCAGAAACCTGGAATTGTGCCATGAGCACACAGCTGAGTGACACTGGAATATCCGGGAACAATCGGAGACAGAGCAGCTCTGAAATGAGGAGCTGCAAGGTCAGGCTGCTCCATGGGTTCCTGTCCCAGATCCTTGGATCCTGACTCTCAGATCCCTGAGGTAGCCTGGGGTTTCCTAAAGCTTGGGATGAGTTGGATGTGAGGTGGCTGCACTCCCACAAAGCTGCAGGAGTTGCCTTGGGTTTCACCTGGGAGTTTCCTGCAAGTCAGCAAAGCCCTGAAGAGAGGAGATGGGATCTGATGGGGGTGAGGATGCTGATGGAAGACAGGGATACCTGGCACTGCCTGGATATCCCAGTCCCTGCTGAGCTCCCGGGGTGTGGAGACACTGCACAAGTAGAAATGGTCCTTCTAGAAGGCTCTGTCCCCACCAGACAATTAACCTGGATTGCTAATTAGCCACGGAATTGTAGAACCATGGAATGTCCTGAGCTGGGAGGAATCCACAAGGATCAGAGTCCAGCTCCTGGTCCCTGCACAGACACCCCAGCAATCCCACCCTGTGCCTCAGGCACTGTCCGAAGGCTCCTGGAGCTCTGGCAGCCTGAATGTGACCATTCCCTGGCCAGAGCACTTGCAAATTCCAGGAACCAGGGTTTGCAGAGGTGTTTTTCCTCGTGCAATGAGATGGTGAAAACACAGGAAAACTGGGAACCCCTGGAGGTGGTCAGAGCAAGGAGCTGCCCTCGTGCCCAGGCAGAGGCTGGGACAGCTGGACTTTAATTAGCCAGGGCTGTAATGAGGCTTTGGGAGCCTCTGGAGTGGCTCTCAGCACATTTGGTGTTTTACAGCCACGGGGATTCATCCCTTCCCGTACAGCCTCCTGCGGTGGGACCAATAACCAGGGATCCTGCCTGGAAACCAACAGCTCCCCTGGGAGTGTCTGGGACAAGGCTCATTGAGGGCTCTTTGAAGTGGGCAGTAATGTGGAAACAGTGACAGCAGCACAGTTCCCATCAGCCAGGGGTCTCCCATGGGGGCAGGGGCTCTGCAGCCCAAAAAGGGGGGAAATGAACCCCCACACCTTCGGGAAGAGCTCGGTGTGCCCAGGATGGGTGTGCAGGGCTGGGCTGTGCTCCACTCCTGGCATGGAGCTGCTGGCCCAGGGGATGGAGCTGCTGGCCCAGGGGATGGAGCTGCTGGTCCAAGGGAGGCTGGGATGGAGCTGCTGGCCCAGGGGATGGAGCTGCTGGCCCAGGGGAGGCTGGGATGGAGCTGCTGGCCCAGGGGATGGAGCTGCTGGTCCAAGGGAGGCTGGGATGGAGCTGCTGGTCCAAGGGAGGCTGGGATGGAGCTGCTGGCCCAGGGGAGGCTGGGATGGAGCTGCTGGTCCAAGGGAGGCTGGGATGGAGCTGCTGGTCCAAGGGAGGCTGGCTGGGGGCCGTGACCTCCTGTTGGAGCACTCCAGACCGACAGAACTCAGCAGCTGCATGAACTGGTTGTGGCCTCAAGCAAAGGCCATTCCTCTGCTGCTGGCTCCTGCCAGATGGTCCCAGCCCAGGCTCAGGGCCTCACGTCCCCTCTCAGCTCTGCTTTTCATGTGTCTCTCCCCAAAAAAAGGCCTGGGCCAGTGCCAGACTGCAGCAAACCTTTCGGAGCCGTCCCCCAGCTCTGGCAGGTCACCGGCGCTGGAACCAGCCCCATGTCCTGCCTCTGCAGCCCAGACATCCTCCTCGGCTCTCCCTGCCAGCTCTGGAATGAGAAATGGCTCTGCTCTTGTGTCTGCTTCCATTCGAATCCCTCTAGGAAAGAGCCCGTGTTCTCCAGCTCCGTGCTGCTGAAATTAGCGCTGGCATCCTGCAGGATTCCAGCCTCGCCTCGCGCCTCCAGAGTGGGAAGAGCTGCCGAGACTGCGGAGACAAGCTGGATGTGAGAGCCAAGTGTCCAAAAGAACACGTTCAGGAACAACACAGTGAGCAGGAGGTGCTCCAGCACGGCAGGGAGATCATCCTGCCGAGGATAAAACTCCCCAAAAAAAGTGTTCTTGAGCAGCCAGGAAGGGTTAAACCATGGCAAGAGGTTTGGGACAGCTGCAGGATGCTGGAGTGGGCACTGGGATTGGAACCAGGATGATGGTTTTAGGTCACTCACAAAGCTTTCTAATTACGCTTTTTTTGGGGGAAAAAAAGAAAAAAATGGTGTGTTTGATTCTGTAAGTGCTGAACATTCCACAATTGCTGTGTTTAATAAATACAGCGGGGGCTCCTAGGAGACTGAATGGGGCTGAATGAATGAAGTATGTGAGACATCTGAAACCTATTAGTTGGAGCAAACTGGTGGAGAGGCAGGAATTCTTCTCTTTTTAAAAATATTTATACATTTTCCTTTCATGTCAGGCCAACATCTTATTTGGGGTTATGTTCCAGTGGAAGGAAAGGTGTGTCGGGGGGAAATGCAGGGGGAGGGGAGGTGCAGATTTGGGTCAGGCCCAAGAGGAGCAGCAGGGCTGGGTGGCTTTAGGGCTGTATTTTCCTTTTGGAATGGAAGCCAGAACATTGAGCCATCAGGGGACTTTGCCCCAGCCTCGATGGGGATGGGTATTTTGGGATTTGGTTCATTTTGAGGTGTTTTGGGGAGTTTGTCCCACCTGAAGCCCCTTGCATGAGACACCAGAACTCTCCAGCCCTCTCCAAATGAGGTTTATGGAGCCATGGGTCTGGTTTAACCTGGTTTGGATATTTAGGCTGAATTAGAGCACACATCCACTGTCTTCCTCACCACATGGACAGCTCCAGGAGATCCCACCAGTGTCCAGCAGCAGAGGGAATGAGAAGTTTTAGGAAACTGGGAATTTGCAAATGGCTCCCATTATCCTTCCAATCTCCCCAGCCCGATTCAATCAGAGGATATCTCCCCACTCCATAGGAAACAGATGTTCCTCTTGCAGCAGGGACATGCAGGAGGCATCCTGAAATTTCTTTAATTTAGAGTCTCCTGGAGATGGGATTTTTGGGGGTTTACAACCTTCGATGTCCGAGCTTGGATTTGGCTGAATTTGGAGTGGTGCCAGTCAGGAATTTCTGTGGAGTTTCTTTCCATCGTTAGCGAAGAAAAACTCAACATCCCTGAGCTGAGAGCTTGGAAAATAACTTTGAAGTGGCATCTCTCAGTCAGTTTAGAGGTGAAAAAACAACTGGGACATGGGATGAGGCTGGGTCTCATTTTGTGACGGAATAGTGGAACCCATTCCAAGAGTCCATGAATGGATTTAACTCCTCCTGGAGCTGTAGGGAATGAGGCACTCGGGAAACATCCTTTTCCATCCCTCTGACTGCACTTTCTCTGTGGCATCTGTTCCCCATCAGTGGGAGGATCTCGGTGGGTTTCAGTCTCGTCAGTTTTGTCCACCTGTAACTCTTGGGTTTTCACACCTCTTCTTTTTGTTTCTCTTCTTCTTTTTCTGCCAGGTTCAAACAAAATCCTGTTTTTGCTGAAGACACGGGGGAAGTTGCTCAGAGAAGCTCTGGCTGCCCCATCCCTGGAAGTGTCCAAGGCTGGATAGGGCTTGGAACAACCTGGGAGAGTGGAAGGTGCCCCTGCCCATGGTAGGGGCTAGAATGGGATAATCTTTAAGGCCTTTCCAACCCAAACCATTCTGGGATTCTAAATGTCAGTGCTATTTCTAAAATATCTCGATTTTCCTCTGCATTGGAGGTTCTCAGTGTGTGTCCATCTGTGCATGTGTGGGTGGTGGTTGCATTTCAGAATTTCCAGGACTGTTATAGCTCTCATGTTTTTTTCCAAACAACTTCCTCCAGTGTGAGTTCTCCCTCCTGACAGATCTGGACCCCGCTTGGAAGAGCTCTCCATGGATGAGGGAAGCTGGATAAAGGAGCTGAATTCAAGCCTCTCTCCCTGGAGGTGAGTTAAGGATTCCTCCACAGCAGAGCCATGCAACAACAATGCAGGTTTGTTTTAGATATTGGATGCATTTTCGACCCTCCACGTGTTGATGGTACCAGTGACAAACTGTGGGAAAAACTCCTGAAGCGTGAGCCAAGAACTGCCTCCATCAGCCTTTAGCTCAGGTGCACAATTCATCCCGATTTCTCCTGGTTTATCCCAGCCTCAGCCTTGCTCAGGCACATTCTCAAGGCGTGTCTCCTCCGAGCCTCTTGGGAGCACCATTTCCACGTCTGTTTGGAGTGGCTGGACACGTCACCATTCCTGTCCCTGCCCCGGGGTGTCTCGGGCCAGGAATGGCTCCCGAGGGGAGAAGGGACCCGTGGAATGTGAGGAGGAGGAGCTGGAGCCCCGAGGTTGGATGGGGCAGCCCAGGCAGGTGCTGAGCTGTTCCTGAATTAAACACGACTCTGGTTCATTAGAGCAGCTCAGGGCGTGCTCTGGGCTGGGAAAGGCGATGGATTGGGAGCATTCCCAGAGTCCTGTCTGGGGACAGAGGGACTCTGGCAGCAGGTGAAGGTGGCTTGGACCTCAGACAAGGTGACTGCTGGGGGTGTTTAGTAACATTCCCATCCTCCCGAGAAAGGCACTGATCTCTTCCCTGTGGGAGCAGGGCCAGGACCCAGGGAACGCTGGAGCTGTGTCAGGGCTTGGGGTGGAGGTCAGGGAATGGTTCACCCTCGTGAGATGTTCCTGGCAGTGGGCAGGACTTCCCCAGTGCTCCTGGGCTCCAAATTCCCCCATTTTCCTGCTGTCCTCAGTGGGGTCTCAGTGCTTGTGTCCCCAGTACCATCCCCAGAGCCTGATCCCAGCCTCGGTAGGATAATTTGCATCAGCATAGTCCAAAAACTGGGATGGCATGGATAATTTGCATCAGAATAGTCCAAAAACTGGGATCAGCTTTGACCAGAAACACAGCATCCTTGGGCTGTGAAAAACTGCTGCAAAAACAGCAAGTTCAGGCTCCCTGGCTGCTGAGTTTTGTCTGAACACAGAGGCTGAATACCATCAGAATAGTTTGTTTTATTTCCAGCTTGCCTGAAACCAGAGATTCCTGGGAGGCTTCCAAGCCAGTCGCTGAACCCAACTGGATTTTGATTGCTCTGTTGCCTGTGAACCTGAAATCTGGAGCTGCTCTGATCCCTGCAGCACTTTGGTTGTCCCAGCTCCCTTTCCTGGCATCCCAGTGACCCTTTCACAATCCCTTTGTGTCAGGCTGTGGTTTGTATTTGTTGTATTTTTCACATACCCCATTTATCATGGAATGGGTTGGGTTGGAAGGATCCTGGACGATCATCCAGTGCCACCCCTGCCACGGGCAGGGACACCTTCCACTGTCCCAGGCTGCTCCAGCCTGGCCTTGGACACTTCCAGGGATCCAGGGGCAGCCACAGCTGCTGTGGGAATTCCATCCCAGCCAGAAATTCCTTCCCAAAATCCCATCCACCCCTGCCTGCTGTTGCTGTGAAGTCATTCCCTGTGTCCTGTCCCTCTGTCCCTTGTCCCAAGTCCCTCTGTGCCTCTCCTGTTGGAAGAGCAGCAGGATTCCTGTGTTCAGTCCCAGGCACGGAGGGAGCAGAGCTGAGCCCGACTCCAGCACATCCAAAGGTGGGGAAGCAGCCAAGGCCCTGGAATCTGTCCTGGGCTGGGAGCAGAGCAGAGCCTGAGCTCAGCGCCGGGGCAGCTCCGCACATGGAACGTGACGGCTTTGGAGAGCGGCACCTCTGCGCTCCAAAGTTCCAGGAATGTTCCAGGAAGTGGGCAGGAGCCTCCTGGTGTGCTGAGAGTGGGAGCAGCCCCATTTCCCTGCACTTGGGTCTCTCAGGATGCTGCTGTGGCACAGCAGCCCTCGGTGTCCGGGTGGTGTTTGGGGCTTGGAGCCCCCTGCCCCTCATTTCCCCCAAGTGCTTCCCTCCCTTTATCCCCTTCCCTCTCATCCCACCAAACCTTTTCCCTGGGATTTTCTGGTTGATAACAAAATAAACACAGCAGTGTCCAGCACGGGAGGAGAGAGGGAAGAGGGAGAGCCAGGGGCTGGGATGGACGAGGAGCACAGGGCTGTACATCCCAGAGAGCCGGAGGTGCTGCAGAACAGGAAAATCCTGAGGGAATCAGCAGAGCTGGGATGGGGTCTGAGTCCTTTTCCAGCTCCTGCAGCCTTAGGATTGCTCCTTGTGGGATTTCTCTCCCTTTTCCCAGGCAGTGCTGAGTGTTTGGGGCTTGTTCCAGGGCTCTTTTTGTAGTGATGGGGAAAACATGAGCAGAGTCACTTCCCCACTCCTTGTAACAGGAATAAAACAGGATCAGAAAAAACAGCCTTTGGTGGGGGCCAAAGGTCTTGCAGAAGTTGCCTCCGTGGAATGGCAGCGAGCAGAAATCTCCAAGGATTTTCCAGGTGCTTGGATGTTCTCCCTCTGTTCGTCCAGGTTCCACCCTCCCTCTGGGAAGGATTCAGACCCTGGGGTTGTGTTGATTTTGAGCCTGATTTGATTCCTTTCCCTGGGGAATGCACACACACAAAATGGATGGTTGGAAAAGTGGATCCAGCCTTTGCTGTGAGGGAGGAACTTGTGATCCCCTCCAAAGCAGTCCCAAAGCCCTGGGGTTGGATCTTGCTTGGATTTTCCTCCTTCCTTCACTCATTCCCTTCACCCAGCAGCTGGAATCCAGCACCTGGCTGTAAACAAGAAATGGAAAAAGGGATCCTCAGGAATCTCTAGGGTGGGACTGGATAATCCTTAAGGTCCTTCCCACCCAAACCATCCTGGGATTTATGACCCAAATGTGCCTTTATGCCCCACATCCCCTTCCTCTGCCCCAGCCAGGCAAACTCCTTCCCTGCCTCCCCAAATCCCTCAGGAAAAACACAGAGAGAGAATGGAAGAATCCGACTGAGGGGCTGAAATGAGTTAAGGAGCAAGATTAGATCAAATATTTCCGAGCATCTGGGGCTTCTTGACCACCCCATCCCTGGCTGTCAGACCCTGAGCATTCCCAGAAGGAGTTAAGGGAGACCTGGGTGGGAGCCAAGAGCTTTTGCCGGAAGCTTTATCTTCCCCCCAAAAAGAATCTGATGTCTGGAGCTCTGGACGAGGCATTGTCCTCATAAAACACAACAAGAACAACAAAACAAGCCCTGCTATTCCCAGCTCTGTAACAAGCCATAAAATGGGGGGGGTGGGAAGGCAAAAGGAAAAAAAAAATATGGCCTGGAAATGTAAGAGTTTTATTAAACTGGAACCATGTGTTTCCCATAGTCCCGTCTCCATAAGCTGTGCACATCCCGTCCATGTTTATGTTCTCCTCGGGGGTGTGAGGGTGTTTTTTCCATGCCTGGGAATGATTAGGAGGGAGCCTGGATGAACTCATGTCTCCTGTGAGCAGCACCAGGAAACCTGCACACACCGGGGGGAGAGGCACCGATCCTGCGGGAGACTGGGGAGGGGGAAAGGCACAAGGAGAAAGGGAAAAGGAAAATTCCAGAGTGGAAAGAGAGGAGGAAAGTTGTCCCACGTGGCTCATTGTAGGAAGTGTGGGATTGAGGATATTCCCTGGATGTTCCTGAGGGCCTGGAGTGATCCTGCCTCACCCAGGGAGGCTCAGAGAGGCCATGTGTGATTTTAACACTCCCCTCCTCTTCTGGGCTCTGCAGCACCCACCAGGCATTCCTTAAACGAGGAGGTTATCCTGGGAACGAGCGTGGGGCTCCCTGGAGACTTCCCAGGAAAGGAGAAGGGCCAGGACTGGGATTTGCTCAGAGCCCTTGGCCAGGTTGGAGACATTTGGGCACGAGGAGCGGCCACAGCGTCCCTGGGGAGCTGGGTGGTGACGTTTGGATTCAGATTTGGGCAGGAATGCCCCGGGAAGAAGGCTCAGAGGAGGAGTCTCGGGGGAAATGGGTAATGGGATATTTTTAGCTGGAATTGGCAGTGCTGTGGTTGTTGTTTCCACGTGGGTGAACAGCCCCGGGGAGGACTGGGAAGGACTGGGAATCATCCCCCCTCCAGTGAGCAGGTGTGGTGGCACCTGCGTGGTGACAGAGCTTCAGAGAAGGGACATTACATCATGGAGAGTGACCTCAGAGATCCCAGGGATTACGGAATTTCACCCATTTTTCCTGGTCCTGAGCCCATTCCCTCCCTCTGACCGGTGCCTCTCCTCCTACAGGACATCCAGGCATGCCCAGGACACCCAGGACTGGCCATCCATGATTTCCTGGGCATCTGGTTGCAAGTCCCAGGCTGGTTTAGGTTGGAAGTGCCCTCAAAGTTGCTCCCATTCCATGGGCAGGGACACCTTCCACAGACCAGGTGCTGTTAAAACTTCCCTCCTTGTTCCCTGTATGGAATCCTCGGACTTGGCATCCAGCTGATGATATTTTTTTCCCCCAAACCTCAAGGGTTCTTTCTATCCCCACATTCTCCTTCTCCAGTGATATCCATGCCTGGCAATCAAGTTTTCCCTCAAACTATTCCTTTAGTGATAAAGTGGCTCCCTCAGCTTTACCAGCCCTGGGAGCAGGGACTTTCTCCAGGCCTTTGATCCCTTTTGGAGCTGTTTTACACCTTCTGGGCCTCAGCTCATCCCCTCTGATGGCCCTGTCCTTATCCCTGTGGAAAACCTCTCCAGTTTGGGGTCTGCAAATGCTCCCAGCAGCACCTGGACATTTTTTGCTGTGTTGTTCCAAGCCTGGCTGTGGACACTTCCAGGGATGGGGCAGCCCCAACTTCTCTGGAATTCCATTCCAGGGCCTCCCCACGCTCCCAGGGAACAATTCCTCCCCAGATCCCCTCTGTCCGTGTGAAGCCATTCCCTGTGTCCTGTCCCTCCAGGACAGTTTAGGAACAGCCCAAGGTGGATTCCCAGCCTGTGGCATTTGGTGGCCACTCTGTTCCTTCAGCCTTTTAATTCCTTCCCCTGGTGAATGCCTCGAACACATCCCAAAAACAAGGATCCGTGGGAGCAGAGCCAACGAACACCAGCACCTTTCCTGGCAGAATTCCTGCTCCCCCCACAGCCCTGAGAGGCCAAATCCACCTCCTGCCCCGTGGCAGCTGCCAGCCAGGAGTGGCCTTTTCCAGGGAATGACTCCTGGAGCCGTTGGCACCCAGGGAAATCTGCTCCTGCTGGAGAAAAAGGGTTTGCACCTCCAGGGAAGGCAGAGCTGAAGTGTTCCCTCCAATCTGTAAATATCCAAAGGGAACAGATTTTCTGCTGGCTCTGGGTTTGTTCCCTCATTGCCCCAAGCTGGGAAAGGGACCCTGCAGGACGGACTGGGGACACTGGGGGTGTCCTGGCCAAGGGTGACATCACTCAGGGGCTGACTCCAACTCTCACACGACTCCGACAGGCAGAGCCAAAGGATTCCAAAGGAAAATCTCCTTCTCCAGACCTTGGAATATTCATAATGCCTGCAAGGCAACAAAATAATGATGCAACTCCCCCGGGAAGTGGAAGGGTCTTTGCCAAGCAGCTCAGACACAAAGGCTCTGCTGTGTGTGCTTCCTGAGAGGAGGCTGCACAGATCTCCTGGAATGACTGGAATCGTGGAATCCCAGACTCCCAGAGTGATTTGGGTTGGAAGGATCAAACCCAACCCCTCCATCCTGGTGCAGGAAGTGGGCAGTGGATCCCGGGTTTTGCTGCACACAAATTTCTTCCCATCCCTTTTGGGTCTTGCTGTGTTTTCCAGAATTTCCTTTCAAATGTGTCCTGAAGGGTTTGGATTCTTCCTAGACCAGTCAGACCAGAACCCATCCAGACCCTCAGGCTTGGGATAAACTGATAAAAACTGATAAAAACTGATAAAAACTGATAAAAACTGATAAAAACTGATAAAAACTGATAAAAACCTCTGGAAGCAGGAATCCTCCAGTCCTCCATGGCCTGCTGAGGAGAAGTGAGGCCCTGGCAGGAGGGGGGTCTGGGACCTGGATGTCACCCATGAGGTGATGCTTGCAGGGCAGCACAGCTGTCCTTGGGCTCACTTGGATGGAATTTGTTCCCCTCTTCCTTTGGGTGGCAGAGTGGGGCTCTGCTCCAGCATTTGGGATGTCCCAGGGAGGCCACGGGGCTGGATTTGCTGCTGGGGAATGAGATCCAGTGGTTTTGTGCCCTGGGCTGCAGCTGTGCCATGGCCAAGCTGCTGCACACAGGCTGAGCTGGGGCAGCTCCAGCCTTGCCTGGGTGGTCTGGCAGCTCTGGAGCTCCTGCAGCCCCTTCCAGGGGAGAATCCTGGGACAGGGAGGGAAGGGAAAGGAGGGATGTCCGAGCAGGAGGAGAGCTGAGGGGGTTTGCATTTACCAGCTGATGCTGCACGAGGAGCAAATCAAACCCTCTGGATGAGCTTGGGGCAGCAGCAAATCCACACTGGGAGAAGAGCTGCAGAGGATCCACCCACCCCGATGCTCAGCCTGGCTGGTGAGCCATGGAATCACAGAATATTCCAGGCTGGAAGGGACCCCCAAGGACCACTGAGCCCAACCCTGAATTAAATGGCCCCTTGAACCTGGAATTCTGGGGTGGTTTGGGCTCCAGGGAACCTCAAAGCCCTGACACCATCACCTCCGTGTGCCTGCGATGGTCAGAGGGATGGAGCCCCTCTCCTGTGAGGAAAAGCTGGGGAACCAGGCTGATCCAGACCTCAGGAACCCTGACAGGACACAGATTTTCATTTAATCTCCCCCTGTCAGCAGCTCCTCAGCCTTTGCTCACAGCTGTTCTCCCATCCTGCTGAAATCCCAGCAGATTTTCCCTGCAGGATCCAGCACCTCTTGTCTCTGTTTCCATCTTCCTCTTCCTGCCTGAATTCCTGAGCTGTGAACCCACCTGCTTTTCAAAGGAAGGGCTCTCCCCACACCAAACAAGGTGGATATTTTGGCATTTTTTTCCGATATTTTTCCTTTCTTTTCCCATTTTTGCTTCACCACGGGGTCCTGCTCAGCTGAGTAACCCTGGAGCGCCATCCTTGCCCTCTGCTCCCCTCCTGCACCTCTCCAGTCCCTGTGGATTCGTTCCTTTGCTCCTCCTTGTGCCAGCTGATGCTCTGGGCAGGGGTTGGGCACCACATTCCTGGGCATGGACTTGGCTTCTCCTCATCTCTTGGCACTGGGAGACAAAAGAAGGATCTTTTCCATGAGGAATGGCTCCAACCTGTGCCTGCTCATGCCTTGGATGTGCTTGGAAAGCAGGTGCAGAGCTCTGCCCCATGCTCACCTTCAGGACAATCCTGTGTGGATTCACCATCCCAGGCTTTCTCCAAACGGAGCTGTAGGAAGGGATATCAATATTCCAGCTTTCCCAGAAATTGCCCTCTTGCTTTCCCTTGAAATCAGCTCACGTGGAATTCTCACCTTCCACGGGGGGAGGGTGCTTGTGTGGTCACTTGTCCTAAAGAAAATTCCAGCTCCTCTCTCTGAAAGTGGTTTTTGGTTTTTTTTTAGGCTCTGCCTTGGCAGATCCAGGCAGTGAGTGGCTGGAAGTGCTGCCCACGGCACCGAGCAGGAGTTCCTGGGATCTGGGGAGCTGGGCCAGGGCTCTCCATCTGCTCCAGCCCCGCTGCCAAGCTAAACTCCTGTGCTGCAGATCACACAAAGGGGAGAAGAGAGCCAGAAAAAACCTTGGAAAACGGGAAACTCGGAATTCAACCGAGGGCAAAGGGAGTGAGGTGGGGCTGGGGCAGACAGATGTGGTGGGGAGAGTCACATCTGCCTGGGGAGGTGGTGGGGACACTCCAGAGCCCAGGAAGGAGGGCTGGATGTGCCCCCAGCCCACCTGAGGGCAACAAGAAAGGTGTCTGTGTCCCTGCTTGGAATTTCACAGGAAATGGAGGGATCACCTTACTCCTGGCAGGAGAAAGAGGCAATTTTCCTTCTAAATCAGGCAGCTCCCGTGTCAAAAGTTCCACAGCGAAATCCCACTGCACTCGGAGCAGGGCTTTTTATGAATAAAATCTTAATAAGTGTCCAGGGCTGGATTTTTGGCAGCAGCCTGGCCTGGCTTTGATCTCCCCTTGCCTGGGCTCAGCCCCTGCCAAGCCAAAGAGGGAAAAAGCCCCTTTGCCCGGGTTTAAAGCAAATGTGGGGTGTTTTTCTAAAGCTCTTGGCTGTGGAGCCGTGTGTGATACATCATCCCTCGGCCCCATCCCTCCTCTCCCGAATCCAGAGCACACACTGAAACAATTTCCCTGTGGTTTCCCTCCTTGGTGGAGTCGAATTCCTAGAAAACAAAAGGAATGTTGCAAGCCTGCTCGCAAGCTCGGAGGCTGGAAATGTTGCACAGGGCGGGGACCGGGATCAGCCCCGGCGGTGGCACCTCGGTCCCAGCCCCACATCCCGGGAATCCCTCGTTCCTCCCACGGGTGGGTAAAATTCGGGAGTTTCTGCAGCCCTGGGAGTGGCAGGAGGCTGTGAGGATTTAGGGAATTCTGCTGGCTCTCTGCCTCAGCCCCGAGGTCACTCAGAGCCCCCTGAGCTCTGACCTGGTCCTGTCCAAACCCGAAGTCTTGGGATGGGCACAGACTCATCCCAGTGAATCCCCAGGGAATGCAGGGGCAGGAATTCCTCCCTGGGAGGTGCTGGAATGGATTTCCAGAGAAGCTGTGGCTGCCACGGGGATCCCTTGGGATGGTTTTTGCTCTTGGGATTTTTTTTTTTTTTGTACATTTTAAGGGCACCTGGACAAGGTGCAGGAGCAGATTTGTGTGGATCATCCCAGGAGGTGCCAGGTATTCCCTGCTGCCAGGAGATGGGATAATTCCCATCCTTGGGATCACCTGGGCTCATCCTCTGAATTCCCTGGCTTGGAAAGTCCTCAGGAGCCCTCGTGTCCACACAGGGCCGTTTAAATGTGTTTTTGGCAAGCAGAGGTCCCTGGACTGAGCCAAAGGTGAGGCAGCAAGGTGATTATTGATAATAATCAATAATCAATCAGGCTGATTATTGATTTAATGTCAGGGGGGAGGAGAAACCAGCCTGATTTGGGGCCAAATCCCTGCTGGCTGTGCGTGGGGCTGGGAAGCCAGGGAAGGAGTTAATGCTGTGGAAGGATTTCCCTGAGGAGAGCTTTGTCTGGGCTGGTTCCTGAGTGCCTCTCAGTGCCTCCTGTGCTGCTGCTGCCACTTCTGATCTCCAATTCCCTCTGAAATTCCATGGGGAGCTCCTGGAAATCCTGAGCAGTGCAGCTCCAGCGTGCCCTCATCCCCGTGCCCCCCTGAGCCCCTTTCAGCCCCTTCCCATGAATAAATCCCTCCATCCCCAGCTCCCTGAGGAGCAGAGTGACCAGGACACAGCAGCAGCATCCACCCCACATTCCCTGACCTGCAAGGGCTGCAGCTCAAGAGCCTGGATTTGCTTTCTCCTTTTTTTTTCCCCCCTCCCTGATTTTTTCCTGAGATGACACCAGGGTTCCAGCAGCTCTGTCACCCTGGCAGAAGCAGCACGGGCTAATTTTAGCCCAGGCAGGTTTCAGGTGACACTTTTAATAAAGGCAGGAATGGAAAAGCTCAAGGGGCTCTCAGGCAGCTTTGCTGGGGGGTCCTGACAGGCCCTGATGGGGCTGAACCAGCTCGGCTTTGATGCAGAAATGAAGGGAAGAGGTGAAGGAATCAGGGCTGACACCCAAAATTCCCAGCTCTCGTCAGACCTGGGAGATCAAAGGATCCTGGAATGATTTGGGTTGGAAGGGAACTTAAATCTCATCTCACCCCTCCCCTTCCATGGCACCGACTCCTCCCACTGTGCAGGGGGCTCCAGCCTGGCCTCGGGCATTCCAGGGATCCAGGGCAGCCTCAGCTGCTCTGGGAATTCCATCCCAGGGAGGAATTCCTTCCCAATATCCCACCTAACCCCCCTCTCTGTCCATGGAAAACCATTCCCTGTGCCCTCCATCCCTTGCCCAAAGTCCCTCTCCGTGTTTCTTGTGGCTCCTTCAGGCCCTGAAAATCCACAGCTGGGGCACCCCAAGCTTCACTTCTCCAGCTGGACAATCCCAATTCCTGATTTCCCATTTCCTGATATCCCAATTCCCAATATCCCAATTCCTGAATTCCCAGTTCTTGATATGCCAATTCTGATTTCCCAGTTCCCAATATCCCAATTCCCAATATCCCAATTCCTGATATCCCAGTTCCCAATATCCCAATTCCTGGCATCCTTTCCTCCCAGAGGAAGTGCCATGAGCTTGCTGAGCATTAAAATGTGAACGTTGAATTTAACAACTTTTAAAGCAGCTTTAAGCCCCCTCCCCTGGGCATTTCCATGATTCCAAAGACATTAATGAATGAGGATCTCATTCCATTTTCCCCCAGGATTTTCCCACCTCCATGTGCTACCTGGAGCTCCCCAAAATGAGGAGATTGGATCTTTTTCTCTGCCCTCCCTTGCATTATTTATTGCTCAGTGTTCCACCTGCTTGCACAGGAGACGTGGCAAAAATTCCTGAATCCAGACTGGGAAAGCTCATAAATCTGTCTGGGGTTTGTTAAATGGTTTGGACAGATAATGAATCATCTGCAAATATTTGATTTCATTAATGGTAAAGTTATAGGCTGTGCTTTTTCCTGTTCTGAACAACATTTTAGAAGCTTGAATAAATACAATAATTGAAAATTAATTAAGGAGCCCTTTGAAACCACATTTGTGCCATCTAAAATAAAATTCTCTGTTCAGGTCAAACTAAAACATTCATCAAATCACATAAAATCACCCCCAAATGACTCCTCCTTTCTCTTCATCACTCTGGGCAGCAAAGAACTCAATTACTCTGCAGGTTCTGCTCCAAGCACGTAATTAATAACAATAATAATTAATTACAAGCATTCTTCCACTGTGCTTCACTCATTCCCAAGTGAAACCCTTCCTGGGCACTTTGTGGCAGCTCCTTGAGCTGAGCCTGAGCTGGGTTCAGGGCCTCTCTCCTCCAGGGGGAGGAAAATGCCAGTTCTGGGTCTTTCCTGGCTCCTTTTCCCCATGGAATGTCCCAGTCCTGCCCTTCCCGGGCAGGTAAAGCCCAGGTGGATTTAAACAGGAATGAGGGCAGGACTGGGGGATGGGAATGGGATGGGAATGGGAGAGGGAATGGGAATGGGAATGGGAATGGGAATGGGAATGGGAATGGGAATGGGAATGGGAATGGGATGGGAATGGGAATGGGAA